>BSBN01001641.1:0-600000 GCA_027924645.1 Cunninghamia lanceolata | reverse complement strand
ATCCATATCAGTTCCATATCGCATCTCATCTGATCCATATCTTAGGTCCATTAGGGTTCTTCCCGAACTACGTTGCCTCAGAGCTATCACAAGGGCAAGGCCATTATCAATGCGCCCTCGAGGCTCCGCTGTCCCGTCAGTCCCATCTCTAGTCTTTCTATCCAAGTCCACTTCTGCATATTCACCATCACCTAGGTCTTAGGTCCATTAGGGTTCATCCCGAACTACGCTACCTCTGCATTGTCACGTAGGCAAGGCCATTATCAATGCGCCCCTGAGGCTCTATTTTCCCTATTCGTCCCATGTCTAGTCCTTCTATCTGTCTAACTTCGCTCCATTTCCCGTCCATTCCCTGTCTTGTCATTCGTCCCGCTACACGTCCGTGTCTGCACCTTTCTTTAGACAAGCACACACAGCAAAGCATGCTTCCCAAAACAGCAAAAATCTTGATGAAAAACATCAACCTATCCAAGGCAAAACAGAGCACCATACTGAAACACTCAAGCTAAATCTCATATCAATTATGGCAAAAAGACACATCTAAATGCAAGAATGTTTTGTGTTGGTTAGATTAAGAGTCTTGATTTATGCTATCATGCCTTTCTATGCTACTTGAGGATGCCAAAAGCTAGAGATGCTATGATGGGGGCATGACTATTTTCTTTGTCTGCTGCTTGTGGATTAAACTTTAGTAATGTGACAACTTTTGTCTAATGACATGATCGACAAAAGATCATCGAGGACTCCGAGGTCTAAACATGAAAAGGGGCAATCCTTGTCTGTTGAAAAATGCAAGAAATGCTTAGGTCATCTAGATTCAATTTTGGCTAGATGCTTGTATTAACTTGCTAAATCAAAATCCATGTAAGTAATACTCAGGTCATCTCAGTTTAATTATACCTAGATGCTTGTATTTTCTTACAACATAATAAAAGCCCAATGATAAAAGCGCTTCAAAATACTTGCTATATCAAGGTGACAAATATCCATATCCATATCCATACCGTATCCAACTACAGTTCATATCCATTTCCATATCTATATCATATCCATATCCATATCCATACCGTATCTAATTGCAAGTCTATCCTTAATCCATGTCAATCAAGTCATGTCAATCTTGTCAACTAATCCAATCACAATCAATGGTCTTGATCCTTGTCCGGTCGTAAACCAACTCAATCAATCAATCAATCAATTGTCTTAGGCAGGATGTTGCATTGTCGAAACTAGACCAACACATGCGTCTTACACGACATGCTTCATTTCCTAAAACTAGACACTATCCTTCATGTTGCTCTAGGGATATATCATTCCCCGCCATGACAACACTATCGTATCACATGTCTTAGACAGGATGTTGCATTGTTGAAACTAGACCCGGAGTCTTATATGACATATCTCATTCCTAAAACCAGACATCATTGATCCATATTCTGGGTTTACCGCTCAACAGGGGCAATACCTTGTTTGTTCCTGTATCATTTGTGCATACTTGCTTACTTGCTTGTGTGTGTTCTCATTTTTATCTTGCATTCCATATCACTCATCCCTTTCTTCTGCATCCAACCGTTTCATTTCTTATCAACCTCTCTCATCGTGAGATTGTTCGTCTCATGCCTTCTGCCTTCTCCCCATCTAATCTCCCGAGGGGGCATCCTATCATCATAACCTGTACCAGGGGCAAACTGGCGCATGTATCATTATCAGACTATTTATTCTTTGAAACAACGTGATAAAACACATTGCTTCAAAGAGGGGCAAAATGTAGACACCTAAAATTGGCTCAGGTTGAATTAAGTAAATATTCTAATATTTATCTTAATTCATATTTTCTTCTGTCAATTAAATAAATATTATAAGTTTATTTGATTGGTTCATTATCCTACAATTAAATAAAATCATTTTATTTAATTAAAATTCCCTAAATTCTTCTAATGTCTCAAATCCTAAATCCACCTCATCAATCCACCTCATCTCTTCCACCTCACCATGTTGCACATGTAATTAAATATTCTTAATATTTAATTAGCTAATATCCTTCATTATCCAAAAATGAATTTTTAATTCAATTGTCCTCCACTCTTCCACTAATTGAATTTTTAATTCAATTGTCCTCCACTCCTCCACTAATTGAATTTTTAATTGTCCTCCACTAATTGAATTTTTAATTCAATTGTCCTCCACTAATTGAATTCTTAATTCAATTATTCCCCACTATACTCCACTATTGAATTATTAGTTCAATTATTTCCCACTATCCTCCACTATTGAATTCTTAATTCAATTATTTCCCACTATCATCCACTATTGAATTCTTAATTCAATTATTCCCCACTATCCTCCACTATTGAATTCTTAATTCAATTGTCCCCCACTATTCATCCACTCATTGAATTCTTAATTCAACTATCCTCCACTCTTCCCAAAAAATAAATTTTTAATTCATCCACTATGAATAAAAGATTCACTTTTATTCCTAGCCATTGATCTCATCTTTTGATCCTCACCCTCCTTTCCCTTTTCAGAAAATCTATAAATAAGACCCCTCTAAGCAATTAGGGATTTCTTCTGGCATCCTTACTTTGCCCAAATTCCTCTAGGGAATCTTCTTCTTCTCAATTCTTTTCTTCATACCATCGTAATGCCAAATTCATTCTAGCCTATCCATATCACTTGAATGCATTGAATCTAGCCATCCCATATCCTTCATTGTCCCTGTGTTCGAAGTTCATCTTCAATCACATTTTGTATCTCATCCATTCCGTTCTTGTGACCGTCAACAAGCAAGGAAGCAAGCTCCCTGAGGGCCAATCTTCTTTAGCATCAAGGTCGAGAACAGATAGGCAAACTATGGAAGCCGTAGGGTAACAGGTTTTGTGAGTTTTATGCTTATTTATTCAATCTTGTTATTTGCATATTTCATTGTTGTTTGGGTTAATTTATCTTTATCGATCAATCCATTTTCCCATTTACACATATGTTAATTTATTAAGTATACAACTTTTTTTTAAAGAAAAGATTTATTAATAAGATGTATAAATATTTAGACAAAAGAAATTGAAATGAGAAAAATACAAAATACGAATTTATAGTTTAATGAAAATAACTTATTATTGTGAGTTATTTTATTTTTCTTAGGAATATTAAATGTTAATATATTTAAACTATTACAAATATACAAGTGAATAGATGAAAAAGAAGACACAAAGCTATTTTATTTACTTAAGAGTTATTTTATTTTACTTTAGAACTATTTTATTTACCACACACATCCATGGGCACATAAATTTTAAATTTTTTAAAGAATTATTTTATTTTATATCTACATTGTTTAGTGAGCTATTTTCTTTGTAATTCGCTTGTTTGATAGTTTTGTATGTAACTTTTATAATTGCCACTATTCATTATTTTGGTAATTATTTTATTTTATTTTAATTTTGAAAAGTGTAGTAAAACTTATATACCTATATTTTACTTTTTAATAGTTCATTTGTAGGTATTAATATATATTTAAAATTTAATTATATACTACATAAATACTTAAAAAGAGAAAATGCAAAGGAGCGAAAGGGGAAAACATTCAGGTCTAGGTCGTGGGCAGAATCAAGGTTTTCCAGCAGTGCAGTTCGAGTAGAGGAAAAGAAATCTAGTAGAATAGAAGGAAGGTAATGGATTGACCTCATGGGCTCAAGATGTGGAAAGAAAAATACCTCTGGAATTTCTTCATGAAAGAGCGTGCAAAGAAGATTGGAGAAATCAAGCGGAAGATGGAGGAAACAAAAGGCAAGACAACACTAATGAGCATGGCAACTAGAGAAATTGGGACAGAAACTTTCATCCACAAAATCATTTCAATCAGAGGTTTCAAAGATTGGACCATTTTTACAAGAGGCAAACTTTGAATCATTGAAGGAACCCTAGGACCCCAAGAAAGGGTGGTTTTGGTAAGAAAAGTCTTGCAAAGCAAAGAAACATCTGGAATCAAGATAACAAAATTTCAATGGTAATGCCTTCGAATTTATTAGGTCCCTCAATAGAATGATTGGAAAAACTAGGGTTGATTGGAAAATAGTTTGGGCCTAATTTAGATTGGAAGGGTTTAGTTCAGTGGTGGCAAGATCATTGGGGGTGGGATTTAAAAATGAAATCATTATCAAATGGTTTCTTTGTGGTTATTTGCCCTTCAACCAAAATCAAGATAAAAATTTTGGAGAGAATATGGCTCATGGATGGCTATGGTTTTTACCTAAAAAACTGGGAGATAGGGTTCAATCCTCGCATTCATTAGATGGAGTATATGCAGGATTGGTACAAATTGACAAATATGCCTCTAGAATTCTGGTACCTGAGATTTTGGAAGAGATGGGAATTTTTTTGGGGAAATTCATCTGTGCTGAAGAATGGTTTGAGGAGGATGGTAAAGGCACATTTGTCAGACTATGCATGGAAAATAAGGCCAATGCTTCTCGCTAGAGCGAAATTGAAATCTACATCGATTGGGGGACTTTGAAACAAGAGTTAATTTTTGAACCAAGGCCCAAAGGGATTCTAGTGCAATTTTTGGTATGGCGATCATGGGAAAAATACCAAGAAGAGAAAGAGAAAAATAAAAACCCTGATCATTTTAGCATCGAGGAAACTAGGGTTCCAGTGGGCTCCATCAACTCAACAGTGAACTACATTGAAGGAAATCAGGAGGGACCCAAACCTCCAAAGGAGTCTATGAGAAGAGAAGACAATCAAGAGGCAGAGAAGAAGGATCCCATCTCTAATATGGTGAAGTCTAGTTCAGTAAAGACCTTGTGGGCTCAATTGGAAAGTATGGATAAGAAAATCTTAGCCACTTTAGACCTGCTTCACCTAGAAGTGCAGAAGGTAGATCTTAACTCAATAATAGAAGTAAGGAAAGAATTGGTAGTTCTAGCTAAGGCAGCAAAGGGAGGCTCCATTCCATTAGGTGATGGAGCTGCTCGGTAGGTTTGTTTGGGAGATGGAGAGGAAGAAGATTAGGATTTGGACTTGGAGGTTGAAACCCCCTCCCTTTTGCAAATAGGGCTCTTGGATCACACAATGAGGAAGCTAATGGTGGAGCCCTTCTCAAAGAAACCTTGGGGTTAGGACAGAGGGATCCAGTGAAATTAGTGCTAGATTGTGGAGAATCTAAAGGAAGAGGTCAAACTCCAAACATAGAGAAACTAAAACTGGATGGAGAAGCTAGCGGGCGACTAAAGATTGTAGATTTATTGAAAGTAGGGAAGGGGGGTCCCCTTCCTGAAAAATAATGAAGATCACCTCTTGGAACGTTAGAGGCCTAAATGCCCCTAACAAAAGAAGCCTACTCAGGCTTTATTTAAAGACACATCAATAAGACATTTGGTTAATTCAAGAGTTGAAGCTGAGTTAGGATGAGAGGGAGAAATTTGGTAGGAAACTAGGCTGGTGGAAATCTACGGGGGTCAATTACATTGGTGCCTCTAGAGGCCTCATTACTCTTTGGCGACCCCAAACAGTCTTGGTTGAGGTAGTGGCAAATAGTAAGTCATGGATCGCTAGTAAGGTAAGGAGTTTAGCCTCAAATCTTTGCTTTTTGTTAATTAACATTTACGGTCCCAATTCTTCTTTAGAGAAAAAAGAAATGTGGAAAGAGATAGATATCCTATGTAGTAGTCATGCCTTTGATTTTTATCTTCTGGGTGGGGATTTCAATGCAATTCTGAGAGTAGAGGACAAAAAATGAGGTGTGGGGAGGACGCTTCAATCTCAGGTGGACTTTGAAGATTTTGTTGAAAGAATTAAGTTATTTGAGATCCCTATGGGAAATAGAGGTTTCCCTTGGACTAGCAGAAGGCTTGGCTACAACAATATAGCTAAGAAATTAGATAGATTTCTCTTTAAAGGAGACCTAAGAAAATTCCCTTTTAGCCTGGAATGCAAGATCATGCCATTGTCAGGGCCTGATCACTATCCTATTTGTCTGGAATTAATTGGGGAAAAGAGACCAGCTAGGAGCCCTTTCAAGTTTGAAAACATGTGGTTTAAGGACTCCAGTTTTTGGGAGCTGGTCAATCTTTGGTAGAATGAATCTAAACTTGAAGGAACAAAAATTTTCATCATTGTCACAAAACTCAAAATTATCAAGAAAAACTTAAAAGTTTGGAATAGGGAGAACTTCAAGAATATTTTTGAAGAAAATAAGTTAGTTGAAGAGAAGCTTGCAACACTGAATGAAAAAGTTCTGAAGGAGGGTATGGATGGCAATAGTTTTCTACTAGAAAAGGAACTACCTGGTAAGCTAGGTGATCTAATTTCCAAGGAAGAGATATATTGGCGACAAAAGTCTAGGGAAGTTTGGCTTAGGGTTGGAGATAAAAATACAAAATTCTTTCATAATTCTACAAGATCTAGACAAAAAATCAATAGAATTTCTTCAATCAAATTAGCAGATGGGTCCATCATCAACAAGATTGAAGACATCAACAAAGAGGCAATCACTTTTTTTAGAACTTACTAAATGAGGGGGAGGGCACAAACTTGGGAAGCCATCAGCAGATGCTAAGATGTATCCCTAGACTTGTCTCGAAAGAGCACAATAAACTATTGACTACAAAAATTTCAGAGACAGAGATAAAAGAGTCTTATTCGGTTTACACTCGGATAAAGCTCCTGGACCTAATGGGTTCCCAACAGCTTTTTTCCAAAAGTGTTGGGATTTCATGGGGAAGGAGATTACTGAGGCAATCAAGGATTCTAGGAGGTTAGGCATGGTTTTAAAGGAGGTCAACAACACCTTTCTAGCTCTTATTCCTAAAAAAGAGAAACTAGAATTTTTGGAGGAATTCTGGCCCATTGCTTTATGCAACACCTTGTATAAAATTCTAGCAAAAGCAGTAGCAAATAGACTGAAGCTCATTTTGCCTAACTTAATTACAGAAGAGCAGACTGGTTTCATCCCTGGAAGGTTAATTTTAGATGGAGTAATCATCACTCAAGAAGCCATACATTCGATTCAAAAATCTAAAAAACTAACAATGTTCATTAAGTTAGACATTAAGAAGGCCTACAATAGAGCAAACTAGAGATTCTTGTTTAAAGTTTTAGAAGCCTTTGGTTTTGATAAGTCCTAGATCAATTGGATTTTTGAATGGGTGGCCAGTCCTAAGTTTTTAGTCATCATTAATGGCTCCCCCAAAGGTTTCTTCAGTGTCTCCAAAGGACTTAGACAGGGGGATCCTATGTCTCCATTCCTATTCATCTTAATGGCTGAGGCCCTTGGAAGATCTTTTCTTTTGGCTAAACAAGAAGGGTAGATTCAATGAATTTAGATTTTCCCAAGGAGCGCAAGAAGTCACCCATTAGCAATTCACTGATGATACCACGCTCTTCAAAGTGGTAAAAGAAAGAGAAGCCAGATGGTTCAAACTTATTCTAGACCAGTACTCTTTGGCCTCAAGTCAAGAAGTTAGTCTTGCAAAATTAGAAGTTTGCTTTTATAACATCAATTGCACAAAAGAAAATAGCATCCTCAGGCTCTTGAGGTATAGAAAAGGGGAATTACCTTGCAGATATTTGTGATTGCCACTTGCAAAGAGGGTTAGGCTTGGGAATCTTTTGGAGGCATTAACTGAAAGAGTCAAAAACATACTTGCTTCTTAGAAAAGCAAATGGATTTCTTGGGCTGGCCGTCTTATGATGCTCAAGGTGGTGATGTCTGCAATCCTGACTTACATGATGTCCTATTTCCCTATCTTAAAAGTAGCTCTAAGAGAATTAAATAAAAAAATGAAAAGCTTCTTTTGGCAAGGTAATTCAGAGAAGCACAAATTTCCTTTGATCAAATGGAACTAGGTCTGCGAGCAAAAAGAGGTGGATGGAACTAGCATGAAGAACCTGGAATCTCAAAATCTTGCCTTACGAGCAAAACTGGTGTGGGCCATCCATGCGAAGCAATAACATAAATGGTTCAAGATAGTTAAAGCTAAATATTTGGAGGAAGAGAAAAATAGCATCTTCACTATGAGATTCCTTCCAAAAGGCTCAAGGATTTGGAACTTCATAAGAAATGGCAGATTTTTGATCCTAAATCATCTAACTTGGGAAACTAGAGATGGAAGCAAGGCCCTTTTTTGGGAAGACTCTTGGAATGGGCACTGCAAATTATCTAAGAGAGATGATCTAGAACAAGTCAGATTGATCACAAAACTAAGTTGGGGAGATAAAGTCAAAGATTACATTAATCCTGCCTCTCTTGGGTCAAGTACTTTGGTTTTTTGGAAAAATGTCAGGGTCCTTAGTGTGGAACATAGGTTGGCAACAGCTTTTGAAGAGGTCTTACAAAATTGTAGTTTAAGTTTAAGAACAGGTTCAGATGAACTAAGGTGGAAGTATAGTGTAAGAGAAGGCTATAGAGCTCTTAAAGATAACTTAGAAGTAGAGGCAAGTCTTCCAATCAATTTATGCTAGAATAAGCTTTGCCTTCCCAAAGAAGGAATCTTCACCTAGGTTGCTTCTAGAGGTAAAGCTCTCACAGGGGACAGATTTAAGAAGTTGGGGTTTGCAGGCCCCTCCAGATGCATGTTGTGTAAACAAGAAGAAGAATTAGGTGATTGCCTCTTCCTCAATTGTGATTTCTCTTCCAGGTGCTAGTCCTGGTTGTGTGACAAACTTTAATGGTCTTCAACTTTTCCTTTTAAACTCTTAGAGCTTCTGTCATGGCCTTCTCTCTACAAAGAGTCAATTTTTGGAGGTTTATGGGTTTCTATTCCCTCCCTACTCATATGGGAACTCTGGAAGGAAAGAAACAGAAGGATCTTCCAGGATAAAGAAATCCCTTTTCTCACCTTTGTCAATAAGTTAGAGGTAAACATTGTTGAAGTTGTGAATGCAAGACTATCAGAAGGGGGTTCGGTAAGAAGAAATTTAATTCTTGGGATCCTATGATGAGGAAGAATTGGCAAGGTCTCCTTCTACCAACTATAGATCTCAGCAATCATGAAATCTCAGGAGTTGAAAGGAGCTTAGTGCAATGGATCCCACTAGAAGTAGGTTGGTTCAAACTGAACTTTGATGGGGTAGCAAGAGGAAACTCATGAGTGTTAGGTGTCGGGTGCATAGTTTGAGATTGGAATGGTAGGACAATTAGAAGATTAGTGGAAAACCTTCAGGTAGGAACAAATAACATGGAAGAAATGCAAGAAGTAATATTGGGTCTCACATTGTGTCAAGAACTCAATATTAAAAAAATGGAAGTAGAAGGGGATTCCCTGCTGGTCATAAATGGTCACAGGACCAAGAGGTTGGTAAACTGGAGATTGAATGTGTTTCTTGAATAGGCAATTTCCCTCCTAGACTTCTTTGACATGACTATGTTTAAGCATGTCTTCAGGGAAGGAAATTTAGAGGCAGATGCCCTATCAAATTTAAGTGCAAATGGTTGGAATTTCAAAGAGATAATAGATTTGGTAAATCAACTTAATCAAACTTGATTGAGCCTGTGGGAGGAAGGGCAGGAGACCTTCCACACAATCTAATGTGGAAGGTCTGGGGCTTGATGGTAGTAGAGGGACACATTGGATTCCTCATGACACGGTGGCAAGCCTTTCCCGGTTCCCCCAAAAATTGATGGGACTTGGCACTCAAATAATCATTAAATCATTGCAAGGATGTCAGTTCACTGCAATGCCATCCTTAGATGATGGGAACCTGCGTCTGGTGGATGATGAAAGAAATCAAAGATGAGGGTGACAAAAGATTGTTGAGCTCAGGTGAGTTAAGTGTATGATTAAGGAAGTGACAGATAGATTGGCCAAATAGGAGGCTTAAGTACAACATTCCCTTTTGGCACATGAGAATTGTACATTCACTATAAGAAAGAGGTGTAAACATTATATCTTTGAGTAGGGAGCTATCATAGTAGGGCTGGCACATCACTTGGCACATACTCTTGTTAAATGATCGAGGTGTCTTAATGGCTTATTTAACCAACTCTGGCAGTAGGTAGTCTCACATTCTCCTTGGTGAGTGTAACAGAGAGCATCTATGGATACCCTAGTGAGACTAGTAAGCAAGAAAAGCCAAATGGATTTCCTTGGTAAGATTTCTAACCTCTAGCTCGCTAGGACTATAAAAACCAGTCACCCCTTGTTAGTCGTGGTGATCAAAAGGGTTCTGGGAAAGAATTTCTTGCAGGCCAAGGATTGGTATAGAGTGAATTCTGACATTTCTTCCTGCTTTGTTACCTTGTTGCTTGACCTAGGCAAGGAGAAACCGCTGGTAATCCACCTTGCAAGGGAGCTCTTCAAGCCAGAGCTATTAGGTAGTCTGGAGAAGGCTGTTGAGATGGCAAAGCTGGGGGTGGGTTTCCTGCATGTGTGTGACTATGAGAAGTGCAAGGCAAGTAAGGTAGACATTCTGTGGATTCTATTTCTAGCTAACTTTGTGGAGACTACTTTGATTGAGCATTGTGAGAGAGCAAAGTCAAGGTGTAGCTTCCTGAAGTGCTTCTGCAACCTTGTTCAACCTTATGGAGTGCAATGGCTATATGAGTTCATAGACCTGGTTTGAGTGGAAGAGGAGGTAGTGGATTTGGACTAAATTTCAGTCTCGGTCAAGTTTGTTGATGTTTTTGTAGTATTTTGGTGGCCATGTGCCTATCCTTAGATGCATATATATGTATTTACAGTTTGCAGGGTCAGTAGTCTACTGTGTTCAGTTTGTCAGTTAATTTGGCTTCGGTTGGTATGCTTGCCAGTAAGGGGGTCGATTCTATAAATACCTAATGTAATCTCTTTTTGATAATATTAATATAATATTAGTAGCCCTACTGCATCTTATCTATAAAAAACATATATTTAATTTTTTTAGTTAAATAGATGCTAAGGGGCAGCACCCTTTATATTGATACGTAAAAAAAGATTACATTGTTGTTTTTCATTGTCCCACCATCACCAAAAATTCTTACTTGACCATAGACTACCCTTCTGACCTTTTACATGTCATATACCAGACTTTATACATCAGGGCATACTATTCAAAATTGCCCAATTACAAACCAGAAAATAGTAAAGAAAACAAGATACTAATACCAAAAAACATAGCCTACTGGACACACACTATTCCTTTTTCAGTCGCCATCTTCTTCCCGAGCTCACCTTGCCACCAACACATGAGAAACCACTGGGCATTATGCACCACAAGCATGGTGAGATGGATTGTTTGCTACTTCTTCAGGGGAATGCTCATCCATCTCCACCTAGTCTTCTCCTTCACCCAGCCACATTCTTGGTCATCCCCAATGATGCCCTCCGATACCAACCCTTCTTCTATCATGAAATGACTAACCCATTCTACCTCAGTCACGCTCACAAATCCCAACATCATGCCTAGACATTTGATGTTCCTCTTGATTTCATCCCACCTTTTCTCCAATTCGTCTAGTCTTAGAGTTTGAACAACTAGGAATTTTCTCACCTCTACACCACGAGCCTTGGACATGTAGTAATTTTGTGGCAAGGGAAAGAGGAGGTTTTCATCAACATTATCAAGGGTTGCATCTATGTCTCCCAAAAGAGAGTGTAGGAACATCTTCTGACACAGGAGTTTTGCTTTGGTTATACCTACCCTCATGTACAAAAGAACTGACAGGAACATGGCCGTTATATCCGTATTTACTCTATAGCAGTGATTAGCCTTCAGAAATTTGACTCCCAACACCTTTTTACGGCCTAAAGTACCAAAGGATGGTCAAACACAAGAATGGCTTTGAGTTTTTTATCAGTTACCTCTCCACAGAATGCCATCTATTGCTTCATGGATTCCAAGCAAATCGGAGTGTCCATGGCTTCGAGCTCCAATCGCTTGAAGAAACTAAAAGAGACAAGAGAGAGAGGTATGGTTCTCTTGCAATCCCACCCCATATTTGTAGACCCTTGCAATAATTAATGATGAGTAGGTTGGCAAATTTGTATCGTCCGCATGAGCCCGTAAATATACAAATCTTGAAACTATTAAAACTTTTAGTTTTAACAGCCCAGCATCGTACTTTTTCACCAGAAGTACGGTGCCTTGCAGACTTATTGAATTAATTATTAATGAGTGATTCCACGCAACACTTGCCAAAATTAAATTGTCACTTCAAATGATGATTGCACGATGACAATAATGAATTAGCTCTGGGTACTTTGTACCGCTGCCTTTGCCAGCTCATTGGCCACTGAGTTGCCTTCTCGGTACACGTGGCTCAATCTATATTCATCAAACTCGTCTAGCATCTGTCTGATGAGCCACAACCATTGGCCTAGAATCTAGTTTGGTGTAGTGTTTTGCCTCATTGCATTTATTGTATTGAGTGAATCTCCTTCCAAATGGATGTGCTTAACTTCTAGTTCATTACCCAGCTGAAGACCCAAAAGAGCTGCTTTGAATTTTGCTAGATTATTTATGGACTCACCTAACCCAATAGAATTTTTTGCCAAAATGTTACCAAACTCATCTCGTGCCATGCAATCAGCTCCAATTGGCCCCAGGTTGCCTCATGAGGCTCCATCGAAGTTCACCTTTATCCACCCTATCTCCAGTGGTTCCCAGTTCACCTTCAGTCTTTTCGATCTTCTTGCTTCCCTTCACCAACTAAAGAAGGAGTCTTTAGGCAATGAAATACTTTAGTTATTCAATCATCCAAACATGTATATTCCTTCTTTTTTGAGCCCCTACAGGAGGCTTCATTAACTAGTACTGTGATGAGATCTTCCGCTTTCTTACATAGATTTTTAGAGTTCAGTTCCTTGTCCTGAAGTATGTGCCTATTACACTCCTTCCAAATTTCCTAAATGGGGGAGGAAGGTAAGATGTTCCATATGCTCCCAAAATCTGCCCTCTGATGGATGTTAGGCCACATGTTGAACCATGTTTCAATATCTTGAGGCAAAGGGCTCTAAAAGTTTAACTTTTTCATGAAGAAAAACTAGCATTTCGACGCAAAAGGGCAAGTTAGAAGGGTATGGTTCACACTTTCACTATTGTTTTGGTAGAGAAAACATCTCCCTGACCTTGCTATGCCAAATCTAGCCAATCTGTCCTCCCTTAGGATCCTTTTTGCAGAGCTAGCCATGAAAAAACTCTAGCTTTTGGAAGGTTGTTCTTGTTCTAGATTAGTTTAGTAGGACAATTTTTCTTGGCAATAGTAGCTTCCTTTACTTTATATCCACATTTGAGTCTATAGGATCCTATGCTCAAGTTGCACCATTTGATAGTGTCCATTTGAACCGAGGGCGCCAAAGGTTTGCTCTTTAGAATCGCAGCTAGTTCATTTTTCTAGTCTTGGGGAGCCTATAGCTCTTCCAAGGGTCTCCATTCCCAAATAGGAACCCCGTCTTGCACCTTTACACTTCCATAGTTGCAAATCTTGCTACCCCAAACTCTTATGGTTTCATTTTTTATTTCATTGATGTTTTGGTTGTTGGCCAGAATATCCCTAGCCCCCCATGAATCATTCCAAAAGGCCTCTATTTGCCCATTTTTTACCTCCCAGGTAACATGCTTTGTTATTATATCCCTGCATTCCAGTATATAGTTCCAGATTGTAGATCCCCTTGGTGGATCTACAATGGTAAGAATTCTTGTATCCTCATCCAAATCCAAATACTTTCTTCTGAGAATCTTTACCCACTTCTGGTCTCCTTTGTTATATATGTTCCAAACTAGTTTGGCTCCCATGGCTAGGTTCATGATTGCAAGTTGTCTTATTCCTATACCACCTACGTCCTTCAAAGTGCAGACTTTGTTCCAAGCTACCAGGAGGAGCTTCTATTGGTCCCCCGTTCCACTCCAGAAAAACTTGCTAAGAATATGAGAAATGGCTTCTTCCACCGAATTAGTGATTTTCAAGCATGCCATTGAATAGATTGGGATGTAGATAACACTAATTTCACCATTAGGAGTCTTCTTGCCGAGGAAAGCCATTTTCCAATCCAAGTTCCCATTTTGTTTTTGCAGCTACTAACTAGGTTCTCCCAATAGCTCTTTTTGTTGACTCCTGGAAAGAGGGGGGTACCCAAATATCACCCAGGAAAGTTGGCTACCTGTAGATTTAGAATCCTTGCCAAGTCCCTTTGGAGACTAGGTTGTGTGTTCAAGAAGAAGACTTTTGATTTCCTCCAATTGACACTTTGCCTAGAAGCTAGACAATACTCATCCATAAAGGTTTTAATGGTTCTTGCTTCTCTTCTACAATCCTCACCAAATAGAATGGTTTCATTTGCAAATTGCTGATGAATTATATTCTCCAACCCATTTTCTATTGAAACTCCTCTCCATTTCTCCTCTCTTTTAAGTGCATTGATCCCTCTCCATAAGGCCTCTGCCATGATGATTAAAAGGAAGGGGGAAAGATGGTTTCCCTACCTTAGGCCTCTAGTGGAGGTCAAGAAACCACGAGCTGCACCATTTACTAGGACTAAAAATTTTGGTGTGGAAGTGAAACTTTTGACCCACTCTCTCCAATTGTTGCTGAATCAAAATATTTCTAGAACTTCCATTAGGAACTACCTATCCACTAGGTCATAGGATTTTAGAATGTCAAGTTTCAGAATCATGCTAGCTACCCGAGTTTTTTTGATTGAATGGATTGCTTCATGTGCTATAATTATCCCTTCAACAATGGATTTCCCTGGAGCGAAGCCAGTTTGTTCTTCTGAGATGATTGAATCTAAAACCACTCTAAGTCTATTAGCTATGATTTTGGTTACTATCTTGTATATTGTGTTGCAAAGTGCTATTGGTCTGAAATCACCCATTTCTTGAGGATTCTTTTTCTTGGGGATCAGTGCTAGGAAAGTGTGGTTGAAGGACTTCAACATAGTCATCTTTTTCCTAGATTCCTCCACTACTTTAGAAAGATCTTCCCCTATTCTCTCCTAGAATTATTGAAAGAAATAGGTCGTGAAGCCATTTGGGCCTAGGGCCTTATCTGGATTGAGAAGAAAGGTGGCAGTTCTCACTTCCTCTTTCTCTATTTGCTTGAAAAGTGCTTGATTCTATTCTTCTAAGATCAAAGAGGGAATTAAGGCTAGAATTTTGTCCCTTACAATTCTATTGTTTGGGGCTTCCTTGTTCAGAAATGCCTCAAAGAAAGCCACTGCCTCTTGATTTACCTCTTTTGTAGAATGTGTCGTATTCCTGTCTATTCTTTTGATTTCTTCTATTCTATTTCTACTCCTATTGTCCATAGCTATTCTATGGAAGAACTTGGTGTTCTTGTCTCCTTCATTTAGCTAGGTCTCCCTAAATTTTTATCGCCAAAAACTTTCTTCTCTTTTTAAGAGTTCAGTCCATTCCTCCTTTAGGGATTTTTCTAATTCAAAATCCTCCGCCCCCATACCATTTCTGATAATGTGTTCATTAAGGGTGGCCAATTCCTATTCCACTCTTTCCTTCTCCTGGAAAATGTTCTTGAAGTGCAACTTGTTCCATTCTTTCAATTTGGATTTTACAAAGTCTATCTTTTTACTTAATATGAAGAGGTTAGATTGATTGACTATCTTGATTTCATTCCACCAACCTGCTATCAGATCTGACATGGAGTCATCCCTCAACCACATGCTCTCAAATTTGAAAGGATTTCCCTTGGGTGGTTCTCCTAGGAGAATTGTTAATTGAACCGAAAAGTGATTTGAGCATGTGAAAGGCAAAATAGATGCTTCTATTATACTTGTCTGATCTTCCCAATCTCCAGCCAACAAGAATCTATCTAATCTCTCCACTATGTTTGTGAACCCTTTCCATCTATTTGTCCAAGTAAAAGTTCCATTCCTTATTTGAATATCTTTAAGTTGGTTATTCTCTATAAATTCCTAAAAAATCTTGCTGCACATTTGTGATTCTAATAAGACCACCTCTCTTTTCCTCATTGTTTATGGTTGCATTGAAATCCCCTTCTATCATGGCTTTTTCCCCAAAGAGAATTGATATTTTGTCAGAGATCTGCTACCATAGTAATCTCTTTTCTGGAGTGGCAATCGAGCCATACACATTGAAAATGAAAAATTTCTCATTCTTTTGTAGTAACCCCCAACTCATGAGTATCCATCTCCTGTTTATCTCCACAACTTCTCCTTCTATTGTAAGAGGATTCCAAATGATTCCTAGCCCTCTTGAGGCACCCTCAACTTCACAAAATTGACCTTTCCACTATTTCCAATAGCTTAGTCTCCTATCACTCTCTTCCTTCTATAATTTTGTTTCCTTAAAGAGGATTATGTTTGCTTTTGTTTGGTCAATTTGGCATTTGACCAAACGCCACTTGTTAGGGGCATTAATGCCCCTAACATTCCATGTTATTACCCTCACTATTCCTGGGTAAGGAATACATCCTTCCTTGATTTGAGTTTCATTTGTCCTATTGCATTGGCTACAATTTCTAGTTTTGCTCAGTTAGTCTTTGGTCCCCTCTTAACATTCTTTTTAATGTTGGGATTTCAACTCTTTGATTGTGATTGCTCGAGCATCTTTTCTTCCAGCAATATTTTTTCTCCTCCTCCTTGTCCTCCCTCTTCTTCATAGTCCAAGTCCTCTTTGCTTTCTTCCATTCCATAGGGATTTTCATCCTACTCCACATCCCTAGATTCCAAGAACACCTCCTTTGCTATGCTATCTTTCTTGTCTCCTAACTTTCCTTGAGCGGTTTCTTGTCTTTCCTCCTTATCTAGAACATTCTCCACTCCTGAGTCTTCCCGAAGTCTTGCAACAATTTCTCAATATCCAGGGGTTTGTAAACCACTATTTCCATTGACTCTACCCTGCCACAGATTTTTGCATAAGTAGGACTGGTGTTTTGCTTGTCACATCTTGGCTCTCCTTTAGTAGCAAGAATGTCTATGATCAGTCCACCTACCATTCGAACCTCAATCTTCTGAGGCTTTTCGAGGCTAGGGTTTTAGGATCCCTACCCGTCTAAACTTTCTCCTAGTTGCATAGATCTCCACTTGTACATGTCAGCTTTATCTGTCTTCACCACAATCTTGCATTCCAAAATCCCATGATCCCTTGACTTACAAGTTGGGCACAATTTCAATTTATCTTCTCTTAGTATGGATTGAGTCCAAGATCTATCCTCCACAAAAATCACTATTTCCTCAGGCAAGGATTGGTGAGGTTTCAAACCTATACAAATTCTCACATTAGCATGCTGGCATCTGTCTACCTCCATTTTGTCAATAGATATGAGTGGTCCCAGGCTTCTCCCAAATTCTTTGAAAAAGTCCTTAACCCAATATTCTATTGGGAGATTGTACAGACAAATCTATACTAGACCCTCCTCAAATTTGTGTTTCCAGGGATTAAAATTAGGGTACCATTCAGTCAAGTGTATTCTGGTACCATCTAGGAAATATGGCCAACTATTTAGGGCTTTCCATTTTACTATGTTAGAAGGGAATTCTAGTAGGAAGAAGCATTTGGAATTGTTGTGATCTGAACTAAGTTTCCTCATAGGTCCCAACACTTGTTTTGAATTCTTTCTATCTTCGTCCATCCCTCACCCCATTTAGCCATAACCCCACACACCTTGAGTCTTCCTATAGAGTTCTCAATTTGCTTTTTATCCAAAAAAACATGCGGCCTAAGTGAAATAGGGTTTTGGTTCTTACCTTTTGGTTCTTTGAGCAGAGGTTGTTCATCAATCACCACTTTTTCCTTCCCTTTCCATGTGTCAGTCATTCAATCATTCTGAATCATTATCCTTTTGTAGTCTTCCTTGCTACACCAATTTTCCACAGCATCTGCTTTGGTGGATTTCTTTTCCCTGAACCAACCATGATGCCCCTGCAAGGAATTGTTCTGAGGAGAAGACCATTTACCCTTCCCTTGTCACGAATCCCTTTGTCTTTGATTATTACGATTTGGGTACATTTGTACATTCTGCCTCCTTGGTTACATCCATGGCAAGTCTCTCTAGGGATCCCATGCCTTGCGTCTAAAGCACACATCTTGTCCATGGTTACCTAGAATTCCTACCTCATTTGGTCTGTAACCCGGATGGCACTTGTCCACCCATTGCCCCCCTGAGAAGACCCACTGAGGGATGTGCTTCCTCTCCCATGTCTATCTTCTTGGTAATTCTTCCACCTTGATCGCATATCTTCTTCGATGTGACCCCACGCCTTCCCGCCCAAATCACTTGCTTTTCTTCAGTTTTCTTCTCCAATTTTTTGGATTACCTAAATGTAATTAATTATTATATATTTAAAATTTTGATGTCTTTATATTTAAAAAATAAATGCCAACTATAATTATTTTTTTTTTTCATGATCATGACATCAAATTCTGCTACCCTATTATGTAAATATAGAATGTAGAGGATTAGTTTTATAAATTTAGTTTAGTTTTATATTTGTATCGTTCATATTTATATAGGTTCACATACATATCTATGAAGATCTTACATGTGAAAGTGAACTTTGATTTTTTAAATTCAAAATTTTAATTGAAATAAAATCTTTTATACTTCCAACTTCTAAAAGTTTTTTGTTAGGCCTAAGGAAAGCTCTATTATCACCAACAAATATAACTAGAAGTCTTTGGAATATGTTTTGACATGAGAGAGTTGAGTACTCTAATAAGCACAATTACAATCATGTTCCATTATTCATAAGATATAAGAGAGTAGAGGACAACCTTTGTTGCAGCCACCTCTTGTATTATTTCCTCCAAATTAATTCCACATGGTATTAGGGAATTTGCCACTATGAAAGTTTTTTTCCCTTTTGAAGTTTCCAAGTTTTTTTTAGAGTTTTATATGTGTTTGTCTTTTTGTGTTGGAGTAAATAGGGTTTTACCTATTTACGTTTTCTTAAGCTTAATTAGGCAACCAATAAATAATTTAATAGTTAGGTAGTTTACCACTCAAGTAGTTATTACCTACCAGCTCTCGAACACTCCTATATATTGTACATTTATAAATTATTTTGTATCTCATCTCATTTTTTCTCAAATATTTGGTGGAAGAGCACTTTTCTTCTCTCATGTATCTGTGAGGGTGTTTTGTTTAGTAGATTGAGGATCCTAGGAAGGAGTTGATCACTCCTACATGGTATCAAAGCTCCTCTTTTTGCTCACCTTCCTAGAGAGTTTCTGCCGCATTGAGGAGATCTAGACATTCTGATTTTACCTGTATTTGCTACAGATTACTTGGCATTTGAAAAATTTTAAATTTCTACTTCACCTTTTTTTCTCATATTTATTTTTCACTAGTTTGTATTTGCTGGATATTTATATCCCTATGCATTATTGTTTGGTGTGAGTAGATTCACCAGTGGAGGTTACCGATCTCATAGAAAGTTGTATTGAGTGGCTAGGCGTCAATTCCTATATTCTATAGTTTTATATTTTGTTATTCTCCTTTCTTTTGGGAGTACATTTCCTCGGAAGCGTAGGCTATCAATACGTGAGAATGCTCGTCCAGAGCCCATTTCTCTATAAACTGGTAGAGCCAATAGGAAGGAGGTTCACTTAGTGTGTTTGAAACTTTTGTATAGATTATGTATGAGCATCCAACATGAATTTGTATCCATATTTGATTTCCCATGTTGAAATAGAAGGAATGGTTGGTCTCTTGGAATTGTACTATGCGTCGAGGTAGTTCAAACATCCCAATGCTGGGTGAGAAGGAGTTTTTGCACAAACTTTATAGATTATAATGTTTCATTGCAAATATTTATTATTAGGGTTTGTTGTGTGTGTGTAGCAAGGAAGTGGGACCATGCAGATTATTTGGACACCATTTTGAAGATGTGAAGGGACTTTTGTCCCACATTGAACATTTTGTGCATGTCTTTGCTATTAATATAGCCCATTTGCCTTATGCTTTAATGTGAGCAAGGCTCAAAGGCTCCAACTTGTCTCTCTCGTGTGTGGTGGTTTTTTGGCTCACATGCATTATGCTCAATTGACTCGGTGGTGATTTGGCATTGAGGCCTACTGATTTGGATTATGTGGTGCAAGAACCCACCACCAATCACCTCTCAGGAGCTTATTTTTTTCCTCCGTGCACTTTTCCTTAGGTAGATGTTTTTTGTATTATTGTTTCCTGAGTCATATATTGAAACTTGGAAAGTTGAAATCAATTTTGAGAGGCTTCATTTGTTGTTTTCTTTGATATATTGGAGGTTTCAGACCTGATTGTATAAGTTTGGTGTCTATTTTGTTTGTTTTTAGTGCATTTGTTGTCATGGCTACTCCTGATTCATTTGAGATTTTAACTCCTCATAACTATCATACCTAGAAGATTAAAATGTGTAGGTTGCTCCAATCTAGGGGTTTGTGGTCCACATTACATGATCAACATCCCCTCTTACTAGGGAGTATGAGATATTTGCTCATAGAAGCAAGTGTGATGAAGCTATAAGTTTGATGGCTTTGCATGTTTTTGACAGTTTGCTTTTCCACATTAAGTGTAATACACCCAAGGAAGTATGGATTAAGTTGTTATCAATTAGATATGCACCCTATGCTAAGTTATTCAACTTAACTATCTGTTGACACATGGGAACACTCCTAGGCCTGTGGGTTGCCTAAACATGGAGTGAACCTCTAGAGTGAGCTGGTTCTCCTAATAATTTTTTCTTAATAAAAATGATTTGCAAATGGAAAAGGTGAGAGGTTGAACTGAAATAAAATTCAAACTTAAACAAAATATTCTCCTGATTTCCAACCTATCTTGATACTTTCACTCATAAACAGCTCTTTAAACATGAACTCTCACAACTTCACTTAAAACATACAATTCAAAAGTAATTTGCATGAAGGCTCGATTTGAACTCAACATGTAACCAGAATCATATTAGATATTTGCACATAGTTCTACAATAATGAGACACGATAAAGGACAAAATATTTGTTATCACAATGTGGCATCAAATTAATACTGTAACTATGAGGCAAAAGAAGTGAAATAGGAATGCTTTGTTGTATTAACTTAAAGGAGTACATGTAACTCTAATAAAAATTGAGTCAAAAATGTCTACAAACTCTCTACCTATGCTCAAGAGAGAAGAAACAATGATCTAAACTCCTGAGAAAGAGCTAGCTTTCTCCAATATATGCCTCCAAAATGATCTCTCTGGAAAAGATGGAAAAAAGCTCCTAAAAATAGTATCTTGATTCATTTTCGAGCTCCATAAAAAAGCCTTCAAAAATGCCACCAAACTATCTCCAAACTAAAGAAACAAACTCCCAAAAAGCCCTGCGAGGTGGTCTAACAAAAAAAAATGCTTTATCTGTCCAATAAGTCTCCATTTTTGTCCATATTTGCCTAAAAGAAAGCAAACTAAAAAAACAAGATATTGTTTGCTTTACTTGTTTTAACCACATAAATAATGTATATTTTAAAGCAATTTATAGACAGATTGCTTTAAAACATCATTTTACAATGAATCGCAACTTTATTTTCCTAATTTTCTTAGATTTGATTTTTCGCATAAAAAAGAATACAAGGCTTAATTTAACTTTGCCAAGTATATCACATCTTATGGACATATGATTTTCTATAAAAATCACAAAAAATATATCAAGGCACATATATGGTTTGTGCACAAATAGAAGCCTATAAGGCTTACCCTCCAAATGATTTGCAAAAATTATCTAAGGGCATATGAGGTTTTGGAAAATTAAAAGCCCCTAGGGCTCGACCTCCACTCAATCTGCATTTTAAAGTCATCATAAAAAATGTTTTGGAATTACCTTCAAAATGGAAAAAGGGAACCATTTGGGTTTCAAGGCATATAGTCTTGGCATCAAATATTGTTAGAAGGAACTTAATACCCCCACGGGTATTAGTTATGACATTTTAATCTTAAAATCAATGTCATGGAAATGCCTTTCGATTTAGGTCTACATAGAAACCCTAAAACAAAACACTCAAGCCCTACTTTTTCAAGCTCGTTTCACTTGCAACTTTTTGATGATGGCTCACTGCATCCCATTGACACCAAGTTAGGGTTTGGGCCCGCAACTCCTCAATTTCTCACTGTTCTAAGTGATTTCTATGCATTTCACATAGGAGAATGAAGGTAAAAAACCCTCTAACATATCTGGTCCATATTCTTTGATTTCTTTTTTCATTTCTTAGATAAAACTTGGCTTTTAAAGCCACGACTGTGTATTTTTCTAATTCAACCTTTTTCTCTCTGTATGTGTTAGGTCTCAAAAATGTAAGTTACAAATCCTAAGAGGATACCAGATTCTATGATCAGATTGGTAACATTTTTGAACTAACGTGACAGAGTTAACCTATAGGGTTGATAACTCCCTGCACTCTAGGCACTACTATACCTAGGTGGGTGGACCTTGAAAGCTGAAGCAGATTAGATGAGTGTAAGTACTTTGACTGAGTTAATGGATCAACCCACCATGGAAAATGGTGTGGAATAGATGAAAGCTTGCTAACTAGTTCTATATCTAATATCTGAAAGATGATTGATATAAATTGTATAAGCAATATCAAGGTAAATTTTATAACTATGCTCAACTAATGGATGGGTTTTGGATAAAACTGAATGATGAATCAAGATAAGACCAGTGCCTTGTAGGGTAAACAGAGTCAAATGAAAATCTAAGACTAGTGGTTTATATTGGGCAATAACTCTAACTATTTAGCACAATACTTTGGTTTACAACTTGTATAAACATGTAGGGAAATGATTGACAAACACTTCTTAATATCCAACTGACACAATCAGGTTTCTTGTTATTCACCAAAAGGAAATTTAATCCTTTCTTGAAGGAACCAATTGAATGAAATATACAAGAACAACATATAATATCAACTTGGAGACAGAATGACAATCCTAATTATATGGTTCTTCTTAATGATCCAAATCAACACTTCCAGATTATTGTGACTGACCAGAAGGATTTTAATTCCTTTTAAGGAAACCGATTAATCAAATCACACAAATACAACAAATGTGCATTGACAAATTAAATATATACTTGATATATCAATTTGAATAATAAGGAAATACTGAACTGGAGGCAACCAAATAACTGAATAATTTCAACAAACAATTGATGCTAGTATAAAACCACACAATCAGAGATCTATTAACTTCTTTAATATAATACTTGCAACATGGTCTTTTAAAATATTATGAAATCATATTATCTCCTACTGCTGATGATAATTGATCATCATATGTCCAACTTATATAGAAATATTTATGAAGAGACATGACTCTTCAAAATGTCTTTTTGAAAATTAAAAAGGATTAACATAACAACAACAAAGATAACAACCCTAAGCCCTACTAAGCCACAAGTATATCTGAGCAATATGATCCAGGTATTCTTGGGTACAATGTGTATCAGTAAATTCAATAGCATTTCTTGTGATCGCGTCCATTGTCACCATCTTTTCCAGATGCTTGCAGGCTTCCCCAGATGCTAAGTCTTTATCCTTGAGAGCCTCTAAAGCTTCTTGTAATATCACCAGACATTCTTTACTCAATTCATCTTTTCTCTTTAGCTCCTTCTCATTTCTGAACAACATGGGTATACGTACTTTTGAAGCCTCAACGCATTCCCTAGCATCATTTTTAAGCTGTTCATGATATTTTTGATGTTGTTTGATCAAGTCTTTTGCACTGGAGGTACCTATGGTGTCAGAAGCATCCCTACTCTATATCTCATGGAGTTTCTCTTGAAGCCTGTTGTTTAACCTTTCATGTTCTTGGATTACCTTATGGTTTTCAGAATAGACATCCCAAAATTTGTTCATCCAATGCATCATATTGATATGCCTATTCTGTACTACTGTTGTAAGAGTGTCAATTTGAACCTAGGCTATTTGATCAATAGATGGTGACTGGACACTTTGTGAACTCTCTCCTTGGGTTAACCTTTTAACTGATCCTTTGAAGGCATTCTTAATAGTATCTTTTAGGAAATCATTTTCTTTTGTCAATCTTTCACAACTTAGCTTATCTGCATCTCATTCCTTGATCAACATTTGAGCTTGTGCATTATTTAATTTTGCAACATTTATACCAATGTCTGCAGTAATCAAAGGATCAATTTCCCCTAGTTTCAAAGTCATAACATGCCCAAAACTTTTTTCAGTATCTATAATGGTTTTCTTCCTATGAGGAGGGTATAAGGCCCATATCATGAGTGAGTTTTCATCATTGTTATACTTAGTGCCCATGTATACCTCTATTACACCCTCAGGAGTGAGCTTGTACTTGTCATCAGTATTGTGCAAGAAACTATCAAACACCAAAGCATAATTTATGTCAAGTCCAGGAAATATCATTACACCCGCTTCTCTGAGCAATTGTCTACCTCTGTTAGGAGTCATAGCTTTCAACTCATTATCTACTGTTGTTTTTAACATATCAATCAATTGTTTTTCATTATCAGTTGTGACATCTTCAATTGATTCCCTGAGTTCTTTTCCCTTGCATTTATACAAAAATGATTTAAATTCTTGAGAATGAATAAATTGATCATTTGCAATGAAAGAATCATATGCTAACTGTCTAGGATCCTCATCACTAGGCCCCTCTTCATCATGTTATCTATTAGGAGATTGATAAGATTCCATTTTTTGTTTAGATATTCTAGTTACCTGTTCAAGTAGCTCTTCTTCTCCTGCAAATTTTTCATTACCAAATAACAACAACTCTATCTCTACAAGTTGTTTTCTTTTCTCATCTAATTCTCTATTATACTTCTCAATTACTAGTTCAACTTCAGCTTCTTCCATGTTCCTAATAATATCATCATGTGTATATGGAATATGTGTATATCCACTGAGATTTTGTTTTCTCCTAGTAAAATCAATGAAACCCTCGGGATCAAATCCTTTTCTCACCTTTGCACACCTCATTTTATAATGCATCAATTTGTCTCTGATGAGACCATAACCTTCTTTAGACATGTTGATGATGATGTTAGTCATAAACAAACATAGAATAAAAGTACACATTAACCTTTACGCATCTTGAAAGATATAATGAATTCAGAGAATTCATGATCTCAAGTCTTTGTTGATTAGGTCTTAATCTTCTGATGTTACTCAGAGGTTGATGTGTGTTGTTGTTTCCATTTTGGGGCCTTACGTAGATCTCATCAGTAAGATAATGTTTCTTGTAATGATGCTGCACAGAGAGTTATTTCTACACAGGATATACTTCAAATATTGTGTCTATCTTTAAATCTTTGCATGATATTTTTCATTTTGACATGCTTTAACCTCAAATATGCTGAATATGTTTAGTTATCTATGGGATGTCTGCATATTTGTATTATTTGCAATTGTGATGATGAAGTGCTCTAAAATTGAAAGAAATTGAAAGAAATACTTCACATTAAAGTTGAACCTTTAGCCATTGCACCACATATACAATCAGATACAATTATGAAGAGAAGAAATCAAACCATATGTTCACCAGGACATTCCATAGCTAAATATAGTCGATGCTAACTTCAAAGGAAAGGTATGAAGACAACATATGCAAGCTGATATGCACTCCAAGGGACACAGCAAATCAAAGCATATATGAAGAATTCACACACTGATTACTCAAGATTTATGATGGATCGTAATCAAAACAGTCTTCTCATTCATTAAGTATGTAAGAACATATATGTATACAATGACTTTGAAATGAGCCCTGAATATTTCAGCAAACAGATTTCAATTAAGTTTCCAATGTTAAAAAGAGGCATCCCTGCACCTTTTATAGAACAAGGTGAGGGAGCGGTTACAACTGATCTACGATCAAGATTTATCTATTGAAATCTACAGTTTACATTTCATTGACTAAGTCAATCTTTTCCACATGGCACAGGTTGCCAGCTGGCAACCATCTAGGCAACTTATACTTTCATAAGTACCTGATGCTTATATTCCCTTTTTGATGCATCCTCATTAGGTTCTTTGTCATCATCATCACTTTCACCACTCTCGCTATCTTCATCATCATCATGATTGTCCTTTTGAATATGGACCTGCATAGCTGTCCTGATATTCTCATATGCTTGCACTATTTTCTCCAATTCTCTGCCATCCTGAGTTCTCGCTTTGGTGATGGTATGTTTATGCACCTGATATTTGCTTCAGAGAGATTCCAACTTATTCCTCCTACTGCTGGATGTTTCATTATAATCTTCCACCTTGACCTTTATTCTCATTACTTTATCCAGCACTTCTTCTGTCAGGTGGTTGAGAGGGTCTTCAGCAACTAGCTAGAAATTACTATGTAGAACTTTGATGACAAACTCTTCATCTTGATTTTCTATCTTGCCTTCTGCATCTCCTTCTAATGTTTCCAAAATTTCTGCCTCATGGGACATCATATCATGTAGCTTCATGCTGATATTCCTTAGTTTAGTGTTGCATCTTTTGAGTACATCACATTCAAATCTGACGTCCTTATTCCAGATATCAATCAATAGGGATGTGTTATTATTCAGTACTTGATTCTTTATTAGTATCTATGGATCAATCCTCTTCATTTCATTTAAAATGCTCATGACCTTTTCTAATTGAAATGACCTCCTACCGATCTCTATCTGCAGTTTATCTACTTTTCTCCTGGAGGTGCCCAAAGAATTCCACCTCCTCAAAGAGGCCTTTGCCACTTCTTCAGCTCCATCGAGTGCGGATGACATCCATTTCAACATTATTATTGATTCATGTTTCATGAGGTTCAACTTGTTGACCTCCTCCTGAGAAATAGCAGTCAATGGGACTACATGATCACTAGATGTATCATCAAGGTTGATTAACCTTCTTATATATGCATGCAGCTGAGCAATGTGCTCTTTATGCTGCTTATTCTTCTCTTTCTCTCTTTTCACCCTTTGGGTTAATGAATCAATTATATCTTTACCTTCTTGGCTCTCTTGATCCTCATTAGCAAATCCAAGATCAACTGTGCTAATCTAGAATTCATCCAGAGTGATTTTACCCTTTTCTTTATCCACAGTAGGGAGTGCTAACTGTGCAGTCCTCCTGCCTGTCACAGGATCCCTTCTTATTGTAGAAGTTAATCTTGCCTTTCTCTTAGGCTTTATTAATGTTTCTAAAAACAATGTAGACACATCAAATTATTGTGCCTCTATACCTAGTTCTACACCAATTTCTTTCTCGAGCCATGAAGGAACTTGATCCTTTAGCTGTTGGTCTCCATCATCATCATGATGATCACCTTGATCTCCAGTATCCACCATCATCTTCGATGAGGAGGGTGATCTCCTTATTTCTTCCTCATGATGCTCCTCATGAGGGTGATCTGCATGTTTATCATGATCTTGATCTTTTGCTTGAGGAGGGTGATCCTGTTGATCATCTGCATGTTTATCATGATCTTGATCTTTTGCTTCCTCCATGGGTGTCTCATCTACTTTAGTGATTTCCTTATCATGAGTAGATATTACTATATCTACCTTAGGCTCGTCCAGCTAATCTGCAACTATAACCTACTCTGGACCTGTATTAATTACCTCTTGAGCCTTATGGTCATCAGGACCTGATAATTCTTTATCCTCCTTGTCTTTTGGTGGGACATCTACTATTTTGGGCTCAGCTGATGTATCATGCTGTTGTTGACCCATACTTGGAGCTTTCCTCTCCATTTCTTTCTGTTTGATTTCTTCACTATTCTATGTTTCCTCAGGCGCACCTACCATATCCTTAGGATCTACATCATCTACATATGTTAGATTAATAACTGTAGGATTTGTTACCTGATCAACTAAGGTATCCAACCCTACTTGCTGTGCAATATGTTCCGGGCTCTTTTCTTTTTCTTGCTCTATTTGCTTCATCTTTTCTAATACTGCCTGAAGTGATGGGGATCTCATGTGGAGCTATCTGGGTACCGGCAGCAAGGGTTTCCATTCTTTGTGAAGCTACATCCTTCACTACCTCATCATCAGATAAGTCAACTATCTCATCTAATGAAACTTGACCACTTTGTACTGCCTTAGAGGTTTCTTTCATTTGCTCTTCTGCTTGTTCGGTCTTGAACTTTACAATAGTGGGAAGTGGAACGTTATGCTGCAATTCCTTGTTGAATACTTCCCCACCTACTCCCCTCAACATTATAAGAGTTTGTATTATTTCACCTCTCATAGAAGTCCTTGGTTTCTTAGGTGTAGTTGCTATCACCTAAGGTGCTTTTCTTTTCCTTGTGAAGGATATGGGGCCTTCCTCTTCTTCAGATTCTTCTTCAAGAGGATTATCCTCTTCTATCTGCTTATGTGAGGCTTGACCCTCCTCATATGTTTCCATAGCTTCAGTAGCTGGCCTCTGAATCCTTTTATCCTTTTGTTTATCTTTAGGAGGCGGTACTGAGGAGGCTAATGCTAGTTCTGATGCTGATGCATCTCCAGCTGTTATTATGACTCTCTCAACTATAACCCCTTTGGGTTCAGGATCAATCTTCTTACCTCTTGAAGACCTCTTGCCCTTTTCAAGAGGTGGTGCCTTCTCTCCTTTAGTCTTTCTCTTCTCAATTAAGAAATCATCATATTCATCTTCAGCAATTTCATGTCTTTTCTTCTTGTTGTCCACTGTGATGACAACACCTTTTTTCTTCATTACATTTATCTGCTCATCCACCCAAGCTTGGGTTAGCTGTAATATCCTGCTTGTGAATGGATCTAAGGAGATATCCTCCTGTATAGTGAGATCTGGCACAGAGATGGTATCATTATATATTTTTTTCTCTTCATATTCATCAGCCATTATCATTCCATCATCCTTCTTCAGTTATGCTAGGATGGAGATGCAATCAAAGGTCCTGATTTGGTTAAGTGTTAACCTTTGATACCTTCTCCTTCTGGCTTCAGGTTCATCTTCATAATCTGCCCAGAAGTCTTCAAGGCTCCTTCGATGGATGGGTTTCCCCATGATCTTCTGCATCCTCCTATATGGATCATATGATCTTACTAATGGAAAAGGCTAGAAATTCATCATATCTAGACCAGCTATGGCCTTCTTTATATTCTCAGAATCTGGACACATATATCAGCCCATTGCAACTGGAAACAAAACTGGTGGAAGCTTGTTGTTTACCTTATAGGCATTCAATATTGTAGAGATTTGTCTTAGAAATTCCATTAGGACAACTGCATCTGTAGGGTACCTTGGGAGCATGAGAGGCTCCCCCTCAAAACCTTCAATCCTGATATAGGAGAAAGTGGCAAATTGGATAAACCAGGCTCCATGCCTGTAGATAACTTCTTGAGCCTCCATGCTTAGTCTCTTGGTTCTATCTTCTTCCATTGTTCTCACTAGGTGCATTGAGAATGCATCGTTTACCAGCTTGTAATCTTGGAGGTAATTTACTCTTTGCAGTTGGGGATGATGATCCCATATGTGTGCATCATTGGTTGTGCCTTCAATCTTTCCATCTGAAACCAATACATCAAATGTACCCCTGTAGGCACATGAATAAACTATTTATGATGTCATGTAGATGGAACAATCTAGACCTCCCAGATTCATCAGCTGCTCATCTAGAGCATCACTTATCATTTTAGCTCACATTGGCTTGTTATCCATGTAAAGGCACATTAGGATGACTACATACATCCAGTCCCTAAAACTTCCAGCATCAGGCTAGCCTATCACTCTACTGAATAGAGCTATCATGTATTGGTACTCATCATCAAAGTCATACTTATATAAATGAACCGGAAGTTTAGCTACTGCAGGATAGGGACTATTCTTCACCCTCCATTGATACATCTTCTTCCTAGCAGACTTCTTGTTATTCTCGTACTCTACTTCTGATTTCTTCAGATCTATGTTGGCAACCTTCTTGCCCAATGGCAAACCAAGTGTAGCAGTAATACCCTTGATTGATAGATCAACATATATTCTGCCATGTTTCTGTACCCTCCTGGTTTCTGGGTTGTAGTTCCTTGCACACTCAATAACTAGCTTAGGGGTTTCCATGGAATACGGGAAACTAGCTACATTCCACATTCCTGATACGAAGATTGCATACAACAGCGCGCTATTATTCTTTTCATCATTCATTTTGACTAACCAAGCAGCCAGATCTGTATTTCCTTGGTGTGTGTCAGTGATGGTACCATATTTGAACTGGACACCCTCAGGTTGAGCAAACATGGGCTTCAGAAATTCTACCTCTGACTTAGCTAGCCGTTTATCCGCCATGGATGCCTGTAATTAACACAACCTGGTCTTACAATTGATACATATACAAGCATGCATATACATTACATATTCATTATTCATCATGCATACTAGTACTCTTTCCACATTTCATTTACCCTGACATGCATAATTTGAAATTTCAAACCAGAAGACCCCATGATACCTGGATACGGAGAATGTGACAACCAAAAGGTTTCAATTACTTACCTGATCCGCTTATCTTCTTAATTATGTTGATAATCATTTGAAATGAATTCAATTACCAACAGTGCTCTCGTATCCCGCTCTGGTACAAGCTATAAGTGTCCACCGGTGGCCTTATGAGAATTTGTAAACTCTGCTCTGTAAAAACTCATTTTATCATAGGGTAAGTGAAAAATGAATCTGTAAATCATTTTTAACCTCTTCTCTCAGGCAAATTAGGGAAAATTAATGGTTTTCCTATACGAAACTGCTAGATCCCGCCAAGTGTATGTATCGGGTTCGTAATCGGTAGAAACCACCTACCACATCTACGTGCATTTAATGTTATGGCGGCAAGGCGCGGGGTGATCTCTGAAGATCGGGTGATATTTTGAATATTAGGTGATGCTCAAAATATCAGGGGATGTTCAGAATGTTTGATGATGTTTATAATATCACCCCCTTCAGACTAAGATGACCTTCTCCGCGAGGTAAAAAGGATGGTAACGTCATCAGTATGTTTATTTCTTCATTTACTGCGTTTGGATGACGTCAGCAGGATATTGGCTCAGGGTGATATTTTGCGACAGGCCGATATTCGAATATCAGGGGGATATTCAAGTATCGGGGTGATGTTTTTAAGAATATGACTTTCGCAAAATATATGATGTTGTTCTACGGGTAAGTGTCACTATCACATAAATTTGACGTCCAGATGTTTGGAGCAAACGATTTTATCTGGAGATAATATTAGATCGGGGTGATCTTTCATAAGATGGCTGATGTTGAGAAATATGATCCTCCCCTCGGAATATTAGGTTTGACCAGATCTTTGACTCATCATAAGTTTTGTTCCCTAAGGAATATCTGGGTGATCCAAAAGGCAAACTTGCATGAAATTTTGTACTCTATCCACCCATGAGGTTATTGATGTGAAATGCTAACTTTGAAAAACTAACCTCATCATGATGACCTACCTAATCCCTTGTTTGCAGGATCATCTGTATTGACTTACTTTTACCAGACTGCCAGCAAGCAGAAAACACAAGCAAAGCCAAACCAAAAAGTTGGGTCCCTGTTTTGTCAAGTCAAAATGAGGCGTGTTGTGTAACCACACAACAAGACACCACAGTAAAATCCTCAGATCATAGAGTACTGGGCATGAAGGATTATTTGTCAAAGACACTCAAGTTCATCACATTAGAGCAGTTCATTTGCCTGACTATCTCTAAGTAGGTAATCCTATCAGGAACTATCTTGGGTAATATGAATGGGGTATCTTCAAAACCATAAATTTTGAGCATGGTTGAATCCTCAAAGCAATAACAATCTCCCTAGTTGTGGGCGACAGTTGGGGGACCACCAAAATCTTTGGGTTTGAGAAACCTTTTTATTTCATCCAATAGAGAATATTCACAAGGATGATTGAAATATCTATACAACACTTTTACACAATATTCTTCAAAATGAATGTAACTAGAGTAGGCAAACCTACTGTCCCATATCCTTGTCCACATTTGCATAGGTGACTTTTGTCCCCTCTTGTCTACTTGAGCAATTATGAGTTCACTTGGCCATATTCCAATTTCCTGGCCATAGTATAATACCATATGCATGAAGAGTGAATAATGCTCAAAAGAGACTGTTGGGGCATTGTTCTTAATTGCAATTAAACTAGAATCAATCTTTCTAAAAACATAAGCAGCATAGTCAAACTGCCTAGCATTATGACATTAAATATCTGTGGCTATCACCATTAATGAGATTGTCATAAAATCAGGAACATGTAACCCTAGGACCTGGCCAATGGAATAATACATGTATTGCATATATCGTTCAAACAAAGACACATGGAATGGAGGTCCATCATTATCATCAAAAGGCACTATTTTTCCCTCTGCCCTAGGCCTATGGAGAAGCAATCTCCATCCATTGTATGTGGTGTCCATCCTCTAATATTCTCTGTCGAACTCTTCATATATTATGGGAATTGTACACAAATCATCCAAATCAAATACTTTGCAAATGACATTTTTGGACAAGTGTATAACAGGCTCTCCTTGTGGATTCAATATGGCTTTGAGGCTGGGATTGTAATGTTTAGCCAAGAGTTTTAGGATTTCCATATTCACAAACACATTAGGGACAACCAATTTGCCTAAATTCAAATGCCATCAATTTGACACTGGGACATTCCTAAATCTTCTATCATAATGGAATTTGAACAACTCATAGTCTTTGATGGGTGCCCATACATTTCCCAGGTATTTACATTTGTCTTCTAATTTATCTACCTCTTCCTTGAGTTGTGCAGACCTTTGGGATTTAGGGGTAGACCCAGGCAATTGGTCTATTAAATCCTAATTTAGTTTTCTTTCTTTCATTTTTCATCAGGGCCTTTGTCAATTTTCAATTTCTTAGGCTTACTAGTTTCACCTTGCTATTTTCTACCCCTACCTTTTATTGGAGTCTCCATTATAATTCTAGATAGCAAATTGAAATTGTAATCCACCACACAGAGGTTTTTGTATATGTACCTATTATCTGAGATGATGATCGAACTCCTTTTTTCTCTCCTCCAAGTTCTCACTTGTATGCTCCTCTCAGACCATTCTTTTGAACCCAATTGCAATGATATTGAATGACTCTTCAGGGGATTTCTTCTCGGTCTGTAATTAATAGTTTTAGTGCATTAATTTCATAATCATTGTGAGATGTCACATCGTAATAACCTCCTTCATTAGTGGGATTTTTGTAATGTTAGGGTGATCTAATAGCTTATTATGGCACGAACATTTGCAAATGGCTCAATCGATGTGACCCTTCGTTTTGTCTCCTTGATGTCACCTTTTATGAAAACATATATGTCTATATCAGAAAGATATTTCAAGGTTTATTCGATATAGAAATGAGCACAAGAGTTGTTGTCAGCCTGACTTACATTATCGTTGTGAGAACAAAATCATACTCTGATATTCCAAAAATCTCTGCTATGACTATCGACAAGAGTCTTATCAATGAGTGTGGTTACTATCTTCATCAGAAGAACACATGATATCATGATGAATTCATTCGAATTATCTGATCCTGGTTGATTTCCTAATGCCTTTCTTTCTATTCTTAATTGGAATGATCATTATCACATGCCATCGAAACCTTTCATCATCGTGACTATAGATTCGACAGGACTTGTAAACTCTACTCTGATCTATTCCCTTTTGCCGATGAGTTATATCATCCATATACATCGGTGTGACTTACGTCGAAAATGTCTTATAGTCATTGAGACATCATAAGGTTGGAAACACTTTAATCTCTTGCCCCAATGTACATTTCTTCCCGATGAGTCACTAGCTCCACCCGTTCCATGGGTTGTTCAACAGAAGTCTTACCAAATTCTCTCATTAGTGTGATCTATACTGTCGGGGGAGTGTTCAGAGTATTCTTAGATAATGTTTTCTCATCCTGATGGTCCTCACCTTTGATTAAATCAGTGTGACTGGGGACTCTCTCTCCGACGAAGGGTCATCAGTGTTACTTCTTTCATCAGAGATTTCTAAAATTTTCACTCTGACCATAATCCTCATGCTGATACACATCAGCTCACTTCAAATGAAACATGGATCAGTATAAAAAACACCAAGGTCTCATGAAATCAAGGAAATGAGGCCCCTTATTATACTACAGTTTGAGTGAGACAATTATTTGTGGTGAAAATCATGTGATATTTATGGAATTTATCAGCTACTATTATGATTTTGGGCGTATGATTTTCTTATTTGGTTGGACATGGGGTGGGTAGGAGTATAGGAAAATTTCAAAATTTTCCTATCCCAACAGTATGTATTTCTTGTCACCACACTATGTTTCCATACCACGGGCCACCATGAATGACCAGGGTTCGAAAAAGAAACCCTCAACTCTCTGCAATTCTAAACAAAACTTCATGATTCCTTAATAGGAACAAAGGTAAATGTCTACATCTAGTTTTGAACTTATTCTTTGCATTTTCACCACTAATATATGGGCACACAGCTGCGGACATAGAACTCTTCTGATACAATTTATCTTGCTTCTATGTTCTATGCTATGACCTCCCCTGTGTTGTGTTTCAGGCCGCCGTTATGATTGGGTTGAGCTCTCCTAAAGGAAACAAAATGGTTAAAAAAACAAAGGTAAGATTGTTGTCTTGAACTCTGCATACACTTCCCATCATTCCTTTAGCTGTAGCTTGATAAAGGCATTTAAAAGTTGTGGCCAGGCTTTTATCTGAGCATATTTGTTTTACTTTTTGAATATTATTACTTGCATAGGTTCAAAATCCTCTTTTTCTTCTGTATCTATATTTCTTCTTTGAAACCCCAAGTGGGTTATGCTCTAACTAGGCCACGATTGGTAATGATATTCTAAGCATATTTTCTTGAATGGACTTAAAAACCTTCCTTCTGTATCTGCATTTTGTTCTTCTAATAATGATAAGAAAATGAAACTTGGGAAAAATACAAATTGGACTTCATGTGAACTAAACTGGGTTTGATCTCTTGTTAGAAAAGCTTCACTATGGGCCCGCGACCATATTGTTTACATTTCTGGGTTTTCCTTCTTCTTCATGAACTCAAAACCTTTCATTTCTTTTTTGTATTTGTAGTCCAATCTTGAAACCCTAAAGTGAGTTCATGTTGTGGCCTCAATGGCATAAAAAATGGGTTTTGTTTTTATTGTTAAGAACACATACTTAATGGTTGTAGCTATATTAAGCACATCAATTCATTTCTGAAGCTTTACTTGGTCAATATGATTTGAAATCCCTCTATTCCTTCTGTATATGAGAAAATCTTCCTTGAACTGAAATGGGTTTCTGTAATGATGAGAATAAATATACGTTTTGGTAGTAGCTATATCAAACCCTCATTTTGAATTTGCAAAAAAAAAAGCTTCATTGTATCTCTGCATATTTGGCCATGACTTCAAAAGCACCAAATGATCTAAAGATGTTTTTCTATATGTTGACAATATTGAAACTATACTACTCTTTCTTTGTAAATGCTTTTCCTTCTGTAATAACAATACAACCCCCAGGTAGGCTTTGATAGCATGAAGATGTTTTTTATCCTCTGCTTTAGAGGAAAGATCTTTTATGGCACTTGGCACTGAATGTGCAATTTTTATACTCATATTATTTTGTAGCAGCATTGAGTTGGGCTATGTTAGACCATGGTCTCTTAGCCTACCATGATGAGTTCTCTACATTTTTGCCATCTCTGTCATGTTTATGAAATGAAGATCTTTTCACAATCTAAAGCAAGCCTTCTCCACAACATAATATATGCATTATTGATCATTGTGGTAGCCTTATTTATAAGCTCCATTGATGTATTTCATATTACATTTACATACATGGAACTCTGTTATGTTGACATATATATCATTTCTTTTACATCTCCTTTGATAGTTTTGTGGTTGCTCATGAACATTGGATTTCTTCTCTTTCTGTATATGACTGTCCCAACTTATCAATGTCTATTCCTTATGGATTGCACCTCATATTTGTAAACTCTACACTTGAAATAAAATAGAATGAGATGAGATATATGTTGTTCCTGTTTGGTGTCTCCTGTAGATGTATAATGAAGTTTCATTCTTTCCTTGCCATGATATCATGCATTTGACATTATCCCTTGTAGTTGCACCTTTGTGTTCGGTATATACTTGGTGAGAATACATTTGAACTATGACATGGAATATACTTTATTACATTCTAGTTCATTGTGCCACATCAAATATAGATATATACACATTGTGGCAATGGTTCCTTCATTTACTATTTGAGGTAACAAAATTCTGTGCAAAACATTTCTTCACATGCTACTTACTGCAGTCTCTTGATGGTTGTCTTGGCATGTGTATTCCACTTGCAACTGTACTCTTATGTACCTCCTGTAGATGAATAGGGATATTGAGATTGCACTATTTTCCATAATGAATGTATTAGTTAGAACGCATGTTGTTCTATGGCTTTTGTTGTTCCACTATGCATATGGTAGTTCCTTTAGCACTTGTTATGTTATGTTGGCATTAAATACCACACTTCTTGATCAACATAAGAGTGATGTCCTCTTCTTGAATGCATTGAAATCATGTTGTAATAGCAAACAAATGAATAATCATGTCAATGCTTTTACTCTGTTTTAGACATTATTGAGCTATCTTGAATGAGCTCAATGTTCACCTATGACTCTCACTTCATCATGTTTGAACTGATAGTTATAGATGAATAGTGAGGTTGAAGTTCTCACACTCAGTTAATGCAGTAGCACAATATGTCTAGATTTCCATATGTACATTTGCATTCCATACCCTTCTAAGAGTCAGGGGTAGGATGCTGGGCTCAACCCTTGTGGGAGCCCACTTTACACCACATACTAAAATAGTCTTCAAAAATAACAACATGATTTCACTTATACCTGCATAGGAAACAAACATGTTAGATAAAATCAATGAAGCTAAATGATTGTTTCTCTTTCAGTCTCTCTTACATGAGAATCATTTGTATCTGATTTAGTGCACCATAGGCAATGTATTACGCCTCTTTTAATAGGCACATAGGGAATTCATATCTAGAGCTTCTAACAAATCACTTTCAATCATGCAAGTTCCTATGAAGATCAAGAGCAAGGACAGAAAGCAAGCTCAGAAACCAAAGGCATTGAATAGGCAATAATGGCTATGTTCCTTCCCTTTCTTATTTCTAGATGCATAGTATATTTCATATATTTGTACTAGTTAAGCTATTCCCACAACTTATCTGGGACATTTGATTTGTTATGTTTTAATTCAATGCAATGCTTATTCCATTTGTGTATCTCATTTGTAAAATTGAATAATCATTGTAATGAAATGAAACAACTTATCTCTTAAGCAAAAATCTACAATGCAATGAATGATTAACTGAAACTTTTTTTCTCTAGTGTGACTATGCATCATAACTGAATCCTTCAAGCACTCCAACTATGCAAAACAAGATAATATGCAAATATTAAAAAATTTCTCATCTAAACTGGATTGAATGTTCTCCAACTCTACAAATTTAGGCTATAGAGAAAAATTGGTAACATTTCTGGCAACTTCTGCTATATGCTTGCCTGCTAAGCATCAAGGCTAATTGCATTAAATTGTCCATTAAGAATTTGAGTCATACTTTGCTAATTTTAACGTAGAAATCATTGAAACTTAGCTGCAAACTACTCCAAACATTAGTAAAAAACAAAACCAAACCAAACTAAAAGCAAACGAGAAGGCCCTGGTGACCAGAAAACATGTGCAACAACACTTATGAAAATAAAACTTACTAAAAGTAAATATGCACAAAGCACTTATTAACAGCAACACTAATCTACTATGGTACAAGGTAGTACTTATCTTCCGAGGCAATGTTTGAGGTGGATCCCATTAACTGGGATAGACAACACCTCTCCACTTAACTTGGAAAGTTGAAATGCATTGCTTTCCTTGGAGTCTGTGATTACATAAGGTCCATCCCAAATTGCATCAAACTTGGAATGTTTTCCAGGTCTACTTCTCAATTCATTCCATTTGAAAACCAAATCACCAACAATGAAGCTTCTTGGTCTTGCCCTCTTATCAGAGGAACTCTTCATTTGAGCATGATGGATTTCAACCTTCCTCAAGGCTTCTTCTATGTTTTCCTCTTTCCTCTTGCAACTCAAGTTCTTTAACAAAAGCCAATGTTGGTAATTCTATTGAAATAGACAATTTAGCCTCCTTACCGTATGTGAGCACATACATAGAACAACAAGTAGCGGTCTTGGGAGTAATTTTGTCAGCGCAAAGAGCTAACTTTAACTTTTCATGCCATGTCCACTGGTTGTCTTCAATGGTCTTTTTGATGATCTTTATCAGGTTCTTATTGGTGGATTCCACCTGCCCATTACTCTATAGGTAATAATTAGATGATGTATTCAAAAAGATGTTATTTTTGACAGACCAATATGAAATCCTTAAACCAATAAAAGCTAAACCATTATCAAAGATAATTGAATATGGAGTACCAAATCAGGATACCAAATCATGATAGAAGCTTAAAACAGAAGATTCATTTGCTTCTTTCAAAGAAATAGCCTCGGCCCACTTAGTAAAATAGTCTGTACTAGTTAAAATCAACTTGTGGCCAACAATTGAAGGTGGATTTATTGGTCCAATGAAGTCAAGACCCCATTTAGCAAATGGTTGTTCTACTTTGATAGAATCCATAGGTAAGGCTACAAGCCTTTGCTTACGTACAAACAATGAGCACTTTTCACACATTCTAACCCAAGAAAATGCATCCTTAAATAGATCTAGCTAGTACTAACCAGCCTGCATGATTTTCAAGGCTATTGTCCTTGCAACAAAATGTTCTCCTGATGGTCCATTGTGAAACTCTTCTAGTAGTTTATCAACCTGATCTGATTCAATACATCTCAAAAACACACCATTAAAATTTTTTTTGTATAAAACACCTTGAATTATAGCATAAGGAGTAGCTTGTAGCTTGTAATACCTTATTCCTACCCTATCTAACCTTTGGGGCACTCACCAGTTTGCAGATAGTGGATCATCTGTTGCACCTAGCTATTAGTAGGAGCTGGAACAACAACTAGTTCATTATTATTTAGCATTGTATCAACATTTTCTGCTTGTTCTTGGTTGTGTTCTCCATTTCCAGGAAGCTTCTCGCATAACTCCTTGCCCCTAACTAGCTTAGTTACCTTAATGTTGACATCAAATTCCATAATCTTTGTTACCCAACTGGCTCTTTTATCATTTATTTCTCTGTTAAGTAAGAAATTCTTAACAGTTGGATGGGCAACCATCAACTAAATTTTGTAATTGGACAACATATGTCTAAATTTCTTGAGGCTTCTAACAATAGCAAAAACATGCTTATCAACGAAAGAATACTTTACCTCATAATCATGTAATACCTAGCTAAAAAATGTTACTGGTTGCTCCAATTCTTCATCATTTGGTGGCACAACATGGCTGAAATGGTATCAATCCCCCCAAAAGCATATAGAATGAAATCTTTCTCATAGTTGGGATTAATGAGGGTAGGGGCATCTGCGCAAGCTTCTTTGATCTACTTGAATCTTCTCTTACCTTCCTTAGTCCAATTAAAAGGTATATTCTTTTTTAGCATTGCAGTGAGAGGTTGCAACAAGGCTACAATGTTTGGAATAAATCTCCTCATGAAATTAATTCTACCAAGAAATCTCTACAAGCCTTTCTTATGTGCAGGCAGTGCTAAATCTATAATAGCTAAAACTCTTTTAGGGTCAATAGAAATACCCTGCTTTGAAACAATATGGCCATGGAATTTACCTCCATGAACAGAAAATATGCATTTCTTTGGGTTTAGGGAAACTCCAAATTCTCTGCATCTCTAAAAAATCTACTTCAAGTGATCAAAATGTTCATTAGAATCCTTTGAAAAAACTATTACATTATCTAAATATACTAGAAATATTTTGTTCATAAGGCCATGAAAGGCCATATCCATTGCCCTCTGAAAGGTTGCCCCTGCATTGGACAATCTGAATGGCATCTTCTTGTAGGCCATGGTACTCCACTTAGTTGTAAATGTAGTTTTATATTGGTCTTCCTCCTTCACTAGAATCTAGTTATAGCCTGAGTATCCATCCTACAAAGAAAAATTATTAGAACCAGAAACAGTTTGCAAAATTTGTTCCATTGAAGGAAGAGGATAGTGATCTTTTAAAGAAGCTTGATTTAGATCACGAAAATTGACACAAAGTGAAATCTCTCTGTTCTTCTTTCTGACTGGCACTAAGTTGGAGACCCAAGATGTATATTTTGTAGGGAAAATTATATTTCTCTCAATTAACTTATTTAGCCCGACTTTCATCAGATGCTCAAGTTTAGGATTAAGGGGCCTTTGTTTCTGCCTGATAGGCTTGGCATTGGGTTCTAACTCAATGGTATGCTGAGCTAAACCAGGATCAAACTCTCTTAAATCTTTATACTCCCATGCAAAGACACCACTAAACACTTGACATAACTGAATAAAAGATTGCTATTAATCTTTAGTACATACCTTTCCAAACTTAAGTAGTTTACCTTTGAATATCTCCCTTTGGCATCTTAATAGACTTAAGTTGAACAATTTGGTTGTCATATTGATGTTGCCACTTGTGCTAGCTATCAGTTGTAAACTCTGCTTTTGCAATCAGAAACTCAAAATATGCTCATCACTGTGAAAAACCTACCAACTTGCAGTATTGTTAGGTATAGATGGTCTGACAACCATTTTTACATATGGTTGTACCTCTATGTTATGAATTTCATTCAGAATCTCAAACTGAGATCCTAAGGTAGCAAGCTTATCTGCATGTTTATTTTGGTTTCTGGGAATTCAAAGCAGATTAAAAGCATCCAAAATTTCAGTTGAATCCCAAACTTGATGCTTGTACTTTTTAAGAAAATCATTCTTAGTAACATTCAAGTTCCTAAATTGATTGACAATTAACTCAAAATCACCATAAAATTGTAAGCATGTTATACCTCTTTTCCGAGCCCATTCTAAACAATGAATCAAGGCTTCATATTTAGGCACATTATTTGTGTAGCTGAAAGAAAACCTCAATGTTGAATAGTACTTGTCTCCATCAAGTGAAACAAACATAGCTCCTCCACGAGCACCTATTTTACTCCTTGATCCATCAAAGGAAAGCTTCAAAAGCTGATTTTCTTGTTGTTCAGGTTGTGTTTGATCCTTAACTAGATTTGGAATCACTACATCACATTCATGTATCATATAAATGCCTAATACTACCTCATTAGTGTGATGAAAAGGATCATCTTCATGATCCTTGGTTGCCCACTCATCTAGATTAAATTCTTTGGTAGGTGTGTTGGGGTCTAGGATCATGGATCGATCCTCCTACCCATGGGTGATGTAGAGGTTAGCATTCATTGGGCTAGGGACATATGGCTCAACATGGTCTTTGGTAATAGGGTCAGATTGTATGGTTACTTTTGTACCATATCTTGTTCTATAAAATGAATGGGACCAATCAAAAGCTAAAAACCCACCCAATTTGGTAGTAAAGTCCCTAGAAAGGCAAATAGAAAAGTGAGGTGGTAAGTCTATGATATGAATGTCCTAATGGATTACAAAATTAGGATAGGCATGCAAGGTATGAGGCATATTTCTTAATATCCATGTAGTATTAACAACGAACCCATCTGATTGGACTACTCCTTTTGACAGGGGTTCATAAACTAATCCCTATCTATCAACTAGACTTGGGCATGAAGGATTTTCTTGCTCCAGAATCTATCATGCAATTATGAACAAGTTTGTCACCAGTAATCAAACTCAGGTAAAAATGAGGGGGTTTTACCTCTTGATCTTGATGTTCATTCTTAATTTCTGGGCTATTTGCAAGTACCACTTTAACCTTTTCTTTGCTGGTAGCTTTAGAGAGGGAAATCTCAACTAAAGATTCTTGTAATAAATCCTTTTGATTGGGAATGTGTAGTGCATCCATCACTGATATATTGATAGTGGCTTTCTTGAGATGATCAACAGTATTGAAGGAACATGATTTACCTTTTGCTGTCCTTTAACAGTAGCAACAACATTCTGCCTTTGTGAAGGCTAAGATTGCACCTTATGCTAATCCTTTTTAGGTCCAAGTTGACTTCTTTGCAGAATTTGCACCTTAGGTTGTGCTTCAGGAATAGTTTGCAATGAAGAAACTTGAAATCTATCCTTGGCAGACTACTGTTGTACATTTGCATCTTGCTATTCCAAGTCTACAACACTCTTTTTCAACCTTGTATTGGCTGAGATAGGTGTATTTTGCTGATTTGGCCTTGAGGATAATTTACACCATAGAATTCAATGCCTTGGCAATTCATTAAGGCCACATCATCATCTTGTTGAGATGGAACCTCATTTGAGACACTTTCTGAACCACTATAACTATTCTGCACCATAAGAGTCTGATTTCTCATTCCATTCATACATGCAGCTTGATTATGGGGCTGGTGACATGGATAACACTAGTCACTATCTTGAGCCATGTTGTTTTGAGTGGGTACAAGCTCTTTTGAAGAGCTAGCAACATTAGGATTATAAGATTGGAAAGGTCAAGGGTTATAATTTCTTCTTTGACCCTAAGGATCAGCTTGAAAGGGTGGCCTATTTGGTTGATTAGATGATACAGGGCTTGGTAAGACCTATGCTCTTGACCAATTTGCTTCTTGATATTAACAAATTCATTGCTAACAGTCTTGCTAAAGGATTGTAACATGCCCTATAACTCTTGGATTTCTTGGGGCTGGGCTGGGACAATGGTTTCTTGAGCTGCAACTTGATATCCTATTGCTGGAATTGGAGGGACAACAACCAAAGGAGGTACGGCAATGGGCACAGATGGCTAGATTTCAGGAAACATGGGTAAGGGAGGCCTTGGGGCTATTTTCCCTTCTTGAATAAGGCAATTTTATACTCTAATAGCAGTCTCAAAAGCATCGAGAAGGGTAGATCCACCCATAGATTGGATCATTACAAAAATTTCACTATTTAAAGCCTTAAGATAGAATAAAAATGCATGCCATGGTAGAGGCTTTACCATTATGGGGATCATATCCCAAGTCCTCTAAAATTGGTAGTTGAAATCTACCATGTGTTCGTGGGGCCCCTTTTGATGGTGCTCAACTATTCCAGCAATGAGAGATGATCAGACTTGTCTTCAAAATGCTTGTGCAATCCATCTCCCAGTTGATCCCATGTCATTATTGAGTTCTCTCGAAGACCTCTAAACCATTGCAAGGATTTACCCTTTAATGATGCAGCTAATAATCTAATTGCTACATTTTCTTGGGTAACATTATGCACTGAGCATAGTGTTGCCACATCTTGAATGTGTTCAATAGCTGTAGTGTGGTCCTCTTCAGTGAAATATGGTAGGCCTTTGATGGTTGTAACTACAATATCATCACGTTGGGTAAGTTTTAACGGGATGCCCCCATTAAAACATGCAAATACAAACTGCCTAGCCATTATAGGTAACTACACTATCAGAATTGGACTCCTGCTTCTCTGTATTGGAGTTGAACTGAGTCTCAAGGGTGTTGATTTTGACCTCTTCGATGAATCAACTATTCTACTTGTTGTCCTACCCCTTCTTCTTGGCAAAGATAGCTACAAATAGTCCAATGAATTAGAACTAGATCTGGTTTTCATAAGCTGGATACACTAGATCTACATGCAAGACCAGAGAAAATTGAGTCACCAGGTATATTGTAAAAAGCCTCCAAAGGCTGGAACACTGCTGCATATACTAGTACAGTAGCTTTAAGGATTGAAAACTTCTCTAAAAATACTTTCAGAGTCCCATCGGGCATGCCAAAAACTGTTATCAATTAGATAGGCACCCTATGCTAAGTTATTCAACTTAACTATATGTTGACACATGGGAACACTCTTAGGCTTGTGGGTTGCCTAAACTTGGAGTGAACCTCTAGAGTGAGCTGGTTCTCCTAACAATTTTTTTAATCTAAATGATTTGTAGAGGGAAAAGGTGAGAGGATGAACTAAAATGGAATTCAAAATTAAACAAAATATTATCTTGATTTCTAACCTATCTCAATACTTCAGCTCACAAATAGCTCCTTAAACATGAACTCTCACAACTTCACTTAAAACATACAATTCAAAAATAATTTGCATGAAGGCTCGATTTGAACTCAACATGTAACCAGACTTATATGAGATATTTGCACACAGTTCTACAATAATGAAACATGACAAAGGACAAAATATTTGTTATGACAATGAGCCATCAAATCAATACTATAACTATGAGGTAAAAGAAGTGAAATAGGAATGATCTACTGTATTAATTCAAAGGAGTACATATAAATCTGATAAAAACTGAGTCAAAAATGTCTACAAACTCTTTGCCTATGCTCAAGAGACAAGAAACAATGATCTGAACTCCTGAGAAAGAGCTAGCTTTCTCCAATATATGCCTACAAAATGATCTCTCTAGAAAAGTTGGAAAAAAGCTCCTAAAAAATAGTATCCCGATTCATTTTCAAGCTCCATAAAAAGCCTTTGAAAATGCCACCAAACTATCTCCAAACTGAAGAAACAAACTTCCAAAAAACCCTTCGAGGTGGTCCCACTAGAAAAATGCTTTATCTGCCCAATAATACTCCATTTTTGTCCATATCTCCATAAAAGAAAGAAAACTCAAAAAAACAAGATATTATTTGCTTTACTTGTTTTAACTGCATAAATAATGTATATTTTAAAGCAATTTATAGATACATTGCTTTAAAACATCATTTTATAATGAATTGTAGCTTTATTTTCCTAATTTGCCTAGATTTGATTTTTCACAAAAAAAAGAATACAAGGCTTAATTTAACTTTGCCAAGTATATTACATCTTATGGACATATGATTTTCTATAAAAATCACAAAAATATATCAAGGCACATATATGGTTTGTGCAAAAATAGAAGCCTATAAGGCTTACCCTCCAAATAATCTGACAAAATTATCTAAAGGCATATGAGGTTTTGGAAAATTAAAATCCCCTAGGGCTCGACCTCCACTCAATCTACATTTTAAAGGCATCATAAAAAATGTTTTGGAATTACATTCAAAATGGCAAAAGGGAACCATTTGGGTTTCAAGGCATATAGCCTAGGCATCAAACATTGTCAATAGGAACTTAATACCACCGTGGGTATTAGTTATGGCATTTTAAACTTAAAATCAATGTGATAGATATGCCATTCAATTTAGTGCTGCAAAGAAACCCTAAAAATAACACTCAAGCCCTATGTTTCGGGCTCATTTCACTTGTAACTTTTCGATGATGGCTCTCTACATCCCGCCAACACCAAGCTAGGGTTTGGGCATGTAACTCCTCGATTTATCACTGTTCTTCATGATTTCTATGCATTTTACATAGGAGAATTAAGGTAAAAAACCCTCTATTACATATCTGGTCCATATTCTTTGATTTCTTTTTTCATTTCTGAGATAAAAGTTGGCTTTTAAAGCCACGACTGTGTATTTTTCTGATGCAACCTTTTCCTCTCTATATGTCTTTCTTGTCACCACACTATGTTTCGATACCACGGGCCACCATGAATGACTAGGGTTCAAAAAACAAACCCTCAACTCTGTAATTTTTGAACAAAACTTCATGATTCCTTTGCAGGAGCAAAGGTAAATGTCTACAGCTAGTTTTGAACTTATTCTTTGCATTTTCACCTCTAATATATGGGCTCATAGCCGTGGACATAGAAATCTTCTGACACAATTTCTCTTGCTTCTGTGTTCTATGCTATCGCCTCCCCTATGTTGTGTTTCAGGATGCCATTATGACTGGGTCGAGCTCTCCTGAAGGCAACAAAATGGTTAAAAAAACAAAGGTAAGCTTGTTATGTTGAACTCCGCATACACTTCACATCATTCCTTTAGTTGTATCTTGATAAAGGCATTTAAAAGTTATGTCCAGGCTTTTATCTGAGCATATTTGTTTTACTTCCTGAATATTATTACTTGCACAAGTTCAAAATCTCCTTTTTCTTCTGTATCTATATTTCTTCTTTCAAACCCCAAGTGGGTTATGCTCTAACTGGGTCACGACTGGTAATGTTATTCTGAGCATCTTTACTTGAATGGACTTAAAACCCTTCCTTTTGTATCTACATTTTGTTCTTCTTGTAATGATAAGAAAATGAAACTCAGGAAAAATAAACACTGCACTTCATGTGAACTGAACTATGTTCGATCTCTTGTTAGAAAAGCTTCACTATGGGCCCGCGGCCATATTCTTTACATTTCTGGGTTTTCCTTCTACTTCATGAATTTGAAACCTTTCATTTCTTCTATGTATCTGTAGTCTAAGCTTGAAACCCTAAAGTGAGTTCAAGTTGTGGCCTCAATGGCATAAAAAAGGGGTTTTGTTTTTATTGTGAAGAACACATACTTAATGGTCATGGCTATATTAAGCACATCAATTCATTTCTAAAGATTTACTTGGTTAATATGATTTGAAACCCCTCTATTCCTTTTGCATATGAGATAATATTTCTTGGACTAAAATGAGTTTCTGTAATGATGAGAATAAATATAATTTCTAGCAGCAGCTATATCAAACCCTCATTTTGAATTTGCACAAATAAAGCTTCATTGTATCTCTGCATTTCTGGTCGGGACTTCAAAAGCATCAAATGATCTAAAGATGTTTTTCTGTATGTTGATGATAGTGAAACTATACTACACTTTGTTTGTAAGTGATTTTCCTTTTGTAATAACAATACAACCCCTAGACAGGCTTTGATAGCATGAAGATGTTTTTTATCCTCTGCTCCAAAGGAAACATCTTTTCTGGCACTTAGCACTAAATGTGCAATTTTTATACTCATATTATTTTGTAGTAGTATTCACTTGGGCTATGTCAGACCATGGTCTCTTAGTTTATCATGCTGAGTTCTCTACATTTTTGCCATCTCTGTCATGTTTATGAAATGAAGATCTTTTGACAATCTGAAGCAAGCCTTCTCCAAAACATAATATATGCATTATTGATCATTGTGGCAGCCTTATTTATATGCTCCACTGATATATTTCATATTGCATTTACATACATGGAACTCTATTATTTTGACATATATATCATTTCTTTTACACCTCCTTTGATTCTTTTGTGGCTACTCATGAACATTGGATTTCCACTTTTTTCTGTATATGACTGTCCCAACTTATCAATGTCTATTCCTTATGGACTGCACCTCATATTTGTAAACTCTACACTTGAAATAAAATAGAATGAGTTGATATATATGTTGTTCCTATTTGGTGTCTCTTGTATATGTATAATGAAGTTTCATTCTATCCCTGCCATGATATAGTGCATTTGGCATTATCCCTTGTAGTTGCACCTTTGTGTTCTGTATATACTTGGTGAAATTACATTTGAACTATGACATGGCATATACTTTATTACAATCTAGTTCATTGTGCCACTTGTATTCAATGGCAATGGTTCCTTCATTTACTATTTGAGGTAACAAAATTTTGTGCAAAACATTTCTTCACATGCTACTTACTGTAGTCTCTTGATGGATGTCTTGGCATGTTTATTCCACTTGCAACTATACTCTTATGTACCTCCTATAGATGAATATGGATATTGAGATTGCACTATTTGCCATAATGAATGTATCAGTTGGAACACATGTTGTTCTATGGATCTTGTTGTTCCACTATGCATATGGTAGTTCCTTTAGCACTTGTTATGTTATGTTGGCATTGAATACCACACTTCTTGATCAACATAAGAGTTATGTCTTCTTCCTGAATGCATTGAAATCATGCTATAACATCAAACAAATGAATAATCCTGTCAATGATTTTACCCTATTTTAGACATTATTGAGCTATCTTGAATGAGCTTAATGTTCACCTATGACTCTCACTTCATCATGTTGGAACTAATAGTCATAGATGGATAGTGAACTTGAAGTTCTCACACTCAGATAATGTAGTAACATAATATGTCTTGATTTCCATATGTACATTGGCATTCCACCCCCTTCTAAGAGTCTGGGGCAGCATGCTAGGCTCAACCCTTGTGGGAGCCCACTTTACACCACATGCTAAAACGGTCTTAAAAAATAGCAACATGATTTCACGTATACCTGCATAGGAAACTAACATGTTAGATAAAATCAGTGAACCTAAATGATTGTTTCTCTTTCAGTCTCTCTTGCATGAGAATGATTTGTATCTGATTTAGTGCACCATAGGCAATGTATTGTGCCTGTGTTTATAGGTACATAGGGAATTCATATCTGGAGCTTCTAACAAATCTCTTCCAATCCTGTAGGTTCCTATGAAGATCGAGAGCAAGGACATAAAGCAACCTGAAAAACCAAAGGCATTGAACAGGCAATCATGGCTATGTTCCTTCTGTTTCTTATTTCCAGATGCATAGTATATTTCCTATATTTGTACTAGTTCAACTATTCCCATGGCTTGTGTGGGACATTTGATCTGTTATGTTTTCGTTCAATGCAATGATTATTCCATTTGTGTATCTCATTTGTAAAATTGAATAATCATTGTAATGAAATGAAACAACTTATCTCTTAAGCAAAAAATTGATTTGCAATGAATGATTAACTGAAACCTTTTTTCTCTGTTGTAACCATTCATCATAACTGAATCCTCCAAGCACTCCAACTATGCAAAACAAGATAATAGGCAAATGTTAAAAACTTTCTTATTTAAATTGAACTGAATGTACTCCAACTCTACCAATTTGGGCTGTAGATAAAAATTGGTAAAATTTCTGGTGACTTCTACTATATGCTTGCTTGCTAAGCATCAAGGCTGGTTGCCATAAATTGTCCATTGGGCATTTGAGTCATACTCTGGTCATTTTAACTTAGAAATCATTGAAATTTAGCTACAAACTAGTCCAAATAGTAGTAGAAATCAAAACCAAACCAAACTGAAAGCAAACTAGAAGGCCCTAGTGACCAAAAAACATGTGCAACAACACTTATGAAAACAAAAATTACTGAAAGCAAATGTCTATGAAGCACTTATTAACAACAACACTAATCTACTATGGTACAAGGTAGTATTTATCCTCAGAGGTAATGTTTGAGGTGGATCCCATTAACTGGGATAGACATCACCTCTCCACTTAAATTGGAAAGTTGAAATGCATTGCTTTCCTTGCACTCTATGATTACATAAGGCCCATCCCAAATTGCATCAAACTTGGAATGTTTTCCAGGTCTACTTCTCAAGTCATTCTATTTGAAAACCAAATCACCAACAATGAAGCTTCTTGGTCTTGCCTTCTTATCAAAGGAACTCTTCATTTGAGCTTGATGGATTTCAAGCTTCCTCAAGGCTTCTTTTCTGGTTTCCTCTAATTCCATAAGCTGAGCTAGCCTTACTACTAAAGGCTATTCCTCTAACAACTCGAGTTCTTTAACAAAAGCCAAAGTTGGCAATTTTATTTAAATAGGCATTTTAGCCTTCTTATCATATGTGAGCACATATGGAGAACAACTAGTAGTTCTCGTGGGAGTAATTATGTTAGCCCAAAGAGATAACTTCAACTTTTCATGCCATGTCCTCTGGTTGTCTTCGATGGTCTTTTTGATGATCTTTATCAAGTTCTTATTGGTGGATTCTGCCTACCCATTACCCTACGGGTAATAATTAGATGATGTATTCAAAAAGATGTTATTTTGACAGACCAATCTGAAATCCTTAAACCAATAAAAGATAAACCATTATTAGAGATAATTGAATTTGGAGTACGAAATCGGGATACCAAATCCTGATAGAAGCTTAAAATAGAAGATTCATTTGCTTCTTTCAAAGAAATAGCCTTGACCCACTTAGTAAAATAGTCTGTAGCAGTTAAAATCCACTTGTGGCCAGTACTTGAAGGCAGATTTATTGCTCCAATGAAGTCAAGACCCCATTTAGCAAATGGTTGTTCTACTTTAATAGGATGCAGAGGTAAGGCTGCAAACCTTTGCTTATCTACAAACAATGAGCATTTTTCACACCTTCTAACCCAAGAAAATGTATCCTTGAATAGATTTGGCTAGTAATAACCAACCTCCATGATTTTCAAGGCTATTGTCCTTGTAGCAAAATGTCCTCCCAAAGGTCCATTGTGAAACTCTTCTAGTAGTTTATCAACCTGATTTGATTCAATACATCTCAGAAACACACCATTAAAATCTTTTCTGTATAAAACACCTTGAATTATAGCATAAGTAGTAGCTTGTAACCTATAATACCTTCTCCCTGCCCTATCTAAACCTTCAAGGCACTCACCAGACTATAAATAGTGAATCATCTGTTGCACCCAGCTATTAGTAGGACTTGGAACAATAACTAGTTTATTATTATTTAGCACTGTGTCAGCATTTTTTGCTTGTTCTTGGTTGTGCTCTCCATTTCTAGCAAGCTACTTGCATAAGCCCTTGCCCCTAACTAGCTTAGTTACCTTAATGTTGACATCAAATTCCATAACCTTTGTTACCCAACTAGCTCTTTTATCATTTCTTTCTCTGTTAAGTAAGAAATTCTTAACAGTTGGATGGGCAACCATCAACTGAATTCTGTTATTAGACATCATAAGTCTAAATTTATTGAGGCTTCTAACAACAACAAAAATATGATTCTCAACAAAAGAATACTTTACCTCATAATCATGCAATACCTGGCTGAAAAACGCTACTAGCTTCTCCAAGCCTTCATCATTTTGTTGTCACAACATGGCTAAAATGGTAACAGCCTCCCCAAAAGCACATATAATGAAAGCTTTCTCATAGTTGGGATTAATGAGGGTAGGGGCAGCTGTGAGAGCTTCTTTTATCTGCTTGAAGCTTCTCTTACATTCCTTAGTCCAATTAAAAGGTATGTTCTTCTTTAGCATGGTAGTGAGAGGTTGTAACAAGGCTACAATGTTTGGAATAAATCTCCTCATGAAATTAATTCTGCCAAGAAAGCTCTGCAAGCCTTTCTTATGTGCAGGTAGCGGTAAATCTAGAATAGATGAAACTCTTTCAGGGTCAATAGAAATACCATGCTTTGAAACAATATGGCCAAGGAGTTTACCTTCATGAATGGAAAATATGTATTTTTTTGGGTTCAGGGAAACTCCAAATTCTCTACATCTCTGAAAAAATTTGCTTCAAGTGATCAAAATGTTCATTACAATCCTTTGAAAAAATTGTTACATCATCTAAATATACCAAAACTATTTTGTTCATAAGGCCATGAAAGGCCATATCCATTGCCCTATGAAAGGTTGCCCCTACATTCAAGAATCTGAATGGCATCTTCCTATAGGCCATGGTCCCCTGGGGCACTTAGTTGTAAATGCAGTTTTATATTGTTCTTCCTCCTTCACTAGAATCTAGTTATAGCTTGATTATGCATCTAGCAAAGAAAATTTGTCAGAACCAGAAACAGTTTGCAAAATTTGTTCCATTGAAGGAAGAGGATAGTGATCTTTTAAAGAAGCTTGATTTAGATCATGAAAATTGACAGAAAGTTGAATCTCTCCGTTCTTTTTTTGACTGGCACTAAGTTGGAGACCCAAGATGTATGTTTTATAGGGGAAATTATATTTTTCTCAATTAACTTATTCATCTTGGCTTTCATTAGATGCTCAATTTTAGGATTGAGGGGCCTTTGTTTCTACTTGATAGGCTTGGCATTAGGTTCTAACTCAGTGGTATGCTGAGCTAAACCAAGATTAAACCCTCAAAAATCTTTATACTCCCATGCAAAGACATCACTAAACTCTTGGCATAACTGAATAAAAGACTGTTGTTCATCTTTAGTACATACCTTTCCCAACTTAAGTAGTTTACCTTTGAATGTCTCCACTATCTTATAGTGCTCTTGCTTCATAGTCATGCTACACTTGTCCTTTTTGATTTGATCATCTGAGTTAAAAATAGATTATAAAGTTACTAGTCCCTTTGGCAGCTTATTGGACTTAAGTTGAAAAATTTGGTTGTCATATTGTTGCTGCCACTTATGCTAGTTATCACCTGCAAACTCTGCTTCTACAATCAGAAACTCAAAATCTACTCATCACGATCAAAAACCTACCAACTCATAGTATTGTTAGGTACGGATGGTCTAACAACTATTTTTACATATGGTTGTACCTCTATGTTATGAATTTTATTCAGAATCTCAAACTGAGATCCTAGGGCCGCAAGCTTATCTGCATGTTTATTTTGGTTTATGGGAATTGAAAGTAGATTAAAAGTATCAAAAATTTCAATTGAATCCCAAACTTGATGCTTGTACTTTTTAAGCAAATCATTCTTAGTAACATTCAAGTTCCTAACTTGATTGGCAATTAACTCAGAATCACCATAAACTTGTAAGCATTTTATACCTCTTTTTTGAGCCCATTCTAAACCATGAATCGGGGCTTCATATTCAGCCACATTGTTTGTTCAACTGACAGCAAACCTCAATACTGAATAGTACTTGTCTCCATTAGGTGAAACAAGCATAGCTCCTCCACCAACACCTGTTTTACTCCTTGATCCATCAAAGTATAGCTTCCAAAGCTGATTCTATTGTTATTCAGGCTGTGTTTAATGGTTAACCAGATTTGGAATCACTGCATCAGGTTCATGTATCATATAAATGCCTAATCCTACCTCATCAGTGTGATGGAAAGGATCATCTTCATGATTCCCGGCTGCCCACTCATCTAGATTAAATTCTTTGGTAGGTGTGTTGGGATCTATGATCATTGATTGATCCTCCTGCCCATGGGTGATGTAGAGGTTAGCATTTATTAGGCTAGGGACATATGGCTCAACATGGTATTTGGCAAGAGGCTCAGATTGTATGGTTACTTTCGTACCATATCTTGTTCTAAAAAATAAATGGGACCAATCAGAAGATAAAAACCCACCCAATTTGGCAGTAAAGTTCCTAGTAAGGTAAATAGCAAAGTGAGCTGGTAAGTCTATGATATGAATGTCCTAATGGATTGCAAAATTAGGATAGGCATGCAAGGTAAGAGGCAAATTTCTTATTATCCCAACAGTATTAATAGCAAACCCATCTAGTTGGACTACTCCTTTTGATAGGGGTTCATAAACTAATCCCAATCTATCAACTAGACTCTTGGGCATAACGGAACTACTTGCTCTAAAATCTATCATGCAATTATGAACAAGTTTATCACTAGTAATCAAACTCAAGTAAAAAGGAGGGGGTTTTACCTCTTGAGCTTGATGTTCGTTCTCAATTTCTAGGTTGTTTGCAAGTACCACTTTAGCCTTTTCTTGGCTGGCAGCTTCAAAGAGGGAAAGCTCAGCTAAAGCTTCTTGTAATAAATCTTTTTGATTAGGAATGTGTAGTGCATCCATCACTGATATATTGATAGTGGCTTTCTTGAGATGATCAACAACATTAAAGGAAACCAGATTTGCCTTTTGCTGTCCTTTAACAGTAGCAGCAACATTTTGCCTTTGTGAAGTCTATGATTGTACCTTAGGCTAATCCTTTTCAGGTACAACTTGACTTCTTTGTAGAATTTGCACCTTTGGTTGTGCTGCAGGAACAATCTGTGATGAGGAAACTTGAAATCTATCCTTGGTAGGCTGCTATTGTACATTTGCAACTTGCTACTCCAGGTCTATGTAGCCCTCTTTTTCGACATTGTGTTGGTTGAAACAGGTGTATTTTATTGATTTTGGCCTTGAGGGTAATTTACACCACATAATTCAGTGCCTTTCCAATTCATTAAGGCCACATCAACATTATCTTGTTGAGTTAGAACATCATTCGAGACACTTTCCAAACCATTGTAATTATTCTGCACCATAAGAGCCTAATTTCTCATTCCATTCGTACATGCAACCTGATTATGGGGCTAGTGACATGAATAACACCAGTCACTATCTTGAGCCATGTTGTTCTGAGTGGGTACAAGCTCTTTTGAAGAGCTAGCAACATTAGAATTATAAGATTGGAAAGGTCGAGGGTTATAATTTCTTCTTTGACCCTAAGGATCAACTTGAAAAGGTGGACTATTTGGCTGACTAGACTGATACGAGGCTTGGTAAGGCCTATGCTCTTGACTGATTTACTTCTTGATATTAACAAATTCATTGCTAACAGTCTTGCTAAAGGATTGTAACATGCCCTTTAACTCTTGGATTTCTTGGGACTGGGCTGGGACAATAGTTTCTTGAGCTGCAACTTGATATCCTATTGTTGGAACTGGTGGGATAGTAGCCAAAGGATGTACGACCATGGGCACAAATTGTTGGATTTCTAGAAAAATGGGTAAAGAAGGCCTTGGGGCTATTTTCCTTTCTTGAATAAGGCAATTTTATGCGCTAACAATAGTCTCAAAAGCATCGAGAAGGGTAGATCCAACCATAGATTGGATCATTATAGTAATTTCACTATTTAAAGCCTTAAGATAGAACAAAAATGCATTATGTGGTAGAGGCTTTACCATTGTGGGGATCCTATCCCAAGTCCTCTGAAATTGGTAGTTGAAATCTGCCATGTGTTCATGGGGGGACCTTTTGATGGTGCTCAACTTTTCTAGCAATGAGACATGATCAGACTTGTCTTCAAAATGCTTGCCCAATCCATCTCCCAACTGATCCCATGTCGTTATTGAGTTCTTTACAAGAACCTCTAAACCATTGCAAGGCTTTACTCTTTAATGATGCAGCCAATAATTTGATTGCTACATTTTCTTGGGTAACATTATGCACCGAGCACAGTGTTGCCACATCCTAAATGTGTTCAATAGCTGTAGTGTGGTCCTCTCTGGTGAAATAATGTAGACCTTTAAGGGCTGCAACTAGAATATCATCATGTTGGGCAAGTTGTAATGGGATGCCCCTATTAAAATGTGCAAATATGAACTTCCTAGCCATTATAGGTAATTGCACTATCATAACTGGACTCCTGCTTCTCTGTATTGGAGTTGGAGGACTGAGTCTCAAGGGTGTTGATTTTGACCTCTTCGATGAATCAACTGTTCTACTTTCTATCCCACGCCTTCTTCTTGGTGGAGATAGTTGCAAATAGTCCAATGAATTAGAACTAGATCTAGTTTTCATAAGCTAGATACACTAGATCTACATGCAAGACCAAAGAAAATTGAGTCATCAGGTATACTGTAAAAAGCCTCCAAAGGCTAGAACACTGCTGCATATACCAGTACAGTAACTTTTAGGATTGAAAATTTATTTGAAAACACTTTCAAAGTCCCACCAGGTGTGCCAAAAACTGTTATCAATCAAATATGCACCCTATGCTAAGTTATTCAACTTAACTATCTGTTGACACATGGGAACACTCCTAGGCCTGTGGGTTGCCTAAACTTGGAGTGAACCCCCAGAGTGAGCTGGTTCTCCTAATCATTTTTTTAAAATCTAAATGATTTGCAGAGGGAAAAGGTGAGAGGATGAACTGAAATGTAATTCAAGCTTAAACAGAATATTCTCCTGATTTCTAACCTATCTCAATACTTTCATTCACAAACAGCTCCTTAAACATGAACTCTCACAACTTCACTTAAAACATACAATTCAAAAGTAATTTGCATGAAGGCTTGATTTGAACTCAACATGCAACTAGAATCATATGAGATATTTGCACACAGTTCTACAATAATGAGACACAACAAAGGACAAAATATTTGTTATCACAATGAGGCATCAAATCAATACTGTAACTATGAGGGAAAAGAAGTGAAATAGGAATGCTCTGCTGTATTAACTGAAAGGAGTACATGTAAATCTAATAAAAACTAAGTCAAAAATATCTACAAACTCTCTGCCTCTGCTCAAGAGAGAAGAAACAATGATCTGAACTCCCGAGAAAGAGCTAGATTTCTCCAATACATGCCTGCAAAATGATCTCTCTAGAAAAGATGAAAAAAAGCTTCTAGAAATAGTATCCTGATTCATTTTCAAGCTCCATAAAAAAACCTTCAAAAATGCCACCAAACTTTCTCCAAACTAAAGAAACAAGCTGCCAAAAAGCCCTCCAAGGTGGTCCCACCAGAAAAATGCTTTATCTACCCAATAATACTCCATTTTTGTCCATATCTGCCTACAAGAAAGAAAACTCAAAAAAATAAGATATTGTTTGCTTTACTTGTTTTAACTGCATAAATAATGTATATTTTAAAGCAATTTATAGACACATTGCTTTAAAACATCATTTTACAATGAATTGTAGCTTTATTTTCCTAATTTGCCTAGATTTGATTTTTTAGAAAAAAAAAAGAATACAAGGCTTAATTTAACTTCGCCAAGTATATTATATCTTATGGACATATGATTTTCTATAAAAATCACAAAATATATCAAGGCACATATATGGTTTGTCCAAAAATAGAAGCCTATAAGGCTTACCCTCCAAATGATCTAATAAAATTATCTAAGGGCATATGATGTTTTGGAAAATTAAAAGACCCTAGGGCTCGACCTCCACTCAATCTGCATTTTAAAGGCATCATAAAAATGTTTTGGAATTACCTTCAAAATGGCAAAAGGGAACCATTTGGGTTTCAAGTCATATAGCCTAGGAAGCAAACATTGTCAACAAGAACTTAATACCCCCACAGGTATTAGTTATGGAATTTCAAACTTAAAATCAATGTGATAGCAATGCCATTTGATTTAGGGCTAAATAGAAACCCTAAAACAAAACACTTAAGCCCTACTTTTTCAGACTCAATTCACTTGAAACTTTTTGATGATGGCTCTCTGCACCCCGCTGACACCAAGCTAGGGTTTGGGCCTATAACTCCTCGATTTCTCACTGTTCTGAGCGATTTCTATGCATTTTACACAAAAGAATGAAGGTAAAAAACCCTCTATTACATATTTGGTCCATATTCTTTGACTTCTTTTTTCATTTCTAAGATAAAACTTGGCTTTTAAAGCCATGATTGTGTATTTTTCTGATGCAAACTTTTGCTCTCTGTATGTCTTTCTTGTCACAACAGTGTGTTTCCATACCACAGGCCACCATGAATAGCTAGGGTTTGAAAATGAAACCCCCAACTCTACAATTTTTGAACAAAACTTCATGATTCCTTTGCAGGAACAAAGGTAAATGTCTAAAGCTAGTTTTGAACTTATTCTTTGCATTTTCACCACTAATGTATGGGCTCATAGTCACAGACATAGAACTTTTCTGATACAATTTGTCTTTCTTCTATGTTCTATGATATCACCTCCCTTGTGTTGTTTTTTGGGCCACCGTTATGACTGGGTTGAGCTCTCCTAAAGGCAAAAAATGGTTAAAAAAAATAAAGGTAAGATTGTTGTCTTGAACTCTACATACACTTCTCATCATTCCTTTAGTTGTAGCTTTATAAAGGCATTTAAAAGTTGTGGCCAAGATTTTATTTGAGCATATTTGTTTTACTTCCTAAATATTATTACTTGCAGAGGTTCAAAATCTTTTTTTTCTTCTGTATCTATATTTCTTCTTTGAAACCCCAAGTGGGTTATGCTCTAATTGGGCCGCGACTGGTAATGATATTCTAAACATCTTTGCTTGAATGGACTTAAAACCCTTCCTTCTATATCTACATTTTCTTCTTATTATAATGATAAGAAAATGAAACTCGGGCAAAATACAAATTGGACTTCATGTGAACCGAACTAGGTTCGATCTCTTGTTAGAAAAGCTTCACTATGGGTCCACGGCCATATTCTTTACATTTATGGGTTTTCCTTCTACTTCATGAATTTGAAACCTTTCATTTTTTCTCTGTATCTTTAGTCTGAGGTTGAAACCTTAAAGTGAGTTGGAGTTGTTGCCTCAATGGCATTAAAAATGGCTTTTGTTTTTATTGTCAAGAACACATACTTAATGGTTGCGGCTATATTAAGCACATTAATTCATTTATGAAGCTTTACTTGGTCAATATGATTTGAAACCCCTCTATTCCTTCTTCATATGAGATAATCTTTCTTGAACTAAAATGGGTTTCCTATAATGATGAGAATAAATATACTTTCTAGCAGCAGCTATATCAAACCCTCATTTTGAATTTGCAAAAACAAAGCTTCATTGTATCTCTACATTTTTGTCCACAACTTCAAAACCACCAAATGATCTAAAGATGTTTTTCTGTATGTTGATGATAGTGAAACTATACTGCTCTTTCTTTGTAAATGTTTTTCCTTTAGTAATAACAATACAACCCCCAGGCAGGCTTTGATAGAATGATGTTTTTTATCCTCTTCTCCAAAGGAAAGATCCTTTATGGCACTTAGCACTGAATGTGCAATTTTTATACTCATATTATTTTGTAGCAGCATTCACTTGGGCTATGTTAGACCATGGTCTCTTAGTTTATCATGGTGAGTTCTCTACATTTTTGCCATCTCTGTCATGTTTATGAAATCAAGATCTTTTGACAATCTCAAGAAAGCCTTCTCCATAGCATAATATATGCATTATTGATCATTGTGGAAGCCTTATTTATATGCTCCACTGATATATTTCATATTACATTTACATATATGGAATTGTAATGCCCCGCAATGAAACCCTAAAGATAAGTTTAACTAAGTAATAAAAAGGGTGATTTTTTTTTTATTTTTTCATGTACAAGTAATGATAACAAAACATAACATAGACTAAAAGCAACAAAGTTAAACTAACATCTCTAGGGATTGCACAGTTGCATTATTGAAATTAAACAATAATCAACAACATACATAGTTTATTCAATTAACTCAAACTAACAACTCGATTACATCATCAGATACATACAACAACATCTTTGCAATAATGTTTACAAGTACAGAATATTTTATCTTACAAGAGGAATTACATAGTTCATAGTTATGAAAATTCTTTCTTTTTGAATACATCAAATTACATAATGAATTCCACTGATACACAAATCTAGATGTGAATAGTACCAATTTCTATCATCAGATACAAGTGAAAATTTAGAAAGATGAGATACAACTTCTTTACACATGAGCCATGGTGCCAGAAAACCAATGGAATAAAGCACAACCACCCGACCATGTGGAACCCTAAGGTCCACCCCTCCATGCTAGGAGATAACATAAGGTTTCGCAGCAACAACAAACAAGAAGACATAAGACTAACAGGTGCAAGGACTACACATGATTCAAGTACAACACGGGTCAACAAGACAACACAAGCAACATAAACAAGACTTCCACAATTAATAGAACTTCCACACTTAACAGAACTTCCACATTTAACAGAATTTCCACACTTAACAGAACTTCCAGAGGCATTCACACAACATAAGGAAAGAACACCAAAGAGGGAATGCTAGGCTGCAGTAGGGAGAAGTGTCATCACATAGCTTGTCATGGGTTATCCTGGTAGGTCTTCCTAGGCACTGGCCCCCATCTTAGGTTATCCTAGCAACCTCTCCCAACCACTGGCCCCCATACAAACTCATGTGGAACCAACATACCTTTCATGAGGACAAGGCAGTTCATTTTCCATTCCATGCCTTCTAATCTCATCTCAAGCCTAAATGAGCACTTGAGCCATGAATGAGGCATACTTTATCTTGATTAATGTGAAAGTTCTCCCACCCTGTAATTTATTATTAAGTTATCACTGGATTAACAACTTCCAATGGGTTATCATGGCAGCCACTTTGGGCACCGACCCCACATTGGAAGCCAATTTCCCACCTGCATCTAGAAGACCCTATCCATTAAGCAAGACATAATGACTAGCATCCATATACCATGCAAGGCATTTACCTTCTTGCATACAAATCTCAACAAAAGTATCCAGAGCAAGGCATGGGTCCTCTTGCTCCAAAAAAAATTTCAACCGACAGAATAAACCACAACATTCAAAGAGGATTCCACAACCACACCTCGAGCAGGACCTCAATATGAGTTCAAAACATAACCTGAAGAATAGTTACATTGAGCAAGGCATGGGTCATCTTGCACAGTCGTCACAACCACACTGTCCATAAATAGAGGAAACTCAACATTACATAAACCAGTTCACATTCAAATAATAACAAGATTACAATATCACAAGAGACATACACATGACTACCCCTCTAGGCCTCTGGAATCTACTTGACCAACACTTGACACCATTATAACACAATAGACTCACATAACATTCACTCACAAAAGCACATCATCATCTAATAGACCAAACTAAGATCCATTATCGCATAACACAATTCCATTACAATGCAGCCATGTACAACATAAACTAAGATTCTTCAACCATGTGATAATTATCTATCTTCATTTAAAAGTCTATATAACTTCTTCAAAAAGGGTAATCCAGATTTCTTTTCTACCATATTAAATTAACCCAATCATAAATCCCTCCAGCATCGTTCACTAGGTAAAAATAAATACAACTAAGAGAAAATAAATCAATCATCTATAATATGAACTATTACTTTGAAACTAAATCTAGAATCAAGAAATCAACTATAACATGAACTATTACTTTTTCATCTAATAAACTATACAATTACCAAGAAGAAAGAATAACTAAACCATTATTATTTCAACTAGATACAATACATTACTAGGATAAAGAAATATATATTTATACATTTAGCTAACGTATACTATACCTACTTTCTATTCAAAAATATGACTTTTAAAAGATGATTATGTAAATGATCACAAGACAATATTAATATAAGACTTCATGGGTAATAAATACCAAGACATTAAAGGCTTATTTACCTAATATAGACACCAAGATTTCTCCTATCTTAATGAAGAAATTGATCTAATTCACATATTTAGAAAAGATATTCAATTTACTTCATACTAGTATACTCTATGCAAGCATACATTTAAATTGTTCACCTAGAAGAAATTAGATAAGTCAATCAAAAGTTACTACCTCCCATAAACAAGTATTTCTTGGCCATAATAATGGATTTTATCAATACACATATTATTATCTCATACCAATTCAATATCCATGTCAACATGTCATAAGTATTCAATTTCATAAGTACTATGCTTATTCTAAGTTGTATGTATATAAGAACTATTTCAGGTGTAACACAATCACCACGAAGATGAAAGAATTAAACACTAGGTTTAAAAATAATTGATAACACAACCTATTTGTCTTGAGAAAACAACATGAAGGAAATTTATATCAGAGATTGACTTGTAACATTTTTGGTTTAAGGAAAGTATAGCTAGAACAAAAGATTTCTATTTTATAAAAGATAGAACAAAAGGCATAGTCACTTGCATTTGGTAAGAAAACACATCCTACATAGAAACTTTTGCCATACTGTTAAAAGGCTTTAAAAACTTTCTAACAAAAACAAATGTAAATGCATAGATGGGCACACGGACTGCTTGATGGAATATCTCAAATAGATGTTATCAATGCAATGATTGAAGGATACATACAAAATGGACTTGTTGAGTAGGTTTTAGAAACTTCCAAACAATGCAATGGGGAAAGCATAGATAGGGCAAGCGACTGTTTAACAAACTGCCTCAAAGAGATGTTGCTCCATGGAAAGCAATGATCATAGGATATGTACAAAATGAATTTGTTAAAAAATCTTGGAGAAACCCAATTTGAAAATATAGAGTTATTGGTGACGCAACTAACTGTTTTAAGACAGACGAAACTGGTGAGAGGTAGACAGTCACAAAATATTCATATCTCCAAAACAACAAATTGGGTATGAATAATTTCTTGATATGATTTAGATAACTATGTTTTTCACCATGTATAAAAAAATTAAATAAACCCAGTTTGCAAAACTAATGTTATAGCTAACACAACAGACTGCTAAAACTGAGACAAAATGGCTAAGAGGTAGACAGTCACAAAATATTCATATCGACAAAACGACAAACTAGGTATAGACGATTTTTGGATATGATTTAGACAACTAGGTCGTGCACCATATATAAACAATTTAGAGGAACCCAGGTCATAAAATAAAAGTTATGGCTAATTCTAAAGCCTGCTAAAATAGAGACAAAATGGCTGAGAGGTAGACAGTCACAAAACATTCATATCTCCAAAACGACGAATGGGGTATGGACTAATTTTGGATATAATTTAGATAACTAGGTCATACACCATATATCAAAAATTTAGAGGAACCCAGTTCATAAAATGAAATTTATGGCTGCCTTAAAGCAAATTACAATCAATAGGAAAAATTATAAATCAAACATTTGCTTCAATAGAAAAATGAGACAGAAATTAGAACCCAAAGGAACCTGATTTCGCTTGCTTGACTGGCTGAAGATTCAATGCTAGGTTCAACTGTTGCAGGCACAAATCATTCTCTCCCCCCAAAAGTTCCATCTGTTGAAGATTCTTATGAGAGAGAAATCCCCCTTAAATACAACCCAAAAACTCCCTATTTAGAGAAAGAAATCCCCTAAAATCTTCCAGAAGATTCCCCCCACAAGAGACAATAACTCCTGCATGAACAATATCTTATAGTTTGCTATTTTTAACATTTTACAACTAGACCAAGATAAATATATTTTATGGCAACACATAAATATTATTTATTTGTTTAACTCTAGTTGCAATTACATTTATTACTATTATTATTATTATCTATTAACTTAACTTCTAGAATAATATATTCTTCATAAATTAAATTTACATAAGGACATTTATATATTTATTTATTTAGCAAAAATGCTTCATAACTAATTATTTTATTTTAAGGCAACAATAACTAAAACAATACCAACAAAATAACTCAACTGTCAAACCATACCTGACTATTATGCAAGATCAAAAAACAAGACCACCATAACAATGACTGACTATCATGACCAAACTGACCACACTGACAGGGTACACAATCCGATACTCATCCTCTTCAAGGATGATGGCTAGGCTAGGCTAGGGGACCATATGTTATCTCCATTCAACAAATTCCATTCCTATGAAGGCACGCTCAGACCTGCCAATTCAGGTGGAGTCGATACCTGGTATCTGCAACTTGTAGCAAACAAAAGTGTCGAATACATACATATAATCATCCAAGAAGGCACATAGTGACAAGGAATTGCAGCATAGTAGGGTACTCATTATGAGTAATACTACACTATCCCTTCACAAAACACATCACAAGTATCCACATTAAACAAATTCATTAGTAACTAAACAACCAAATAACACATAGACAGATAATCACATTAATCACGTAGTAAAACTAATTTACATAATCAATTAACCTATAACTAATCACATCATAAGCATAATGTATTAATCATAAAGTATCAACAATGTCGTCATAATAAAAACCAATGAGTGTCATCAACTATATCATAAGAATAAGCTTACCATCAACATGTCTATCATACCCTATGTATTCCAAGTATTTTACATTCTTCTTCATTCTCCTTAGCCCGACCATCTGCTCATCCAGGGTGAGAATGGAGGGGCACTACAAGAATTCTGTTATGTTGACATATATATCATTTCTTTTACATCTCCTTTGATTTTTTTGTGGCTACTCATGAACATTGGATTTCCACTCTTTCTGTATATGACTGTCCCAACTTATCAATGTCTATTCCTTATGGACTGCACCTCATATTTGTAAACTCTACACTTGAAATAAAATAGAATGAGCTGAGGTATATATTGTACCTATTCTGTGTCTCCTGTAGATGTATAATGAAGTTTCATTCTTTCCTTACCATGATACAGTGCATTTGGCATTATCCCCTGTAGCTGCACCTTTGTGTTATGTATATACTTGGTGAGAAAATTTTGTGCAAAACATTTCTTCACATGCTACTTACTGTAGTCTCTTGATGGATGTCTTGGCATGTTTATTCCACTTGCAACTGTACTCTTATGTACCTCCTATAGATGAATATGGATATTGAGATTGCACTATTTGCCATAATGAATGTATCAGTTGGAACACATGTTGTTCTATGGATCTTGTTGTTCCACTATGCATATGGTAGTTCCTTTAGCACTTGTTATGTTATGTTGGCATTGAATACCACACTTCTTGATCAACATAAGAGTGTTGTCCTCTTCTTGAATGCATTGAAATCATGTTGTAATAGAAAACAAATGAATAATCCTATCAATGCTTTTACTTTGTTTTAGACATTATTGAGCTGTCTTGAATGAGCTCAATGTTCACCTATGACTCTCACTTCATCATGTTTGAACTGAGTCATATATGGATAGTGAGCTTGAAGTTCTCACACTCAGTTAATGCAGTAGCACAATATGTCTTAATTTCCATATGTACATTTGCATTCCATCCCCTTCTAAGAGTCAGGACTAGCATGCTGGGCTCAACCCTTGTGGGAGCCCACATTACACCACATGCTGAAATGGTCTTCAAAAGTAGCAACATGATTTCACGTATACTTGCACAGGAAACAAACATGTTAGAGAAAATCAATGAAGCTAAATGATTGTTTCTCTTTCAGTCTCTCTTGCATGAGAATGATTTGTATTTGATTTAGTGCACCATAGGCAATACATATTATGTCTCTGTTGATAGGCACATAGGGAATTCATATCTAGAGCTTCTAACAAATCTCTTCCAATCCTGCATGTTCCTTTGAAGATCGAGAGCAATAACATAAAGCAACCTCAGAAACCAAATGCATTGAACATGCAATGATGGCTATGTTCCTTCCCTTTCTTATTTCCAGATGCATAGTATATTTCTTATATTTGTACTAGTTTAGCTATTCCCATAGCTTGTGTGAGGCATTTGATCTGTTATGTTTTCATTCAATGCAATGCTTATTTCATTTGTGTATCTCATTTGTAAAATTGAATAATCATTGTAATGAAATGAAAGAACTTATCTCTCAAGCAAAAATCTGCAATGCAATGAATGATTAACTGAAACCTTTTTTCTCTATTTTAACCATGCTCCAACTATGTAAAACAAGATAACAGACAAATGTTAAAAACTTTCTCATCTAAACTAAACTAAATGTACTCTAGCTCTACCTATATGGGTTGTAGATAAATATTGGTAACATAAGTTCAATAACTTGTTTGGTCAGATTAATGAGTTATGTGCTTTGCAATTAGAGGTAGAATTGACTTCTCTTTCCCCAGATGCATTTTGTTCCATTGATGATTATCTAGTCAAGTTCAAATCTGTGAGGTCATAATTGGTAAGATGTAGGAAGGATAAAACTGATAAGGAGTCTATTTTCTTGATTCTGTCTAAGCTAAGAGGTCCATTTGTTGTTTTCTCTTCTACTTTTTACTCCACCATGGATGCTTTGGGTAATGCTTTCAATATGCCTTCTTTTGAGACATTTTGTGATTGTTTGACTAGGGAGCAAGCCACACTTGCTCAGTTAGATGTGTCCTCTAAGAATCATGCATTAGTTTTACAAGCATCTCAGAGCAAAGGGAAGAAGAAACCTTAGGCTAAGACAAAGTCTAATGTGTCCTCCACCTCTTCATGTCTTTGCTAAGGCACATTGAACATGCAGTGCATGCCTTTGCTATTAATATAGCATGTCTTCCCTATGCTCTAGCGTGAGCCTTATGAACTAATAGCTCTCTATCTCTCTGTTTAAATAAATATAATATTTAATTTGAAATCAAATGAATTTTTATTTGACATAATTTAAAATTTTAAATAAATAACTAAATCAAAAAGTGTACACTTCTAGAAATTCAACCTTCCCATTTTCCAAGTCAATAACAGTTATTGATAATTGGAGGTTTCCACATGAAATTATGACAAAGGGGAAATTTGAAAGAAAATATTTAAAGTTAAATGAGGCCTTTTCTACTAAAATTTATGGCAATTTGGAAAATGGAAAAATAACATTTATTGAGAAGACTTGACTCAAAGACTTGAATTTTCCTCCATAAGGGTCGAATTTTTCTATAAATAGTATGGATGGAGGAAGGAGGAGCACACTCTTGGCTCTGGTTTGGAGTGCTGGAGAAATCTGTAAGAGCTCTCCTCTCCATAATTTTGTTTCTTTTCCTTTGAAATTTTGGTTCTTGAAATTTTGTTAATAATTTTATAGTTCAATTTTTTTTGGATTCATTTTGATGATATATCTTAGGACAATTACAATTTGAAATCAATCATGAGAGAATTTGTGTATAAGTTTTTGTGAAGATTTTGGTGATTGGAAGTGGCATTTGTAACTATTATGTTTGATAAAAAAATTCCCTTGCATTTATACTTTGATGGATGGCCATATCATGTTCCTGAGTGTCCATTTGACAGATCTATTTCATGGAAACCTGCCATCATATCATTCCATGAAATGATATCTCTTAGAGGTATTTTGTCAAACAATGGATGTACCTTGTCTGTGTTATTTTCATTTTTGCATATATGTCTACCAGTGCATTTCCAGCTATAATATATGATAAAATAATCCCCCTTCTGTTCTACATTGATGGGTGTCCATATCCTGTTCAAAATCTTCCATTTCGACATAGCCAGGAGGTGACATTGTTAAAGGTCAAGGAATTTGACTTTACATCTGCCAATTACAATTGTTTGAAAGTTTCTAAAGTCTTTTCAACAATCCATTTTATGGAATCACCTATCATGAGATCGAGTCTTCTTAAGCAAGCTACAGAGATTTTACAAGGTTTTAAGGTTCTTTAATGCAATTATTGTCATATTTTAGAGACTGTTATGATAGCTCACTATCTTATCACAACAAATCATAATGGATCATTACCTTGTCACATAAGACTTGTGAACCATAAGATCAATGCCACTAGTCAAAGAGGCTTCAAATCTACCAAAATACTCTAGTCTCAGTAGCTTGAAGGATAACCCAATAATAAAGATAGTGCTGCAATATTTGCTATATTCCTTCTCTTGATCTCTGTGTTGAGGTTTTGTTGGGATCTCCACGGGCTATTTATTACTCAGGCACTAAATATGTAGTCAGATTAAGTACTATTACCACAAGATTGTCATGATGGTTTCCACTAGTTAGTAGTTGAAGGTTGCTGCTTATAATGTGAAAGAGTTGCATTGTCCATCAAGAAACAGTCCCATCTACATTTCCTTCTAATCTCAGACCTATTCTATTAACCAAAATGATGTATATGCAAGGGTAATGATGGAGAGTTATATGTAGGTCCCGAGCTTAAGAACTATGTAAGTATTGAGTTGAGAGGTTCATGTATTGATCGCTAAAAGTTCTAACACCTTTTCAACAAATCCATTCTGTGCAATTCCTGTAAACATTGCATTCCATGACTTGATGTCTCTTTGAGGCATTCTATCAAATAGTTCATGTGCCTTGTCCAATATTCCATGTTTTGCCTATATGTATTCTAGAGCATTTCTAACTATAAAATCTAACAAGATCAGGATCCTAAACATAGGTTATTTTAATTTATTTTACATGTGTCATGGTGCTTGTGTTTGAATATAGGGTCAAGATTGTTGAAATATGTATAGACTTTCTTGCAACATACCCATGATAGTCATAGGAATGCCATCAATTACTAAAATGAAACCATTAAATTCTATCTACATTTCTTTCTATACACAATAATAAGGTGTGAGAGGATTGAATGCTTGGAGTCAAGACTTTAGATCAAATGATTTACTAAAGCTCATACATGCAAAGAAATTAGCTTTTAATTGCATCATATATATCTTTGGAATGTAACACATATCTAAGAAAATCTCTAGTCTTTCTTTTACTTTCAGAGTCATCAAGTTGCTTGGTCAACTAGATATTAATCATAGTTTCAATTAACTAATGTTGATCTTTGTTAAGTCTAGATCCAAGTGAGTTAATGAAATTAAACTCATTAGACATTTAAAATCTAGTAATGTGGCTCTTGGGGATTTAATGAATGTAAACTACAAACTTATCTTCTCATGTCAATCAAATTAGATAAAAGATGTCAAGTACACTATACTATTTCAGCGTTCTGTTGTATCCAAATCCAATTTTACGACAACTAGAACTAGAGGAGTATGGAGACTTATGACTTGATAGTTTGTTGGTACATGGAGGCTATTGCCTTTGTCTCTTCTAACAAATAATCCATTATATGTTTCATGTTATATCATTTCAATCTTATATGCAATATTGTGTTTTAAGCAATCTTGGAATTGGGTACTTATATGCCCATGTGATTTGTTGAGGGATTATTTTATTATTCTTTGACATACTTGGGATATTGTTCTAATGGCATTTAATAAGGGAGATTACAGAAAAAAGGTGAACAATAGGAGTTACATAGCCATCGCCATAAATGTAATTGATCATCTCCCTCATGGAGAACTTGTGAGTTACATTTGTGAGAGTGGAGAATCATTTAATAATGTGTGGGGTCCATATTAGTTGTTCACTCCATCATGGAGTCTTATACTTGGAAGTGTGTGCCCATCGTGTGTCATGGATCAATGATATAATCATAAGTTACTTTTAGGTTGAGTCTGGTTATTATTACACTTGGGGCATAAGTTTTTATTGAAGAGCACAATTTTGGGGACTATGATTTTGGAAACATACCTGTCATTTCTTCTTCTCATTTCTCTATAAATTCGATGCATTGGATAGAGGTTTATGGGTCTTTTATAGATTGAGTACTGTTATGGTGCAGGAGCACCTTGACAAATTGATACTTCCATAGGAGTATGATTAAATTTTAATGGTTCAACATTGTAATGAGGTTAATAAAGTCACTATTAGGTGTTTAGGTCATTAGGAGGTTCAAATATGCAAAATAGTGCATACTATGTAAAGGTTGCCAATGTAAAAATACAAAAAAAAGATGCAATAGGATGGAATACCAGAGGTCATAGAGTAGTTGAGTAGTTTCATTCATTTGGAGAAGTTAGAAACTGAAAGGACAAGTTGTAATGCCTTTAAAAGGCCTTGTAACCTTCAAAGAATTTGTGGGTGATTGAAGAAATGAAAGTTCAATAAAGAAAACCATTGTTTCTTGCATATTTCATCAAAAATTTGCTGTTTTCAGTTGTTGTACGGCCTGGTACGGAAGGGAAATGATGTCCAATTGATTGTAAGTGGTAGTTCATTCAATCAACTTCCATTTTCTTCTTGTCCCATGCAATTTGATGTTATTTTGAGTTAGTTAGTGTAGTTTTTTTGAAAACTGTCAAAACCCTGTCTAGGGTTACCCGTTTTGGGAAAAATGCCATAACTTTTTTTTTCACTGTTAGATATTTATGTAAATTTGGGAAAATGTCTATACCTATGTTATCTAAAATATGACCAAAGAGATTGACTTCATTTTCTTTTACGTGGAAGTTATGAATGATTGTTCTTGGCATTTCACAGTGAAATTTCTGAGTTTGAACCCTTGTAGTAGAATTACCAGTATGTTTTTAGAGAACATTTTCCAAAACAATCCATAGTCATTTTGACATATGTTATGCATCTTCTAAAAGGGTATCTGGATTAGCTTTTATTTTTGTGAAGAAAGGCCTCAGTGAAAAGTTATTCATTGTTGTTCTAAAACAGGGCTACTAGGAGTTCAAGAGGCTTGTGAAGCAAATACTCATCCTATGTATGCAAGACCCTAACCATTGGTTTGGGATGGTTGTCTGTGTGTTGTATTGGGACCCCTGACATGTCTTTCCTCAAGAAAGTGAGTCATTTGATGTCATATCTATGAAGAGTGCTCTCGGTTCAAGAGTTCAATGCCTAGGAAGATTGATTTTGTGAAGTGAAATTTCCCAAACAAGTTAAGTGTTTGCCATTTTACTCTGCATCAGATTGGTATTAGAGTTAGCAAAAGCTCTAGGAGGAGATGTTATGTATTTGATTTCTGAGATGAAGAACTAAAGGAAAGATTGTGTTGGTGACCATTATTTTGTTTGCTAAGTTGTTTGGTTGCAGGTGCTTGGTCCATCTAGCTGCAGAAGGATGTTTTCTGAGGTTGTGTGTGTGGGTAGACAAGATGAGGTCTGTCATGACCATTCTCCAATGGAGATTAGGATGGATAAGGGTACAGAGAGAAACCACTGAGGAGAGAGTGGTAGGTGCATCACCAGGATCTGCTGTTGGGTGAGATGGATGGTTTGGCGAGTTGGTGTTGTGAAGCAGTAGAGAGATGGATACCTGACTAAAGAAGCACTTGATGTTGCAGCCTGAAGAGTACTTCACTGATGGGAGTAGAAGGAGTCTGAAGAGGCTCTAAAGATGATGGTAGTTTGATTTGTTGGTTGGTTGGGCACCATTCCTATTAATCTAAAGATTGGAAGATTGAAGCTGAGGAGATTGAAGATAAAGCCAGAAGAGATGCAGAAAAAGGTTTTTGTTGAGGAAATTCTGTTGGTTGGTTGTATGGTGCAGAAGCACCTTGACAAATTGATACTTCCATAGGAGTTTGATTAATTTTTAATGGTTCAACATTGTAATGAGGTTAATCAAGTCACTATTAGGTGTTTAGGTCATTAGGAGGTTCAAATATGCAAAATAGTGCATACTATGTAAAGGTTGCCAATGTAAAAATGCAAAAAAAGATGCAATAGGATGGAATACCAAAGGTCATAGAGTAGTTGAGTAGTTTCATTCATTTGGAGAAGTTAGAAACTTAAAGGACAAGTTGTAATTCCTTTAAAAGGCCTTGTAACCTTCAAAGAATTCGTGGGTGATTGAAGAATTGAAAGTTCAATAAAGAAAACCATTGTTTCCTGTATATTTCATCAGAAATTTGCTGTTTTCAATTATTGTATGGCCTGTTACAGATAGGAAATGATGTGCAATTGATTGTAAGTGGTAGTGTAGTCAATCACCTTCCATTTTCTTCTTGTCCCATACAATTTGATGTTATTTTGAGTTAGTTATTATAGTTTTTTTGAAAACTGTCAAAACCCTGTCTAGGGTTACCTGTTTTGGAAAAAATGCCATAACTTTTGTTTTCACCATTAGATCTTTATGTAACTTTGGGAAAATGTCTGTACCTATGTTATCTAAAATCTAACTGAAGCAATTGACTTCATTTGCTTTTATGTGGAAGTTATGAATGACTGTTCTTGGCATTTCACAGTGAAATTTCTGAGTTTGAACCCTTGTATCAGAATTATCAGTCCATTTTTAGAGCACATTTTCCAAAACAATCCATGGTTATTTTGACATATATTATGCATCTTCCAAAAGGATATCTAGATCAGGTTTTAGATTTGTGAAGAAAGGCCTCAGTGAAAAGTTATTCACTGTTGTTCCGAAATAGGGCTACTAAGAGTTCAAGAGGCTTGTGAAGCAAATACTCATCCTATGTATGCAAGACCCTAACCATTGGTTTGGGATGGTTGTATGTGTGTTGTATTAGGACCCCTAACATGTCTTTCCTTAAGAAAGTGAGTCATTTGATGTCATATCTATAAAGAGTGCTCTCGGTTCAAGAGTTTAATGCCTAGGAAGATTGATTTTGTGAAGTGAAATTTCCCAAACAAGTTAAGTGTTTGCCATTTTACTCTACATCAAGTGGTATCAGAGAATAGGAAGTAGGTCTCTTGAGAGTTTAAGGTTGGAGTTTGAGCAAAGTGGAATCTGAGAAGTCAAGATGCCTCGTAAAGGAAGTTCAGTTGCAAGGAAGATTGATCAGCAGGCTAGAGAGCTAGAAGCGTTGAAGAAAGAGATTGCTACATTGAAGTCTAAAGCTGGAGGCACCATGAGCGAAAGTGAGTCTAAAGAAGAAGAAGAAAATTCTGGTGAAGAAGAAGAGTTGGATCCAGAGGATGTGAGGATGGTAAAGTTCCTGAAAGCTGTGAAAGGTAATGGGGATAGAAAAATGGATTTGCCAATGTATGGAGGCAAACTAGATGGTGAAGAGCTCTTAGACTGGATAGGAGCCATGGAAAATTACTTTGAAGGTGAAGAGATAGATGAAGATCACAAGGTGAGGAAGGCTAAAACCAAACTGAAAGGACATGTTTTGCTATGGTGGAACTTTGTGCAAGAGGAAAGACAGAAACAAGGGAAGAACAAGATCACTTCTTGGGAGAAAATGAAGGCAAAACTGAAAGGTAAGTTCCTTCCTGGTGACTATAATGTTCAATTACTAAAAAGATTACAAAATCTTAGGCAAAAGGACTTAGATGTGCAAGCATACACTGAGGAGTTTTATAGGTTAAGTATGAGGACAAAGCATGAGGAGGATGAGGAAGAAAGAGTGGCTAGATATCTCAATGGCCTAAGGTATAACATTTAAGATGAAATTAGTTTGTTGGCACCAAAAATAGTGGAACAATGTTTTCAAATGGCAATAAGAGTAGAAGAAAAACTCAAGAAGAGACAAGAGAAGGCAACAAGAGGAAGAGGTAGTACTTCTATGGGTAGAGGTACATTTTCAACACCAAGACAATCTAAAGAAGATTTTGAAGATGCTGATAAGAGTAAAGAACAAGCACCTGAGTCTAGAGGAGGATGGAGAGGTGGAAGAACAAGTTTTAGGGGCAGATATGCAGATCAAGGAAGAGGTTCAAATGTGTTTACTAGAAAGTGCTATCACTGTGGTGAGTTTGGTCATCTAGCCTATAAGTGCCCTGACAAGATTGGTACTACTTCAAGTGGCGGTGAAAGAAGAGGTGAAAACAGAGTCCAAATTGTACAAGAAGATGAAAGAGAAAGTGTCCATGCTGCACCAAAGGTGGGTGAATCATTGATGGTGAGAAGACAACTCTTGAAGACATCCAAGGAGAAAGAGCTAATTCAAAGAAGAGCCTTGTTTAGGACAGCCTGTAGATGCAAAAATAAGGTATACAAAGTGTTGGTTTTTTCCCAGACTGGATGCTTATTCCCAGATTTCCCTACAAGGTAGCCATCAATGATCAACAGGATCTCTGGGCCAAGGGCCAACAGTGTAGGAGATAGACTCTATATTTTATCTCCTCTTCTTCTTCAGGCTCTGCAAAACCTAGGGGGGTATTCCCTACTCAACATCCATGAGGATATGCATACAAAGGCTGGGATGCAAACAGAAAACAGATAAGTCCTCCTATAAGTAGACCAAAACTGAAAGATGAGCAAAGGGGCTAGCTTTGGGCCTATTTGCAGTTGTAGAGAGAGGACTGAGGATCCTAAAACTAATTCTACTGTCCTAATGGTTGTTTTCGAGTTTGATTTTGATTTTATATTTGGATGCAAAGCCGGACATGGTATATAACACAGACACAAAGCTAGATCGGTGTCTGTCCAGGGCCTGGAGTCAATAGACATACACCTGTGAATGATATGCATGAACAACTAAAACTGGATTTCAGGGGGATACATATGATACCTACCTTATAGATATCTCCCAATACAAAGTGTTAAGCTATCTATACTTATGGCATCCCTACTATAGTATACCCTTCCCAAAGTTCAATTTGAGAACAATTTAATCTACCCCTTGAGCAGAAGTTAAGAGATCAGACATTCAACACAGGAATTATATGTTCTAGAGTCTCAGACATTCCTTAAATATCCAGACTCAGAAGAAAGATACATGCAATATTGGAGATAGAATTAGCACAACACATGCAAACATAGCATTATTCATATAAGATTAACCATGAAATCAGTGGATTCATGCAAAAACATACAACAGGAGATACATAAACTCACAAGTTTTGCTGCACAGAGCAACCAATCAACTGTATTGCATTACAGAGCCAAAATGTTCAACTTTCAACAACCTAAAATCAATAACACTTGCTTCTTATAACAGCCAGAAAGTGTACCCACAGCAATTAATTACATGGCCTTGACAAAAAATTCGACAGATACAGTCCTTAGAAGGAAATGGCACTCAGAAGTTATTGCTGCATTAGACAGAAAGTAGACAAGGGTGGCCTCGAGCCCTGTGCCACCATCCGGGAGTCTTCACTCAAAAATTGGGCAACCTGATCATGTGTACCATTTCTCTCACCCCTGCTATAGTCGCCATTGATGGCTCAACCACCCGCGGCCGCTTGAAAACTGTCGCTGCATTCAAAACAACTTCCCGCCAAAATGCGTTTTATCACAGGTTCAAATTTACACAGGGGAATAATCCCACATGCACGGTGAGGAGATCACTTCATTAGTTTAAAAACGGGGCCGCATGCATACTAAGTGTCGAGCACTTTTGCCACGTTCAACACATAAGCCTTCGCCCAACAGCCCATCGTCTAGACATAGTCTATCGGCCAACTCCCAAATTCTTTGATCGACCCCACTAGTCTCACCAATGCAAACTACATCTTGCACCTCCGCAAGCCTCTGTCCGCCAGAACACTACCATTGGGCCAACCCAAAAGACCCTCGCCGATAGTATGAGTCTCTCTGATGACCAGCTCGCCCCCGCTAGCGGTTAATACTCTTCCACCATCGGCCAGACCAACACCGTCGGCCAAGCAGAAAATCTCTCTGCCGATAGACCAAACTCTCCCCGATACATCAACAATCTAGGCTTTGCTCCTTCGTCGGTGAGACCCTCCACTGTCGGCCCGATGCAAACCATTCCTGCTGACAATACAAGTCACGCCGAAACAACACACATGTCGCCGAGACACAGAACATTGTCATCTCGACAGCAGCTCCACACCCCTAGGTCTTCGGCGAGACCACCATCCTTTGGAACAACAAGAAAATCCTTGGCCGATAGCACAAATCCTGCCGACGAAAGCCCCTTCGGCAAGACACCCGCCAATGACTCCTCATCGGCCAAGCTCCTCACATCGGCAGATCAAAACAATGCTAGCCCGATACACCATCTCATGGCGATAGCACTTCCTTCGGCCAGACCGATGGCACCAATGAACCATATCCCGTCAGTGAGACCACAGGCGTCGGCGAACCTGAAAACTTTCTCGCCGATAACATTGCTCCTGCCGATGACTCCTGACTTACCCCCATTGGCATGACCAACACCATCGGTGGAACCACAATTTCCCTCGCCGACAGGCAAAAGTCTTGGCGATATACAAAGAACACACCATGCTATTGATGTGATCGCCAAGACACATGTAAACTTATGCCGATGGGCAGAACATGATGACCCCTTCCTCAAGAAAGATAATGTGGATGCTGCAAAACACTGAAGGGGTACCAACACTTAAAATTTTTTGGATTTTTTGGGAAGGTGCCTGCATGAAAATTTGCTTGAAAACTGACAGTCAATTCAGGCACCAACACAAAGTAGTAGTTGATTCTGGATGCACTGATAATATGGTATCTAGTGATATGGTGGACAAATTGAACTTGCAAAGAGTGCCAATGGCAAAGCCTTATCAAGTGTCTTGGGTTAGTGAAAACCAAACCATTTTGGTGAGTGAACAAGCTATTGTTGAATTCCAAATTGGTCAATATAGAGATAAAGTTGTTTGTGACATTCTACCTATGAGTTGTTGCCATGTTTTACTTGGAAGGCCTTGGCAGTTTGACAGGTCAGCAATGTATAATGGGAGACAAATACATATAACAATGAAAAGGATGGGAGATCATTCATTCTAACTCCATTGGTTGAAGAGGTAAGAGAGAAAGGTGAGATCATCATGATAGGGAGAAAAGAATATGTGAGCAATGAGGAAGGTGAGAGTGTGAAATTTGCAGACAAGTCACAGTTTGATGTTGTTGGGACAACAAATGAGAAGGAAAAATGCAATGTATAGACAGAGATGAAGAAGAATGTTTTTGTATGGAAAGAGGAGAGCAAGTTTGAAGTACAAGAAGGCATATTGGTAGGGACAATCATGTGTCCTGTGGTAAGGCAACCTAGTGATGTTGAAACTTGTCGGGTAGTGAAAGAGAGGACAGTGAATCATGAGGATAGAAGGATAGTGGATTGTGATGGTGGTTGGACAGTGGAAAAGGTAGGTGTAGGTCTGACAGAGACCACTAAATACATTGGTGCAGATTTTTGTAAGACTGAGCATGGAACTATGCATGAAAGATAGAAGAAGATAGCAGTACTGTATGACAGTAGGAAGCCAGCTTTAAAAGAAGACAAGAACAAGGATTACAAAGACAGTGAAAAGCCAAAGCAAGGTGAACCTATTGAAGGCAAGAATGAATGTCAGAGACAAGTAAAGCATAATGGAAGACAAATTGATAAATTATTTCCAAGGGACTTGGAAAAGTTCTATGTTGGGGTGTATGGTGCAGGAGCACAATTTATCAAAAATAGACAATTATTAAAATCTAGGCTTTAGTGTTGAGTTTTGCATAAAATAGGGTCTTAAAAAACCATTTATTATTGTAATAAAGCCTATTTGAGGCATTTTTGTAGTGGGGGTAATTATAGGACTAGGTTCTTTAATATTTTACTTAAGTTTAGAACATTCTAATTTAGGCAGCCTTAGTGGAATGACTATTTTCAGACTTTCTTTTTGAGTTTTCCTTCGTGATGAAGGAGTGGGATGTGGTTATATAATGTAAACCTACTTTTTGACAACATAGAGAGGTGGTAGATGACGAGTTGAGGTTTGGAGATGAAAGAAATAACATAAAATGACCAAATTTTGTTGTGCTAGCTCTGTTTTCTTACAGTTTTACTATTTTTTTGCTATTCTTTACATCTGTACGGCCTGGTACGACACTGTAGCACTCTGAACCATACATATTTGGATAGGTTTTTGAGTTACCATTCATTTTCATGTAATTTTTTGGCTTTACATGAATGTATGCAGATTTTATGCTCACTTTTCCGATGACAGTCCAGTGACCTAGGGTTTGACAGTTTTAGAGAGAAATTTCATGTTTCTGAGTGATGCAACCATGGGAAAATTACACATATTGGTGGAATAATAGATTTTTAAGTCCTTAAACTGATTTCTTCAATGGTGAAGCAAACAAATGAGTTTTCATGATGTTTTGAACGCCTTTAGTGCTATCATTTCATGTTTTTTAGGAGAAATGAGGGTTTGTAAGTTGCATGCTTGAGTTTTATGAGATAAGTGAAGTTCGAGACCAAACTAATGGTGGATTCTGATGTTTGGATACATAAATGAAGACTTTCCATTGAGTTTGGGTGAAAACTTCATGATTTTGAGGTACCTCCTTTGTAAAAGAGGCCTGATTAGGCCTAATTTCAATAAGAACAATCCATTTTTGAGGCTTTTGTTACAAAAAAATAATACCTACATGAAATATATGTTATGTAAGGGGATAATGGGTACTCCAAGCAGGTTTTATTTCATGGGTTTGAGTCATTTTGTGAAAGTTATGCCAAAAATACTTCATTTGCTGTCCTAAATAGGCCTAGGAACAACAGGTATAGTCAATTTTTGAGACATCTGTTCCAAAAGAACCTATTTTGAATGTTTAGTATGTTTTAGTACTCAATAATGGGTATCTAATTATTGTCTGAGATCTAGGTTTGGAGGTCAGAGTCAAAATCTATTAGGTCTGTTGTCTTTTTGAAGGGCTACAAGCCATTTTGGAAGGTTTGTGAACGAAGTACCAACCCAAAGTCCAATCTACCTTGGCCAATGGATGGAATGGGTCCCCTGACATCCAAAACCAACATTTCCATGATAATACTAGAGTTTCTTTCTTCTGTTCCCACTTCTGTGTAAAGATCTTCATTTTTGGGCTTGTAGGTGTAAGAGAACCTGGTCTTATTTGCCTATCTTCTCCCATCCTATTTGCCTCTACATGATATTATGATACAAAAATGTTGTTAGACTAAAGAGTTAGGTGTGTTCTACATTAACAGATTAATTTTTATTAATAAATCTTAGTATGTCTTTGGTGTTGGACTTTTTTCATTGAAAGGTTTTCTATATGTGCATCTAGTTTTATGAGCATGTTTGCTGATTTTAATTTTTTTAAATATATTTTTCTACATGATTCCTCATGTGAAATTTATTATTAATCATGTATTGCCTTAATTGGTTCACTATTTGTTTTAAAAGCTTTCACTATAGTAGTATACTCTATCTCTCAATAGATGGGCTAACAAAAGTAGTGCATTCTATACCTAGCAACTTAAAAAAATTACTCACCTACATTAGCAAGAAGGTTTGTAAAAGAAATCTATTGAATTCATGGTATTCCTGAAAAGAGAATATCTAATAGGGATACTATAATGACTTATCAATTTTGGGAACCCCTTCGATAGCTATAGGAATAACTATCAAGTTCAGTATTGCCTACCATCTAGAGACTAAGACCCAATTCGAATGAGTCAATTAAGTTGTAGAAGGTCTTTTGCATGATTATTACATGGAACAAAAATATATATGGGAACAACATCTTCCATTAGTGGAGTTGCTTACAACAAATAAGACCACTTGTCCATTACCATAAATTTATTTCAATCATTATATGACCATATGTTGATAACATGCTTAGGCTAGGATTATTAAGGATAGATACTAATAGGGTTAGAAATGTTGAAGGAGATGGACTTGCAAAGTTAAATATATTAGTTTTCTTCACAAATATGTGTTTAAGGATTGAAGTGTTTGTATATTAATTATAGCTTTTGATTTACATTTTCATGACTATTATATGGTACTTTCGAATAGAGAAATTAATTTAGCATTTTCCTTATTGTGTAATAATTGGCTTCATTTATGGAAAGAACATCTATCGATTACTCTAATGTTTTGAATTGATTAATCAAGAATTTTATTCCTTTCATTATTCCCTTTTGAGTTATTCTGATTTTTCCTTGCAATTAGCTAGGTAAACTTTAAACAAACGTCCAAACATAAAACAAATCGCAATGTTCAGTTTTTATGGTACCTATGTGTCATGTTTATGGGTAATGCCATCACATTGAACCAAGTACCTCATGCCTAACATAGCTGCAACAATGATATCTAGGCATTGTCCCTCTAAATCGTCGGGGAGTAATAAGGGACATGTCAAAGTTAAATCCACATGAAGGGAAAATCTCCTCAGATATCTCATTAAGAAGATTAACTAAAAAGAAAGGATGAGTCTATTGAAATAGTTATATGGTGATTACCATGCGAATTTCTAAGTATTAAGGGTAAAATGCTCATTTAGAAAACCCTTCAAACTATCAACAGAAAATGGGGCTTTTTGACAACATGAGTGTAAATTGGAGATGACATGTGAAATGTTAGATAGGGAAACTAGGCTGATCTAGAAAAACTATCTATCGTATGCTCTCACCTCCCCTTTACGGATCTTAGTGAAAGCACTAGGGAATCAGGTATGGACTTAGTCATGAAATTTCATAGTTTGGCTTGAGGAAGTAAACTAGATTTCATGAGTAGACACCTGATAGGGATTCCTCCACACTAGGACTAACTGACAAACACCCCTTTAGGTGTTTGTGCGAGTGAACTAACTTCTGTCCCTATTTCATCGAGTGGGTGATAGCCGACGAAGAACTGTTTGGGGCTAGGAATAACCCTAGAAAGGGTTGGATACCTGCTCACAGTTACATCAAACATAGTGCAAAACATAACTACATATTTGCATTTCTTGTGTTAGTCGCATCCGAAGGAGGGGGGCTTGATCCCGTGGATACAGGGTATGTAAGCAGTCTAGATGGTGAATGATGCCCCCAGTACTTAGGTCCCCCAGATGTAGGGTGTTCTTTTATAGTTTCTATGTAGTGATTTCTGAGTCGTCTTAACATGTTATTGTCTAGTTAGTTTTGTGCAGATGATAAAGATACAAGTCACTGGGGAGAAAGCAAGTTGTCAAAAGTGAATGCAGGATGTAACGAAAAACTTAAGGTATGTGTGATCCATTGTTCTTATAGGTTATCTTGCATAATGTAGTCTCTCTTCACTAGATTTATAATTGTTGACCTTTTAGGACTCGATGATTTAGAAAGATAAACTCAATTTTTCTCATCTCTATAACATACATAGAAAAATTTCACATTTCATGCATCTATTAGATCAAAATTTTTATTTCCTTTGTATTTTTGAATTTAGAGTTAGTATTAATTGGTTAAAGATGGGTCGGGTCCTTATAGTGAGGAAGGCTCACATGCTCAAACTTGTCTCTTTCATGAGTGGTGGCTTGTTGGCTCATGTGCATGGTGCTTGACTCACTTGGTGGTGATTTGGTATTGAGGCCTGGTGACTTGGATTACATGGCACAAGAGCCTGCCACCAATTACCTCTCTGGGGCTTATTTTTTTCCTCTCTACACTTTTCCTTAGGTACATGTTTTTTGTATTATTATTTCCTGAATGATATCTTGAATCTTGGAAAGGTGAAATCAACTTCAAGAGGCTTCATTTGTTGTTCTTTGATATCTTGGAGGTTTTAGACCTGATTGTATCAGTTTGGTGTCTATTTTACTTGTTTTTGGTGCATTGGTTGTCATGGCTACTCCTGATTCATTTGAGCTTTTAACTCCTCATCACTATCATACCTAGAAGATTAAAATGTGTAGGTTGCTCCAACCTAAGGCTTTGTGGTCCACATTGTGTGATCGAAAACCCAATCTTACTAGGGAGTATGAGATATTTGCTCACAAGAACAAGTGTGATGAAGCTATGGGTTTGATGACTTTGCATGTTTCTAATAATTTTCTTTTCCACATTGAGGAGTGTAATACACTCAAGGAGGTATGGAATAAGTTCAATAATGTGTTTGGTCAAATCAGTGAGTTATGTGCTTTACAATTAGAGGCAGAATGAACTTCTCTTTCCCCAGATGCATTTCCTTCCATTGATGATTATCTAGTCAAGTTTGAATCTGTGAGGTCATAATTGGCAGGATGTGGGAAGGATAAAACTGATAAGGAGTCTATTTTCTTGATTCTATCTAAGATAAGAGGTCCATTTGCTATTTTCTCTTCTACTTTTTACTCCACCCTGGATGCTTTGGGTAATGATTTCAATATGCCTTTTTTGAGACATTTTGTGATCGTTTGACGAGGGAGAAAGATAAACTTGCTCAGTTAGATGGGTCCTCTAAGGATCATGCATTAGTTGCACAAGCATCTCAGAGAAAAGGGAAGAAGAAACATAAGGCTAAGATAAAGTCTAATGAGTCCACCTCTTCATGTCTTTAGTAAGGCACATTGAACATTTTGTGCATGTCTTTTCTATTAATATAGCTCGTCCACCCTATGCTCTAATGTGAGCAAGGCTCACATGCTTAAACTTGTCTCCCTCATGTGTGGTGGTTTGTTGGCTCATTTGCATGGTACTTGGATGACTTGGTGGTGATTTGTATTGAGGCCTAGTGACTTGGATTACATAGTGTAAGAACCTGCCACCAATTGCCCCTTAGGGGCTTATATTTTGCTTCCCTGCACTTTTCCTTAGGTACATGTTTCTTGAATTATTGTTTCTTGAGTGATATCTTGAATCTTCAAAATGTGAAATCAATTTCAAGAGGGTTCATTTTCTATTGTCTTTGATAGCTTGGAGGTTTTAGACCTAATTGTATTAGTTTGGTGTCTATTTTTCTTGTTTTTGGTGCATTTGTTGTCATGGCTAGTCCTAATTCATTTGAGCTTTTAACTCCTCATAACTATTATACCTAGAAGATTAAAATACATAGGTTTCTCCAATCTAAGGGTTTGTGGTCCAAATTGTATGATTGACAACCCACTCTTACTAGGGAGTATGAGATATTTGCTTATAGGAACAAGTGTGATGAAGCTATAGGTTTGATGGCTTTGCACGTTTTTGATAGTTTGCTTTTCCACATCGAGGAGTGTAATACACCCAAGGAGGTATGGAATAAGTTTAGTAACTTGTTTGGTCAGATCAGTGAGTTTCGTGCTTTGCAATCAGAGGTAGAATTGACTTCTCTTTCCCTAGATGCATTCCTTCCATTGATGATTATCTAGTCAAGTTCAAATCTGTGAGGTCACAATTAGCAAGATGTGGGAAGGATAAAATTGATAAGGAGTCTATTATCTTGATTTTGTCTAAGATAAGAAGTCCATTTGTTGTTTTCTCTTCTACTTTTTACTGCACCATGGGTTATTTGGGTAATTCTTTCAATATGCCTTCTTTTGAGACATTTTGTGATCGTTTGACTAGGGAGCAAGCTAGACTTGCTCAGTTTGATGGGTCCTCTGAGAATCATGCATTAGTTGTACAATAATCTTAGTGCAAAGGGAAGATGAAACCTAAGGCTAAGAAAAAGTCTAATGAGTCCTCCACCTCTTCATGTCTTTGCTAAGGCACATTGAACATGATGTGCATGTCTTTCCTATTAATATAGCTCATTCTCCCTATGCTCTAACGTGAGCAACGCTCACAGGTTCAAACTTGTCTCTCTCATGTGTGGTGGTTTGTTGGCTCACATGCATGGTGCTTGGCTGAATTGGTGGTGATTTGACTTTGAGGCCTAGTGACTTGGATTACATGGCGCAAGAACATGCAACCAATCGCCCCTCTGGGGCTTATTTTTTGCCTCTGTGCACTTTTCCTTAGGTACATGTTTTTTGCATTTTTGTTTCCTGGGTGATATCTTGAATCTTGGAAAGGTGAAATTAATTTCTATAGGCTTCATTCATTTTTTCTTTGATATCATGGAGGTTTCAGACCTGATTGTATCAGTTTGGTGTCTATTTTGCTTATTTTTGGTGCATTTGTTATCATGGCTACTCGTAATTCATTTGAGCTTTTAACTCCTCATAGCTATCATATCTAGAAGATTACAATGTGTAGGTTTCTCCAATCTAAGGGTTTGTCATCCACATTGCATGATTGATGATTCAATAGCCCACTCTTACTAGGGAGTATGAGATATTTGCTCACAGGAACAAGTGTGATAAAGCTATGGGTTTGATCGATTTAAATGTTTCTAACAGCTTCCTTTTCCACATCAAGGAGTGTAATACACCCAAGGAGGTGTAGAATAAGCTCAATAACTTGTTTGGTTAGATCAGTGAGTTTCATGGTTTGAAATTAGAGGTAGAATTGACTTCTCTTCCACCATATGCATTTCCTTCGATTGATGACTATCTAGTCAAGTTCAAATATGTGAGGTCACAATTGGAAGGATGTGGGAAGGATAAAACTGATAAGGAGTCTATTTTCTTGATTTTGTCTAAGCTAAGAGGTCCATTTGTTGTTTTCTCTTCTACTTTTTACTCCACCATGGAGGCTTTGGGTAATGCTTTTAATATGCCTTCTTTTGAGACATTTTGTGATCATTTGACTAGGGAGCAAGCCAAACTTTCTCAGTTAGATGGGTCCTCTAAGAATCATGTATTATTTGCACAAGCATCTCAGAGCAACGGGAAGAAGAAACCTATCATTAAGATAGAGTCTAATGAGTCCTTCACCTCTTCCAAAGAGGATAAACCTAAGAAGGAGAAGTTTAGTTGTGTGTATAGCAAGAAGAAAGGTCGTGATGAACACCATTTTTATACTAAGAAGATTGATGAACTTTCACACCTTCTTTATAAGAACAACATTGAGTTGCCCTCATCTATGATTCCTTCTTCTACAGCTTCTCTAGTCCCAGCATCTTCATCTTCATCTAAACCTACACAATCAAGGAATGTAGGATTTACAAATAGGATAAAAGGTCAAGAAGACAAGCTCAAAGGACATTGGTTACTTCTACAGTTCACTCTAGTCGTGATAGATGGTTTTTGAATTTAGGAGCATCACATGACATGGATTTTTCTCCCTATCCTTTTTTAGGTCTTCATCCTATAGATACTTCTATGATCTTGTTGGTGGATAGTAAGTTTTTGGATGTTGCAGGGATAGGCAATGTTGAGATTGGTGATGGTTGTTTCAGAGATGTACTTTGTATTCCTAATTTATACACAAATCTTCTTTCTATCTATCAAATTACTCATGGTGAGATACCTAAGACTATAGAGTTCACTACAGATTCTATTTTCATTAGAGAGGCTAATACTAGAAAATTCATTGCAGTTGGTGAATTTGATCATGAGTCTTGTCTCTGTGATTTTTCTCATTTTGTTGAGAATGATCATTATGAGCCTTGCACTCCACTTGCTAGTGTTGGTAGCAGTTCCTTGAGAGAGATTGGTCATTTGAACTTTGGAGTTTTTCAAACCTGTGTTGATTCTTCTCCTACTTTAGATCTTGTTGCTTTAGAGGTTGGTTCTTTAGCACAGTAGGATCTTCTTGATTCTTCAGATCTTGCTTTTTGGGATAGTCACTTGACAGGTCTTTCAGAGTTGTTTTTTGAATCTTACATTACTGATTTGGATGATGCATTTGAGGGTATATCCCTTCTTTTTTATGACAATATCAGCACTATGTCACACCATTTGTGTCTTTGGAGATTGTTGCTTCAGAGTTTCCACATGATCTTGTTGATCCACCTTCTTTAGTTGAGGTTGCACCTAATCATGATGTGACATTTGGTTACATGGAGGAACCAGGATATTTTTTAGAGGCATCTTTCATGGTAATTCCTCCCCTCCCTTCTCTTTTTTTAGAGTTGGAGTTTCTCTTGCAGCCATGGTTGGACTTGTTTCTCCTGAAAGGGAGGCATGTTGTTTGCAAACATTGGATATTCTTTTGTCTTCGGGCCTCCAAGATTGACACAGGGGTTTCTTAATCATGGTGGGATCTTCAACATTTCTATTGTTTACTATGGGGGGCTACATAGACTCTCTCCTTTTGAATTTTGTTGAGATCATTGATGTTAGTGTCGAAAGTTGTCCTTGGGGGGTCTTGTGGAGTCCTCCTTCCTTTCACCTTTTTTTAGCTTTTTTCTTTCTTTTGGAGAAGATTTTTCTCCCACATGGTTTTTCTTCTTTTCTTTGCTTGTGAGAGATTGCATTGCATTTTGATTTGTAAATGGGTACCTAACATGGTTGTGTATCTAGGACCCAAATTGCATCTTGCTCATATTTCATAATTATCTCCCTGAGTTATACTTAGGGGGGGGGTGTTGGAATAAATAGGGTTTTACCTATTTACATTTTCTTAAGTTTACTTAGGCAACCAATAAATAATTTAATAGCTAGGTAGTTTTTACCTACCAGCTCCTAAACACACCTAGATATTGTACATTTGTAAATTATTTTTTATCTCATCTCATTTTTTCTCAAATATTTGGTCGAAGAGCACTTTTCTTCTCTTGAGTATCTATGAGGGTGTTTTGTTTTGCAGAATGAGGATCTTGGGAAGGAGTTGATCACTCCTATAGTTTGTTTTGCAAGAATTTTTTATTTCACTCTCAATATTCATAAAAAATAATTTGTGATTCTTGAAATCATGAAGTTTTCAGATTTTACAATTCAATTTGGTATTCAAGTACATGATCTTTTGAAAGAAAATGTCTGTATAAAAGAAACAACATGAGCATAAAAGACCTAAATAGATGAATTGAATGCATGAGTAATCACATTAGGTAGAAATGTGAATGGAATTTTTATAAAAAAAACAATGATTGGACCAACATCAAGAGTATGTATCAATGCTACAATTTAAAATAACACAAGAACAATCTTTCGTTGGAGATTTGGTAAAATCACTTGCCAAGAATCTGATAAATTGGGGAAGGAGATATCATGAAATATGAAAATAGATGATTACTTGGAAGAGCAATGTGAAAACACATTAAAAATTCAAATTCTATTTGAAGTAGAAATTAAAGTAGGAAAAAAGACTTTTGATGGATAAAAAATGTTAAAATATTACTTTCATGGATAAAGTAATTGCAAGTTTATTTTAATGTTCATAATGTAGATGGGCCACAAAGAATCTCCATTCCACACCTCAAAATGGAAGAATGCCATCTTGCATGTGGGAGAATTTTATTGTAAAATTTAATAAAACAAAGAGGTCTATATTTTGGAATTGAAATTACTTTAAAGAGTTTATTTAAAAGAAAATTGATCCTATTGGGTAAAAAACATATCAAAAAATAAATTGATGTTTTATAAATTAGCATAGATATCTTAAATGCATCTGTCTAAAAAATGACGAGAATCCTTGAGCTATTTTATTACTTTAGAATTATTTAAGAGCTATTTTTATTTACTTAAGATATATTTTATTTACTAAAGAGTTGTTTTATTTCATTTTATTTGCTTCTGAATTATTTTGTAGTTTTTTATTTTTTAAAAATATGTGGACTATGCTTTAGTATAGATATATTAAATACACCTATCTTGAGGAGTTATTTTATTTACTTAAGAGTTATTTTATTTTACTTTAGATTTATTTATGTTTTTGATTACAACAGGTAGAAAACAAGGGGCCGAACCCTTAACAGAGATTACATTAGAAAAAGTACAGGCTCAGGAAACAAAAAGAGCCTAGAACCAAGACCCAGGAAACAACAGCTAACAACAGCAGAAAGCAAGCAACAACAAAAAACTAGCAACCAAATAGCAGAAGGCACACTAGGACATAGAGTCCTCCCAATCTTTAGCAAGAACTTCAAAAACTTCAAAAAAAAATTTCAGCTCCTGAGTTCTGTCATTGTCAGCTCCTTGGGAGAGAAGTTGAATATCCTACAAAAGGGTTAAGTTGATCATGGAAGACCTGCACAGCATGCGGGTAATGAACTTATAAAGAGTAGACAACTTGAGCTATAGAGCCACCATCTTGTCCTTTAACTAAGTCACTTCAGCAAAAAGAGAGTTGCTATCCCTGTCCTCATTCACATTGCCATCCTCAGCAGTAGCCCTGACATCATCATCTTCAGGGACAGCCTGACTGTTCGCTTCCACCTCTTCAGCATCAGTAAGATTTTGCTCAATCATGTTCCCCTCTCCTTTGCCAGTATCATACTGGGCCTCCACAGGGCTTTGATGGTCAAACTCATTGTCATCACTACCAGTACCAATCACATTCTCGAGGCTATCTCTGTAATCATTCTGTAGAGAGTCATGGCCATCAAATTGCTCCCCAGAAACATGATTTTCCATGCAAATTTCCATCAAATCATCACTCTCAGCCTCCTCATCATGAGAAGAAGCCTTAGAGTTACTTTTTGAGTAGTCTATAAGTTTAACCTTGGGGGCTTGCTTCCCAACAATTCTGGTAGAGCGTCTGATAGCAGGGGTTATGCTTTTCCCTTTGCCCTTTCTAGCCTTTTTAGCAGGATTCTCAACAGACGTGTTTTTACCTTTAGGGGTCTCATGACTATCTTTGAGGGAACTAAGAATAGCTGCTTCCTCAGCCAGCTTAGAGAGGCAATGAAGCCGCTTCCTAGACTTAATAGAGTCCTTCAACTTAGAGGTAGAGGTATACCCAGGAGTGGGGGTATTAGTTTTCACAGAGGCTGAAGTCAGGCCAACATGACTATTATTCTTAGGAGTGTGAAGGGAATCACAATTGAGAGAAGCTAACGGAGTATTGGGGGAGGGATCCACAGCTGGGAGATGGAGAGTGGCAGGGGGCATCAGGGCCAAGTGAAATTGGTAAAGTCTGTGTATGAGGCCTTGGTGAAGGGGCACAGGATTCTCCAAAGGCCTAGCGGTTAAATTCTTATGAACCCTTTTAACCGAGTGTTCTAAAGAAGAAAGCAAGTAGTAAGGGAAACAAATAGCCAAGTTTCTGTGAAAATGATTGAGCAGGGGAAGATGGTAGTAATAGAACCTGGCATAACGACCTTCCAAGGTGAAGTACTTCATGATTAAAAAGCACATGTCCGCCCATGGTTGAGGAAGCTGTGCCCTTTCAAACCCTCCCTGGTAGGGTACCAGCTCTTCGCTGTCACCCAAGAAAAGCTTTTGGTTCTGCACGTCAGAAACCCTTGACTTCCTCAGCAACTTAACGCCTTTAAGGGATAAGCCCATCACATCAGCTATACTTTTATTTGAGATCTCAAAGCTGACACTGCCAATGGTGACCTGTCTGTCAACCCATGAAGAAGCACACTGGATGGATAATGACTCATCATGCCCATTAAGGCATTCCAGGAACAAAATAATGCCCCCCTCCTTGCAGTAATGCCAGACAATGGCATTATCTTTGAATTCATTGCAGGTGTTTGGTTCAGTGCGAATTCTTTCACCACCCATAATGATAGCCCAGGCCACAATACCCAGCAGGAGAAGACAAATAAATTGTAGAATACCCTTCTAAGGAATCCACCAAGCGGTATTCATGTGAACAAGAACTAGCTGATGCTAATCATGACACTTTAAGTTCCAAAACACAACCCAAATAATGAGTATTAATTTCACATGAAGGGAGTATAGATGCCGCTGCCAATTCGCACGGGGGTCGTGCATAAGCCTAGACAGGGTGGAAAAACACGCCACCTCATCATTCAACACTTGGGTAGACATCATGTAATAATAGAATTCTTCTACTTATGAATAAGCATTCCAATGTGACCAGGAATGCTGCTAATTTGGCGCCAAACCCACCAAAATTGAAATTCCTGACCAAAGTTGGTAAGACCATCAGGAACCGAGTTGCCTTCCCTATAAGTATGGGAGAAAGAGACATTCAGGATGTCATGGAGAATGGTTTGTATATCAGATATAATGTCACTCAGCTTCCACCCACAAGTAGAGAGACCGGTAACCGCATCCAGAATGATTTTAGAATCACCTTGTATGTGGAGATGGCTAATCCCCAAAGAGATCACCACTTTGAGACCCCAGAGGAGGGCCATTGCCTTAGCAATTTTGTTAGAATGCTTTCCAAGTCCTCTGGCATAACCCACAACAAGATCTCCATGTTCATCCCTTATTATACCTCCTTCGCTAGCGCAACCATCAGCTTTAGCAGCACCATCAAAATTAAGTTTCAACCACCCCAGCTCAGGCTGGGCCCAAATAGTATTAAGTCTTTTATGAAGTTTCGTATCATCAAAAGCCAGGATTTGGTTCAGCAAACCCCAGTTAGAAGCCACCCAAGATTCCTATTTGGTTAAAGGTTGATCTACAGGTTTAATGTTAGCATTAGAGACATTTTCAACAATAGCCTTAAATAAAGAGATCCAAACCTGCATCGAAGACCTATGAGTGTCCTGAAAAATCCTATTGTTTCTTTCTTTCCATAGGGCCCACCCAAGTGAAGGAAGGGTCTGCTTCCACAATTCCCACAACCAACGGTGTTTAAGGGGAACATTCCAACTGGCGATACAATCACAAATATCTCTATTAAAAACCCATTGTATACCAATTTTTTCCAGAATTCTGCTCCAAACTTCACAGGCATAATCACAATGAATGAGGAGATGTGCCACAGTTTCTTCTTGATTGCAGCAAAGAACACATCTATTGACAAGCTGTAACCCTCTACGTTGGAGGTTATCCTGAGTCAAAATTTTATTATGGGTGGCAGTCCACTAAAAAAAGTTGATTTTAGGAAGACTCCAAACTTTCTCCCATATCTCATCTTTGTTGACATCCTCCACCAGCAGAAGGTAAGCAGATTTTACCGAGAACCTCCCTTTTTTGTTAGCATGAGTTATTTATGTTATTTATGTTATTTTATCTACATTGTTTACTTTAGTTTTATTTTTTAGTTTTGTTTTTACTTTGAGTACTGTAGTGAATATTATGTACTTATATGTTACATTTTAATAGTTTTAGTTTTATAGTTTAGTTTTTCTAAATATATGTCAGGTGTCTTTTAGTTTTAATGTACAGAGTAATGACATGATACTCCATGATGCCAATATAGAATGATTTTTGGTGTAATAATCAAATGAAAAGTGTGTTGGATTACAACATAGAGTTTAAGCAACAAGCTTTTTTCAATAACATAGACTTGGATGAGGAGGACATATTGATAAAGTATCTTAGAGGGCTCCATCCTGAAATCTAAATGAGGGTTTTTAGTGTTGGGAAATTAGTTATCACAAGCTTGCAAATTTCTCATTATTAATTATTTATCTTTAAATTTTTTAAACAATTTGTTACATAATATTGATTTAATTTATTTAGCACTAGGTGTATTGACAAGAAGAAAAATTTCTATGATAGAAGAATAGGTAAATTTGTGCTTACTTTCTAAAGTAGAACCCAAGACAGTGATTGAAGCATGCAATGATGAATATTGGATCAAAGCTATGAAAGAAGAGTTGATGTAGATTGAGAAGAATTAGACCTGGGAACTAGTCTCAAGACCATCAAATAACAATGTGATAGGAACTAAATGGGTGTTATGGAACAAATTGAATGAGAATGTAGAAGTTAGAAATAAGGCTAGGCTTGTGTGTAAGGGCTACTCATAAGTGAAAGGAATAGGTTTTGATGAAACATTTGCTTTGGTGGAAAGAATGGAGGCCATTAGAATGTTTTTGGCCTTTACAACACATAAGGACTTCAAAGTTTTTTAGATGGATGTGAAGTCTGCATTCTTGAATGGAGAGTTGGAAGAAGAGGTATACATTGAACAACTGGAAGGGTTTTAATTATCAGATTATCCTAATATGGTCCTTAAATTGAAAAAGGCATTGTATGGACTTAAACAAGCTCCTAGACTTTGGTATGTAAGATTGGATAGGTACTTCTTGTAGCAGGGATTCAATCAAGGTAAAACAGATAGAAATCTTTACTTCAAAGTTGAGAGAGATCAAATCTTGATTGTGGTTGTGTATGTTGACGACATAATCTTTGGAGGAAATGAGGCAATGTTTAAGAAATTTACAGAAGAGATACAAAAAGAGTTTGAGATGTCAATGTTTAGGGAGATGAATTTCTTCCTTGGGCTACAAATTAGTTAGACAAAAAAGGTATATTCATTTCACAATCAAAATATGTCAATGAATGTTTAAGAAGTTTGGAATGGAAAACTCTAAATTGGTATGTACTCCTATGATTACTTGTTGTAAATTAAGCAAGAATGATGAATCTCCTAAGATGGATCAGAGAAAGTATAGATGAATGATTACTAGATTGCTATACCTAACTTCTACTAGACCGGATATCATGCATGCAGGTTGTCTTGTGGCTAGATTTCAAGAAGATCCTAGAGAATCACATGTGGCTGCAGTCAAGAACATATTTAGATATTTGCAGGGCACTTTGAAATATGGCCTATGGTATCCAAAGGATACTAATTTCTCTTTAAGTGTATATACTGATGTAGATTGGACAGGTTGTGTGGATGATAGAAGAAGTACAAGTGGAGGTGCTTTCTTTCTTGGAAACTGATGCAACACACAACATACACTTAATACAATTTCGCCATTAATCATGTGAGAGCCATAGATTGAAAGATAAAACATAAAAAAAACTTCTATTCATCAACTCTGCTACTACAATGAGTGAAAACTCTCTTATATCCAAGAAAAACAAAAAAAATAAAAAATAATCTTTTTTTGGCAGATTTCGACAATTGTCAGATTTTGCCATTTTAGGTAATTTTACAATCATTTCTTGAAAATCTTATTTTTTCCCAAAATATTCCTAAAACTAAGGTAGGATGAAATGCCAACTAATATTCTAAATTTTAAACATGAGTTTCGATTTATTACAAAAGCAACTTTTCAAAAATCTAGAAAAAAAACACTAAATTGCTATTTTGAGGGCCAAGATGAAAGTTTCAAGACTCGAAAAAGTGCCAAGATGGGGTCCAACCCACTAGGGGTTGCAAAACCACTTTCCACCTCATAATGCATCCACCCGCAAAATCTCGTAGAAAACCCACATCCGAGTCAAAAGTTATGATCTCTCGAAGTTCCTGCATCATTCTCCTCTTGTTGAAAAGAACGCAGCTCCTACAAGTGAGTGTCTTCGAACTATTGCCACTTGACTGGATCCAACCTTTGCACTTCATTCTTCTCTTTTCTTTTTTCCTCTTTTTCTAGTATCTTTCTAGAACAAGCTTCACTCTCCTTGAATAAATATGCACTTCATTCTTCTCTCCTCGCGTAAATTTGCATCCACCAAATATTGTCTTCCTCTGCCAAATTATTTCCCCTCTCCTCTCCTTCATTGTTGGATCCAACCCACCACTAACCAACTACCTCCACCAAATCTCTCCTGCAGATTTCTCTACAACCTCTTTTATCTCACTATTTGTGCTTTCTAATAGACATGTTCCTACTGTAAACTCATTCTTTTCTTCTTTTTCATTATTCTTAAGGACTTCCACTTCTTTGTCTTTAAGTTCCTCTTTATCTACAAACAAAATAATGTTAGGTAAAATAAGGTTTTCATTATCACTCTTCTCTATTGCAATCTAATCCATGCCTTTGAAAAGACATGTTTCAGTTGCAACCATGTGCTTTTTCTCTTTCATGCCACTTTCATGACATTCTTTCTAACACCTTTTAGTATCAACATTTCCTCTATTCATTTTAGCTTTTAATAGATCCACTATATCATGAAGTCTTATCAACTCTTCATTAAGACTATCCATAAACTTTCTTTCCCACTTTCTATATATGAAATCATTATAGGTCTCTTCATGACCCATCTCATCCTCTTCTTGGAAAACATTTTGCTCATTCTCAATATGCAATTTCTACAACTTGAACACATAAACACTTTAGAGCCAATGCTCTCAGCAGTTACATGTCCTCTCTACGAAAAAACTCACTCATAACTATCCTCTACCCAACAAAAGGTTCTGGAAGATGCACCTCTCCAAGACCTCTTCTACCCACTTTCTCTCAGTGGAAGAAGTCTCTACACCTTCTACCTAGATTTATCTCTGATAGAGCACAGCCAACATATCTTACACAAATTTAACTCTCCTCTACCCAAAAAGACTCTGGAAGATGTACCTCTTCAATACCTCTTCTACCCACTTTCTCTCAATGGAAGAAGTCTGTACACCTTCTACCCATATATTATCTCTGCTAGAGGACAGTGAAGATATATCTCACAAAATCATTTTTTTTTTGCAATTACAAAAATTTCTCATACTTCAACACATAGGAAAATAATTTGCTTCACAAACTCATCTTGGTCCTGGTGCATATTCCCCACACTCAAAATCAACCTGTTTTGATACCAAATGATGCAGTAGACAACATACATTCAATACAATTTTGCCATTAATTATGTGAGACCCAAAGATTGAAAGATGGAACATAAAAAAACTTATATTCATCAACTCTACTACTACAATGAGGGAAAACTCTCTTATATCCAAGAAAAAACAAAAAAATAAAAAAATTACTATTTTTTGGTAGATTTTGACAATTGTCAGATTTTGCCATTTTAGGTAATTTTACAATCATATCTTGAAAATCCTATTTTTTTCCAAAAGCTTCTTGAAACTAAGGTAGGATGAAATGCCAACTAATATTCTAAATTCGAAACATGAGTTTCAACTTATTACAAAAGTAATTTTTTAAAAATCTAGAAAAAAATACTAAATTGTTATTTTGAGGGCCAAGATGAAAGTTTCAAGCCTCGAAAAAGTGCCATAGGGTCCAACCCTCTAGGGGTTACGAAACCACTTTCCACGTCATAATGCATCCACCTGTTAAATCTCATAGAAAAACTACATCCGAGTCAAAAGTTATGATCTTCAGAAGCTCCTGCATCATTTTCCTCTTGTTGAAAAGAGCGCAGCTCCTGCAAGTGAGTGTCTTCGAACTGTTGCCACTTGATTGGATCCAACCTTTGCACTTCATTCTTCTCTTTTTTGTTTTCCTCTTTTTCTAGTATCTTTCTTGAATGAGCTTCACTCTCCTCGAACAAATATGCACTTCATTCTTCTCTCCTCGCATAGATTTGCATCAACCAATATTGTCTTCCTCTCCATAATTATTTCCCCTCTCCTCTCCTTCTTTGTGGTATCCACCCCACCACTAACCAACCACCTCCACCAAATCTCTCCTGTAGCTTCCTCTACAACCTCTTTTATCTCACTATTTGTGCTTTCCAATAGACATGTTCCTGCTGCGAACTCATTCTTTTCTTCTTTTTCATTATTCTTGAGGACTTCCACTTCTTTGTCTTTAAGTTCCTCTTTATCTGCAAACAAAATAATGTTAGGTAAAATATGGTTTTCATTATCACTCTTCTCTATTACAATCTCATCCATGCCTTTGAAAAGACATGTTTCAGTTGCAACCATGTGCTTTTTCTCTTTCATGCCACTTTCATGACATTCGTTCTCACACATTTTATTATCAACATTTCCTCTATTCATTTCATCTTTTAATAGATCCTCTATATCATGAACTCTTATCAACTCTTTGTTAAGACTATCCGTAAACTTTCTTTCCCACTTTTCTATATATGAAATCGTTATAGGTCTCTTCATGACCCATCTCATCCTCTTCTTCGAAAACATTTCGCTCATTCTCAATATGCAATTTCTACAACCTACACACATAAACACTTTAGAGCCAATGCTCTCTATAGTTACAAGTCCTCTATATAAAAAAACTCACTCATAACTATCCTCTACTGAACAAAAGACTCTGGAAGATGCACCTCTCCAAGACCTCTTCTACCCACTTTCTCTCAGTGGAAGAAGTCTCTACACCTTCTACCCAGCTTTATCTCTGATGGAGCACAACCAACATATCTCACACAAATTTAACTCTACTATACCCAGCAAAGACTCTGGAAGATACACCTCTTTGAGACATCTTCTACCCACTTTCTCTTAGTGGCAGAAGTCTGTACACCTTCTACCCAGATTTTATCTCTGCTAGAGAACAGTGAACATATATCTCACAAAATCATTTTTTTCTTGCAGTTACAAAAATTTCTCATAATTCAACACATAGGAAAATTATTTGATTCACAAACTCCTCTCGGTCTTGGTGCATATTCTACATACTCAAGATCAACCCGCTCTGATACCAAATGATGCAGTAGACAATATACACTCAGTACAATTTTGCCATTAATCATGTGAGAGCAAAAGATTAAAAGATGGAACATAAAAAAAACTTCTATTCATCAACTCTGCTACTACAATGAGCTAAAACTCTCTTATATCTAAGAAAAACAAAAAAATCAAAAAATTAACTTTTTTGGGCAGATTTCGACAATTGTTAGATTTTGCCATTTTAGGTAATTTTATTATCATATCTTGAAAATACTATTTTTTCCCAAAATCTTCCTAAAACTAAGGTAGGATGAAATGCCAACTAGTATTTCTAAATTTGAAACATGAGTTTCGATTTATTACAAAAATAACTTTTTAAAAATCTAGAAAAAAACACTAAATTGCTATTTTGAGGGTCAAGATGAAAGTTTGAAGCCTCGAAAAAGTGCCAAGATGGGGTCCAACCCACTAGGGGTTGTGAAACTACTTTCCACCTCATAACGCATCCACCCATAAAATCTCATAGAAAACCCACATCCAAGTCAAAAGTTATGATCTTCGGAAGTTCCTGCATCATTCTCCTCTTGTTGAAAAGAGCGCAACTCCTGCAAGTGAGTGTCTTCGAACTATTGCAACTTGACTGGATCCAACCTTTGCACTTCATTCTTCTCTTTTTTTTTCCCTCTTTTTCTAGTATCTTTCTCGAATGAGCTTCACTCTCCTCGAACAAATATGCACTTCATTCTTCTCTCCTCGCATAGATTTGCATCCACCAAATATCGTCTTCCTCCGCCAAATTATTTCCCCTCTCCTCTCCTTCTTTGTGGCATCCAACCCACCACTAACCAACCACCTCCACCAAATCTCTCCTGTAGCTTCCTCTACAACCTCTTTTATCTCACTATTTGTGCTTTCCAATAGACATGTTCCTACTGCAAACTCATTCTTTTCTTCTTTTTCATTATTCTTGAGGACTTCCACTTCTTTGTCTTTAAGTTCCTCTTTATCTACAAACAAAATAATGTTAGGCAAGATATAGTTTTCAGTATCACTCTTCTCTGTTGCAATCTCATCCATGCCTTTGAAAAGACATGTTTCAGTTGCAACCATGTGCTTTTTCTCTTTCACGCCACTTTCATGACATTCGTTCTCACACCTTTTATTATCAACATTTCCTCTATTCATTTCAGCTTTTAATAGATCCACTATATCATGAAGTCTTATCAACTCTTCATTAAGACTATCCGTAAACTTTCTTTCCCACTTTTCTATATATGAAATCATTATAGGTCTCTTCATGATCCATCTCATCCTCTTCTTCAAAAACATTTCACTCGTTCTCAATATGCAATTTCTACAACCTGCACACATAAACACTTTAGAGCCAATGCTCTCTGTAGTTATAGGTCCTCTCTATAAAAAAACTCACTCATAACTATTCTCTACCCAAGAAAAAACTGTGGAAGATGCACCTCTCCAAGACCTCTTCTACCCACTTTCTCTCAGTGGAAGAAGTCTCTACACCTTCTAGCCAGCTTTATCTTTGATGGAGCACAACCAACATATCTCACACAAATTTAACTCTCCTCTACCCAACAAAGACTCTAGAATATGCACCTCTTCAAGACCTCTTCTACCCACCTTCTCTCAGTGGAAGAAGTCTGTACACCTTCTACCCAGATTTTATCTCTGTTGGAGGACAGTGAACATATATCTCACAAAATAATTATTTTTTTTGTCATTTCAAAAATTTCTCATACTTCAACACATAGAAAAATAATTTTCTTCACAAACTCCTCTCGATCCTGGTCCATATTCTACACACTCAAGATCAACCCACTCTGATACCAAATGATGCAGCACACAACATACACTCAGTACAATTTTGCCATTAATCATGTGAGAGCCAAAGATTGAATGCTGGAACATAAAAAAAAAATTATATTCATCAACTCTACTGCTACAATGAGAGAAAACTCTCTTATATTCAAGAAAAACAAAAAAATAAAAAAATTACCTTTTTTTGGCAGATTTTGACAATTGTCAATTTTGTAATTTTAGGTAATTTTACAATCATATCTTGAAAATCCTATTTTTCTCAAAAGCTTCCTAAAAATAAGGTAGGATAAAATGCCAACTAGTATTCTAAATTTGAAACATGAGTTTCAGATTATTACATAAGCAACTTTTTAAAAATCTAGAAAAAAACACTAAATTGCTATTTTGAGGGCCAAGATGAAAGTTTCGAGCCTAAAAAAAGTGCCAAGATGGGGTCCAACCCACTAGGGGTTGCGAAACTACTTTCCACTTCATAACGTATCCACCCATAAAATCTCATAGAAAACCCACATCCAGGTCAAAAGTTATGATCTTCAGAAGTTCCTGCATCATTCTCCTCTTGTTGAAAAGAGCGTAGCTCCTGCAAGTGAGTGTCTTCGAACTATTTCCACTTGACTAAATCCAACCTTTGCACTTCATTCTTCTATTTTTTTTGCCTCTTTTTCTAGTATCTTTCTAGAACGAGTTTCACTCTCCTCAAACAAATATACACTTCATTCTTCTCTCCTCGCGTAGATTTGCGTCCACCAAATATTGTTGTCCTCTGCCAAATTATTTCCCCTCTCCTCTCCTTCTTTGTGGGATCCAACCCACCACTAACCAACCACCTCCACCAAATCTCTCCTGTAGCTTCCTCTACAACCTCTTTCATCTCACTATTTGCACTTTCCAATAGACATGTTCCTACTGCAAACTCCTTTTCTTCTTTTTCATTATTCTTGAGGACTTCCACTTCTTTGTCTTTAAGTTTCTCTTTATCTGAAACAAAATAATGTTAGGTAAAATAAGGTTTTCATTATCACTGTTCTCTATTGCAATCTCATCCATGCCTTTGAAAAGACATGTTTCAATTGCAACCATGTGCTTTTTCTCTTTCATGCCACTTTCATGACATTCTTTCTCACACCTTTTATTATCAACATTTCCTCTATTAAATTCAGCGTTTAATAGATCCACTATATCATGAAATCTTATCAACTCTTCATTAAGACTATCCGTAAACTTTCTTTCCCACTTTTCTATATATGAAATCGTTATAGGTCTCTTTATGACCCATCTCATCCTCTACTTTGAAAACATTTCACTCATTCTCAATATGCAATTTCTACAACCTGCACACATAAACACTTTAGAGCGAATGCCCTCTGCAATTATAGGTCCTCTCTACAAAAAAATTCACTCATAACTATCCTCTACCCAACATAAGACTCTGGAAAATGCACCTCTCCAAGACCTCTTCTACCCACTTTCTCTCAGTGGAAGAAGTCTCTACACCTTCTACCCAGCTTTATCTCTGATGGAGCACAACCAACATATCTCACACAAATTTAACTCTCCTCTACCTAACAAAGACTTTGGAAGATGCACCTCTTCAAGACTTCTTCTACCCACTTTCTCTCAGTGGAAGAAGTTTGTACACCTTCTACCCAGATTTTATCTCTGCTGGAGGACAGTAAACATATGTCTCACAAAATCATTTTTTTCCTTTTTACAATTACAAAAATTTCTCATACTTCAACACATAGGAAAAATAATTTTCTTCACAAAATCCTCTCAGTCTTGGTCCATATTTTACACACTCAAGATCAACCCGCTTTGATACCAAATGATGTAGCACACAACATACACTCAAGATCAACCTGCTCTGATACCAAATGATGTAGCACACAACATACACTCAATACAATTTTGCCATTAATCAGGTTAGACGCAAAGATTGAAAGCTGGAACATAAAAAAATTCTATTCATCAACTCTGCTACTACAATGAGAGAAAACTCTCTTATATCCAAGAAAAACCAAAAAATAAAAAAATTACCTTTTTTAGCAGATTTCGACAATTGTCAGATTTTGCAATTTTAGGTAATTTTACAATCATATCTTAAAAATCCTATTTTTTCCCAAAAGATTCCTAATACTAAGGTAGGATGAAATGCCAACTAATATTCTAAATTTGAAACATGAGTTTCAATTTATTAAAAAAGCAACGTTTTTAAAATCTAGAAAAAAACACTAAATTGCTATTTTGAGGCCCAAGAGGAAAGTTTCAAGCCCCGAAAAAGTGTCAAGATGGGGTCAAACCCGCTAGGGGTTGTGAGACCACTTTCCACCTCATAACACATCCACCCGTAAAATCTCGTAGAAAACCCACATCTGAGTCAAAAGTCATAATCTCCAGAAGTTCCTGCATCATTCTCCTCTTGTTGAAAAGAATGCACCTGCTCCAAGTGAGTGTCTTTGAACTGTTGCCACTTGATTGGATCCAACCTTTGTACTTTGTTCTTCTCTTTTTTTCTCTCTTTTTCCAGTATCTTTCCAGAAGAAGCTTCACTCTCCTCGAACAAATATGCACTTCATTCTTCTCTCCTCGCATAGATTTGCATCCACCAAATATTGTCTTCCTCTACCAAATTATTTCCCCTCTCCTCTCCTTTTTTGTGGGATCGAACCCACCAATAACCAACCACCTCCACCAAATCTCTCATGTAGCTTCCTCTATATCCTCTTTTATCTCACTATTTGTGCTTTCCAATAGACATGTTCCCACTACAAACTCATTCTTTTCTTCTTTTTCATTATTCTTGACGACTTCCCCTTCTTTGTCTTTAAGTTCCTCTTTATCTGCAAACAGAATAATGTTAGCTAAAAAAAAGTTTTCATTATCACTCCTCTCTGTTGCAATCTCATCCATGCGTTTGAACAGACATGTTTCAATTGCAACCATGTGCTTTTTCTCTTTCATGCCACTTTCATGACATTTTTTCTCACACCTTTTATTATCAACATTTCATCTTTTAATAGATTCACTATATCATGAAGTCTTATCAACTCTTCATTAAGACTATCCATAAACTTTCTTTCCCACTTTTCTATATATGAAATCATTATAGGTCTCTTCATGACCCATCTCATCCTCTTCTTCGAAAACATTTCACTTATTCTCAATATGCAATTTCTACAACCTGCACACATAAACACCTTAGAGCCAATGCTCTCTGCAATTATAGGTCCTCTCTACAAAAAAAAACTCGCTCATAAGTTTCCTCTACCGAACAAAAGACTCTGAAAGATGCACCTCTCCAAGACCTCTTCTACCCACTTTCTCTCAATGGAAGAAGTCTCTACACCTTCTATGCAGCCTTATCTCTGACGGAGCACAACCAACATATCTCACACAAATTTAACTCTCCTGTACCCAACAAAGACTCTGGAAGATACACCTCTTTAAGACCTCTTCTACCCACTTTCTCTTAGTGGAAGAAGTTTGTGCACCTTCTACCCAGATTTTATCTCTGCTAGAGGACAGTGAACATATATCTCATAAAATCTTTTTTTTTGTTTTTTAGAGTTATAAAAATTTCTCATACTTCAGCACATAGGAAAATAATTTTCTTCACAAATTCCTCTTGGTCCTGGTGCATATTCTAAACACTCAAGATCAACCCGCTCTGATACCAAATGATGTAGCACACAACATACACTTAATACAATTTTGCCATTAATCATGTGAGAGCCAAAGATTTAAAGTTGGAACATAAAAAACTTCTATTCATCAACTCTACCACTACAATGGAGGAAAACTCTCTTATATCAACAAAAAAAAAATTACTTTTTTTGGGAGATTTCGACAATTGTCAGATTTTGCCATTTTAGGTAATTTTACTACCATATCTTGAAAATCCTATTTTTTCCCAAATGTTTCCTAGAACTAAGGTAGGATGAAATGCCAAATCATATTCAAAATTTGAAACATGAGTTTCGATTTATTACAAAACCAACTTTTTAAAAATCTAGAAAAAAACACTAAATTGCTATTTTGAGGGCCAAGATGAAAGTTTCAAGCCCCAAAAAAGTGCTAAACTCAGGTCCAACCCACTAAGGGTTGCGAAACCACTTTGCACCTTATAACTCATCCACCTTTAAAATCTCGTAGAAAACCCACATCTGAGTCAAAAGTTATGATCTCCGGAAGGTCCTATATCATTCTCCTCTTGTTGAAAAGAATGTAGCTCCTGCAAGTGAGTGTCTTTGAATTGTTACCACTTGACTGGATCCAACCTTTGCACTTAATTCTTCTCTTTTTTTTCCCCCTTTTTTTCTAGTATATTTCCAGAACGAGCTTCACTCTCCTCGAACAAATATGCACATGATTCTTCTCTCCTCGTGTAGATTTGCATCCACCAAATATTGTCTTCCTCTGCCAAATTATTTCACCTCTCCTCTCCTTTGTTGGATCCAACCCACCACTAACCAACCACCTCCACCAAATCTCTCCTATAGCTTCCTCTACAACCTCCTTTATCTCACTATTTGTGGTTTCCAATAGACATGTTCTTGCTACAAACTCATTCTTTTCTTCTTTTTCATTATTTTTTAGGACTTCCACTTCTTTGTCTTTAAGTTCCTCTTTATCTGCAAACAAAATAATGTTACATAAAATAAGGTTTTCGTTATCACTCTTCTCTGTTGCAATCTCATCCATGCCATTGAAAAGACGTGTTTCAGTTGCAACCATGTGCTTTTTCTCTTTCATGCCACTTTCATGACATTCTTTCTCACACCTTTTATTATCAACATTTCCTCTATTTATTCCAGCTTTTAATACATCCACTATATCATGAAGTCTTATCAACTCTTCATTAAGACTATCCGTAAAATTTCTATCCCACTTTTCTATATATGAAATCATTATAGGTCTCTTCATGAACCATCTCATCCTCTTCTTCGAAAACATTTCACTCATTCTCAATATGTAATTTCTACAACCTGCACACAAAAACACCTCAGAGCCAATGCTCTCTGCAGTTACAAGTCCTTTCTATGAAAAAACTCACTCATAACTATCCTCTACCCAACAAAAGACTCTGGAAGATGCACCTCTCCAAGACCTCTTCTACCAAATTTTTTCTTAGTGGAAGAAGTCTTTACACCTTCTATCTAGCTTTTTCTCTGATGGAGCACAACCAACATATCTCACACAAATTTAACTCTCCTCTACCCAACAAATACTTTGGAAGATGTACCTCTTCAAGACCTCTCCTACCCACTTTCTCTATGTGGAAGAAGTCTGTACACCTTCTACCCAAATTTTATCTCTGCTAGAGGATAGTGAACATATATCTCACAAAATCATTTTTTTTTGCAATTACAAAAATTTCTCATACTTCAACACATAGGAAAATAATTTGCTTCACAAACTCCTCTCGATCCTGGTGCATATTCTGCACACTCAAGATCAACCCGCTCTAATACCAAATTATGCAACAGACAATATACAATCTGTAGAATTTTGCCATTAATCATGTGAGAGCCAAAGATTGAAAGCTGGAACATAAAAAGAACTTCTATTCATCAACTCTACTACTACAATGAGATAAAACTCTCTTATATCCAAGAAAAACAAAAAAATTATAAAATTAACTTTTTTAGGCAGATTTCGACAATTGTTAGATTTTGCCATTTTAGGTAATTTTACTATCATATCTTGAAAATCCTATTTTTCCCAAAAGCTTCCTAAAACTAAGTTAGGATGAAATGCCAACTTGTATTTCTAAATTGAAAACATGAGTTTCAGTTTATTACAAAAACAACTTTTTAAAAATCTAGGAAAAAAACACTAAATTGCTATTTTGAGGGCCAAGATGAAAGTTTCACGCCTCGAAAAAGTGCCAAGATGGGGTCCAACCCACTAGGGGTTGCGAAACCACTTTCCACCTCATAATGCATCCACCTGTAAAATCTCGTAGAAAGACCACATCTGAGTCAAAAGTTATGATCTTTGGAAGTTCCTGCATCATTCTCCTCTTGTTGAAAAGAGTGCAGCTCCTGCAATTGAGTGTCTTTGAACTATTGCGACTTGACTAGATCCAACCTTTGCACTTCATTCTTCTCTTTTTTTTTCCTCTTTTTCTAGTGTCTTTCTCGAATGAGCTTCAGTCTCCTCAAACAAATATGCACTTCATTCTTCTCTCCTCACGTAGATTTGCATCCACCAGATATCATCTTCCTCTGCTAAATTATTTCCCTTCTCCTCTCCTTCCTTGTGGCATCCAACCCACCACTAACCAACCACCTCCACCAAATCTCTCCTGTAGCTTCCTCTACAACCTCTTTTATCTCACTATTTGTGCTTTCCAATAGACATGTTCCTGCTGCAAACTCATTCTTTTCTTCTTTTTCATTATTCTTGAGGACTTCCACTTCTTTGTCTTTAAGTTCCTCTTTATCTGCAAACAAAATAATGTTAGGTAAAATATGGTTTTCATTATCACTCTTCTCTGTTGTAATCTCATCCATGTCTTTGAAAAGACATGTTTCAGTTGCAACCATGTGCCTTTTCTCTTTCATGCCACTTTCATGACATTCATTCTCACACCTTTTATTATCAACATTTCCTCTATTCATTTCAGCTTTTAATAGATCCACTACATCATGAAGTCTTATCAATTCTTCATTAAGACTATCTATAAACTTTCTTTCCCACTTTTCTATATATGAAATCAATATAGGTCTCTTCATGACCCATCTCATCCTCTTCTTCGAAAACATTTCACTCGTTCTCAATATGCAATTTCTACAACCTGCACACATAAACACTTTAGATCCAATGCTCTCTGTAGTTACAGGTCCTCTCTACAAAAAAACTCACTCATAACTATACTCTACCCAACAAAAAACTCTGGAAGATGCACCTCTCCAAGACCTCTTCTACCCACTTTCTCTTAGTGGAAGAAGTCTCTACATGTTTTTGTCAGCTTTATCTCTGATGGAGCATAGCCAACATATCTCACACAAATTTAACTCTCCTCTACCCAACAAAGACTCTAGAAGATGTACCTCTTGAAGACCTCTTCTACCCACCTTCTCTTAGTGGAAGAAGTTTGTACACCTTCTACCCAGATTTTATCTCTGCTGGAGGACAGTGAACATATATCTCACAAAATCATTTTTTTTTGCCATTACAAAAATTTCTCATACTTCAACACATAGGAAAATAATTTTCTTCACAAACTCCTCTCGGTCTTGGTGCATATTCTACACACTCAAGATCAACCCACTCTAATACCAAATGATGCAGCACACAACATACACTCAGTACAATTTTGCCATTAATCATGTGAGAGCCAAAGATTGAACGCTGGGACATAAAAAAAAAATTCTATTCATCAACTCTACTACTACAATGAGAAAACTCTCTTATATTCAAGAAAAACAAAAAAATCAAAAAATTACCTTTTTTTCGCAGATTTTACAATTGTCAAAATTTGCAATTTTAGGTAATTTTACAATCATATCTTGAAAATCCTATTTTTTCTCAAAAGCTTCCTAAAACTAAGGTAGGATGAAATGCCAACTAGTATTCTAAATTCGAAACATGAGTTTCGATATATTACAAAAGCAACTTTTTAAAAATCTAGAAAAAAACACTAAATTGCTATTTTGAGGGCCAAGATGAAAGTTTCGAGCCTAAAAAAAGTGCCAAGATGGGGTCCAACCCACCAGGGGTTGTGAAACCACTTTCCACTTCATAATGTATCCACCCATAAAATCTCATAGAAAACCTACATCTGAGTCAAAAGTTATGATCTCCGAAAGTTCCTGCATCATTCTCCTCTTGTTGAAAAGAGCGCAGCTCCTACAAGTGAGTGTCTTTGAACTATTTCCACTTGACTAAATCCAACCTTTGCACTTAATTCTTCTATTTTCTTTGCCTCTTTTTCCAGTATCTTTCTAGAACGATTTTCACTCTCCTCAAACAAATATACACTTCATTCTTCTCTCCTCACGTAGATTTGTATCCACCAAATATTGTCGTCCTCTGCCAAATTATTTCCCCTCTCCTCTCCTTCTTTGTGGGATCCAACCCACCACTAACCAACCACCTCCACCAAATCTCTCATGTAGCTTCCTCTACAACCTCTTTCATCTAACTATTTGCGCGCTTTCCAATAGACATGTTCCTGCTGTAAACTCCTTCTTTTCTTCTTTTTCATTATTCTTGAGGACTTCCACTTCTTTGTCTTTAATTTCCTCTTTACCTGAAACAAAATAATGTTAGGTAAAATAAAGTTTTCATTATCACTCTTCTCTGTTGCAATCTCATCCATGCCTTTCAAAAGACATGTTTCAATTGCAACCATGTGCTTTTTCTCTTTCATGCCACTTTCATGACATTCTTTCTCACACCTTTTATTATCAACATTTCCTCTATTAATTTTAGCTTTTAATAGATCCACTATATCATGAAATCTTATCAACTCTTCGTTAAGACTATGCGTAAACTTTATTTCCCACTTTTCTATATATGAAATCATTATAGGTCTCTTTATGACCCATCACATCCTCTTCTTTGAAAACATTTCGCTCATTCTCAATATGCAATTTCTACAACTTGCATACATAAACATTTTAGAGTGAATGCCCTCTCCAATTATAGGTCCTCTCTACAAAAAAAACTCACTCATAACTTTCCTCTACCCAACAAAAGACTCTGGAAGATGCACCTCTCCAAGACCTCTTCTACCCACTTTCTCTCAGTGGAAGAAGTCTCTACAGCTTCTACCCAGCTTTATCTTTGATGGAGCACAACCAACATATCTCACACAAATTTAACTCTCCTCTACCCAACAAAGACTTTGGAAGATGCACCTCTTCAAGACCTCTTCTACCCACTTTCTCTCAGTGGAAGAAGTCTGTACACCTTCTACCTAGATTTTATCACTGCTGGAGGACAGTGAACATATATCTCACAAAATCATTTTTTTCTTTTTTACAATTACAAAAATTTCTCATACTTCAACACATAGGAAAAATAATTTGCTTCACAAAATCCTCTCAGTCCTGGTGCATATTTTGCACACTCAAGATCAACCAGCTTTGATACCAAATGATGCAGCACACAACATACACTCAAGATCAACCTGCTCTGATACCGAATGATGCAACACACAACATACACTCAATACAATTTTGCCATTAATCTTGTTAGACACAAAGATTGAAAGCTGGAACATAAAAAAACTTCTATTCATCAACTCTACTACTACAATGAGAGAAAAGTCTCTTACATCCAAGAAAAACCAAAAAACCAAAAAATTACCTTTTTTTGCAGATTTCGACAATTGTCAGATTTTGCAATTTTAGGTAATTTTACAATCATATCTTAAAAATCCTATTTTTTTCCAAAAGATTCTTGATACTAAGGTAGGATGAAATGCCAACTAATATTCTAAATTTGAAACATGAGTTTCAATTTATTACAAAAGCAACGTTTTCAAAATCTAGAAAAAAACACTAAATTGCTATTTTGAGGGCCAAGAGGAAAGTTTCAAGCCCCAAAAAAGTGCCAAGATGGGGTCCAACCCGCTAGGGGTTGTGAGACCACTTTTCACCTCATAACACATCCACCCATAAAATCTCGTAGAAAACCCACATCTGAGTCAAAAGTTATAATCTCCAGAAGTTCCTATATCATTCTCCTCTTGTTGAAAAGAACACAACTGCTGCAAGTGAGTGTCTTCAAACTGTTGCCACCTTATTGGATCCAACCTTTGCACTTCATTCTTCTCTTTTTTTCCCCTCTTTTTCTAGTATCTTTCCAGAAGAAGCTTCACTCTACTCGAAGAAATATGCACTTCATTCTTCTCTCCTCGTGTAGATTTGCATCCACCAAATATTGTCTTCCTCTGCCAAATTATTTCCCCTCTCCTCTCCTTTTTTGTGGGATCAAACCCACCAATAACCAACCACCTCCACCAAATCTCTCATGTAGATTTCTCTATAACCTCTTTTATCTCACTATTTGTGCTTTCCAATAAACATGTTCTCACTGCAAACTCATTCTTTTCTTCTTTTTCATTATTCTTGAGGACTTCCACTTCTTTGTCTTTAAGTTCCTCCTTATCTGCAAACAGAATAATGTTAGCTAAAATAAAGTTTTCATTATCACTCTTCTCTGTTGCAATCTCATCCATGCATTTGAAAAGATATGTTTCAGTTGCAACCATGTGCTTTTTCTCTTTCATGCCACTTTCATGACATTCTTTCTCACACCTTTTATTATCAACATTTCATCTATTCATTTCATCTTTTAATAGATTCACTATATCATGAAGTCTTATCAACTCTTCATTAAGACTATTCGTAAACTTTCTTTCCCACTTTTCTATATATGAAATCATTATAGGTCTCTTCATGACCCATCTCATCCTCTTCTTCAAAAACATTTCGCTCATTCTCAATATGCAATTTCTACAACCTACACACATAAACACTTTAGAGCCAATGCTCTCTGCAATTACAAGTCCTCTCTACAAAAAAACTCACTCATAAGTTTCCTCTACCCAACAAAAGACTCTGGAAGATGCACCTCTCCAAGACCTCTTCTACCCACTTTCTCTCAATGGAAGAAGTCTCTACACCTTCTACGCAGCCTTATCTCTGATGGAGCACAACCAACATATCTCACACAAATTTAACTCTCCTGTACCCAACAAAGACTCTAGAAGATGCACCTCTTCAAAACCTCTTCTACCCACTTTCTCTTAGTGGAAGAAGTTTGTGCACCTTCTACCCAGATTTTATCTCTGCTGGAGGACAGTGAACATATATCTCACAAAATCTTTTTTTTCTTTTTTACAGTTACAAAAATTTCTCATACTTCAGCACATAGGAAAATAATTTTCTTCACAAATTCCTCTCGGTCCTGGTGCATATTCTAAACACTCAAGATCAACCCGCTCTGATACCAAATGATGCAGCACACAACATACACTCAATACAATTTTGCCATTAATCATGTGGGAGCCAAAGATTTAAAGATGGAACATAAAAAAGTTCTATTCATCAACTCTGCCGCTACAATGGGAGCAAACTCTCTTATATCAAAAAAAACAAAAAAATCAAAAAATTACCTTTTTTTTGGGAGATTTCGACAATTGTCAGATTTTGCCATTTTAGGTAATTTTACTACCATATCTTGAAAATCCTATTTTCTCCCAAACGTTTCTTAAAACTAAGGTACGATGAAATGCCAAATAATATTCAAAATTTGAAACATGAGTTTAGATTTATTACAAAAGCAACTTTTTAAAAATCTAGAAAAAAACTCTGAATTACTATTTTAAGGGCCAAGATGAAAGTTTCAAGCCCAAAAAAGTGCCAAGCTTGGGTCCAACCCACTAAGGGTTGCGAAACCACTTTCCACCTTATAACGCATCCAACTGTAAAATCTCATAGAAAACCCACATTTGAGTCAAAAGTTATGATCTCTGGAAGGTCTTATATCATTCTCCTCTTGTTGAAAAGAATGCAGCTCCTGCAACTGAGTGTCTTTGAACTGTTGCCACTTGACTGGATCCAACCTTTGCACTTAATTCTTCTCTTTTTTTTCCCCTTTTTTTCTAGTATCTTTCCAGAACGAGCTTCACTCTCCTTGAAAAAATATGCACATGATTCTTCTCTCCTCCCATAGATTTGCATCCACCAAATATTGTCTTCCTTTGCCTAAATTATTTCCCCTCTCCTCTCCTTCTTTGTCGGATCCACCCCACCACTAACCAACCACTTCCACCAAATCTCTCCTATAGCTTCCTCTACAACCTCTTTTATCTCACTATTTGTGGTTTCCAATAGACATGTTCCTACTGCAAACTCATTCTTTTCTTCTTTTTCATTATTTTTGAGGACTTCCACTTCTTTGTCTTTAAGTTCCTCTTTATCTGCAAACAAAATAATATTACGTAAAATAAGGTTTTTGTTATCACTCTTCTCTGTTGCAATCTCATCCATGCCATTGAAAAGACATGTTTCAATTGCAACCATGTGCTTTTTCTCTTTCATGCCACTTTCATGACATTCTCTCTCACACCTTTTATTATCAACATTTCCTCTATTTATTCCAGCTTTTAATAGATACACTATATCATGAAGTCTTATCAACTCTTCATTAAGACTATCCTTAAAATTTCTATCCCACTTTGATGACATTCTTTCTCACACCTTTTATTATCAACATTTCCTCTATTCATTTTAGCTTTTAAGATATCCACTATATCATAAAGTCTTATCAACTCTTCATTAAGACTATTCGTAAACTTTCTTTCCCACTTTTCTATATATGAAATCATTATAGGTCTCTTCATGACCCATCTCATCCTCTTCTTCAAAAACATTTCTCATTCTTAATATGCAATTTCTACAACCTGCACACATAAACACTTTAGAGCCAATGCTCTGTGTAGTTATAGGTCCTCTCTACGAGAAAACTCACTCATAACTATCCTCTACCCAACAAAAGACTTTGGAAGATGCAACTCTCCAAGACCTCTTCTACCCACTTTTTCTTAGTGGAAGAAGTCTGTACACCTTCTATCCAGCTTTATCTCTGATGGAGCATAGCCAACATATCTCTACACAAATTTAACTCTGTACACCTTCTACCCAGATTTTATCTTTGCTGAAGGATAGTGAACATATATCTCACAAAATCATTTTTTTTTGCAATTACAAAAATTTCTCATACTTCAACACATAGGAAACTAATTTGCTTCACAAACTCCTCTCGGTCCTGGTGCATATTCTGCACACTCAAGATCAACCCGCTCTAATACCAAATTATGCAGCAGACAATATACACTCTATACAATTTTGCCATTAATCATGTGAGAGCCAAAGATTGAAAGATGGAATGTAAAAAGAACTTCTATTCATCAACTCTACTACTACAATGAGATAAAACTCTCTTATATCCAAGAAAAACAAAAAAAATCAAAAAATTAACTTTTTTTGGCAGATTTCGACAATTGTCAGATTTTGGCATTTTAGGCAATTTTACTATCATATCTTGAAAATCCTATTTTTCCCAAAAGCTTCCTAAAACTAAGGTAGGATGAAATTCCAACTAGTATTTCTAAATTTGAAACATAAGTTTCAGTTTATTACAAAAACAACTTTTTAAAAATCTAGAAAAAAAACCAAATTGCTATTTTGAGGGCCAAGATGAAAGTTTCAAGCCTCAAAAAAATGCCAAGATGGGGTACAACCCACTAGGGGTTGTGAAACCACTTTCCACCTCATAACGCATCCACCTGTAAAATCTCGTAGAAAGACCACATCCGAGTCAAAAGCTATGATCTTCGGAAGTTCCTGCATCATTCTCCTCTTGTTGAAAGGAGCACAGCTCCTGCAAGTGAGTGTCTTCGAACTATTGCCACTTGACTAGATCCAACCTTTGCACTTCATTCTTCTCTTTTTTTTTTCCCTCTTTTTCTAGTATCTTTCTCGAATGAGCTTCACTCTCCTCGCACAAATATGCACTTCATTCTTCTCTCCTCACGTAGATTTGCATCCACCAAATATTGTCTTCCTCTACCAAATTATTTCCCTTCTCCTCTCCTTCTTTGTGGCATCCAGCCCACCACTAACCAACCACCTCCACCAAATCGCTCCTATAGCTTCCTCTACAACCTCTTTTATCTCACTATTTGTGTTTTCCAATAGACATGTTCCTACTACCTACTTATTCTTTTCTTCGTTTTCATTATTCTTGAGGACTTCCACTTCTTTGTCTTGAAGTTCCTCTTTATCTGCAAACAAAATAATGTTAGGTAAAATAATGTTTTTATTATCACTCTTCTCTATTGCAATCTCATCCATGCCTTTGAAAAGACATGTTTTAGTTGCAACCATGTGCTTTTTCTCTTTCATGCCACTTTGATGACATTCTTTCTCACACCTTTTATTATCAACATTTCCTCTATTCATTTTATCTTTTAAGAGATCCACTATATCATAAAGTCTTATCAACTCTTCATTAAGACTATCCATAAACTTTCTTTCCCACTTTTCTATATATGAAATCATTATAGGTCTCTTCATGACACATCTCATCCTCTTCTTCAAAAATATTTCACTCATTCTCAATATACAATTTCTACAACCAGCACACATAAACACTTTAGAGCCAATGCTCTCTGCAGTTACAGTTCCTCTCTACAAAAAAACCCGCTCATAACTATCCTCTACCCAACAAAAGACTCTGGAAGATGCACTTCTCCAAGACCTCTTCTACCCACTTTCTCTTAGATGAAGAAGTCTCTACAACTTCTACCTAGCTTTATCTCTGATGGAGCACCTCAACACATAGGAAAATAGTTTGCTATGAAATCATTATAGGTCTCTTCATGACTCATCTCATCCTCTTCTTCAAAAATATTTCGGTCATTCTCAATATGCAACTTCTACGACCTGCACACATAAACACTTTAGAGCCAATGCTCTCTGCAATTATAGGTCCTCTCTACAAAAAAACTCACTCATAACTATCCTCTACCCAACAAAACACTCTAGAAGATGCACCTCTCCAAGACCTCTTCTACCCACTTTCTCTTAGTGGAAGAAGTTTCTACACCTTCTACCCTGCTTTATCTCTGATGGAGCACCTCAACACATAGGAAAATAATTTGCTTCAGAAACTCCCCTCAGCCCTGGTGCATATTCTTCACACTCAAGATCAACTCGCTCTGATACCAAATGATGCAGCACACAACATACACTCAATACAATTTTGCCATTAATCATGTGAGACCCAAAGATTGAAAGCTATAACATAAAAAAAGTCTATTCATCAACTCTGCTACTACAATGAGAGAAAACTCTCTTATATCCAAGAAAACCAAAAAATTTAAAAAATTACCTTTTTTGGCAGATTTCAACAATTGTCAGATTTTGCCATTTTAGGTAATTTTACAATCATATTTTGAAAATCCTGTTTTTTCCCAAAAGCTTCCCAAAACTAAGGTAGGATGAAATTCCAACCAATATTCTAAATTCAAAACATGATTTTTGATTTATTACAAAAGTGACTTTTCTAAATTTTTGCGAAACCACTTTCCACCTCATAATGCATCCACCTGTAAAATCTCGTAGAAGACACACATCTGAGTCAAAAGTTATGATCTCCAGAAGTTCCTGCATCATTCTCCTCTTGTTGAAATGAAAAAAGCTCTTACAAGTGAGTGTCTTCGAACTGTTGCCACTTGACTGGATCCAACATTTGCACTTCATTCTTCTCTTTTTTTTCCTGCTTTTTCGAGTATCTTTGCAGAACAAGCTTCGCTATCCTCAAACAAATATGCCCTTCATTCTTCTCTCCTCACGTAGATTTGCATCCACCAAATATTGTCTTCCTCTGCCAAATTATTTCCCCTCTCCTCTCCTTCTTTGTGGGATCCAACCTACTACTAACCAACCACCTCCAACAAATCTCTCCTGTAGCTTCCTCTACAACCTCTTTTATCTCACTATTTATGCTTTCCAATAGACATGTTCCTAGTGCAAACTCATTCTTTTCTTCTTTTTTATTATTCTTGAGGACTTCCACTTCTTTGTCTTTAAGTTCCTCTTTATCTGCAAACAAAATAAGGTTAGGTAAAATAAGGTTTTCATTATCATTCTTCTCTGTTGCAATCTCGTCCATGCCTTTGAGAAGACATGTTTCAGTTGCAACCATGTGCTTTTTCACTTTCATACCACTTTCATGACATTCTTTCTCACCCCTTTTATTATCAACATTTCCTCTATTTATTTCAGCTTTTAATAGATCCAATATATCATGAAGTCTTATCAACTCTTCATTAAGACTATCCGTAAACTTTCTTTCCCACTTTTCTATATATAAAATCATTATAGGTCTCTTCATGACCCATCTCATCCTCTTCTTTGAAAACATTTCACTCAATCTCAATATTCAATTTCTACAACGTGCACACATAAACACTTTAGAGACAATGCTCTCTGCAGTTATAGGTCCTCTCTACAAAAAAACTCACTCATAACTATCCTCTACCCAACAAAAGACTCTAGAAGATGCACCTCTCCAAGACCTTTTCTACCCACTTTTTCTCAGTAGAAGAAGTCTCTACACCTTCTATCCAGTTTTATCTCTGATGGAGCACAACCAACATATCTCACAAAAATTGAACTCTCCTCTACCCAACAAAGACTCTGGAAGATGCACCTTTTCAAGACCTCTCCTACCCACTTTCTCTATGTGGAAGAAGTCTGTACACCTTCTACCCAAATTTTATCTCTGCTGGAAGATAGTGAACATATATCTCACAAATTTTTTTTTTTTTTTTGCAATTACAAAAATTTCTCATACTTCAACACATAGGAAAATAATTTGCTTCACAAACTCCTCTTGGTCCTAGTACATATTCTGCACACTAAAGATCAACCCGCTTTGATACCAAATGATGCAGCACACAACATACACTCAATACAATTTTTCCATTAATCATGTGTGACCCAAAGATTGAAAGCTTCAACATAAAAAAAATTCTATTCATCAACTCTACTACTACAATGAGATAAAACTCTCTTATATGCAAGAAAACCAAAAAAATAAAAAAATTACCTTTTTTCGCAGATTTTGACAATTGTCAGATTTTTTGCCATTTTAGGTAATTTTACAATCATATCTTGAAAATCCTATTTTTTCCCAAAAGCTTCCTAAAACTAAGATATGATGAAATGCCAACTAATATTCTAAATTAGAAACATGAGTTTTAATTTATTACAAAAGCAAGTTTTTAAAAATCTAGAAAAAAACACTAAATTGCTATTTTGAGGGCCAAGATGAAAGTTTCAATTTCCAAAAAAGTGCTAAGATGGGGTCCAACCCACTAGGGGTTGCGAAACCACTTTCCACCTCATAACGCATCAACCCATAAAATCTCCTAGAAAACCCACATCCGAGTGAAAAGTTATGATCTCTGAAAGCTCCTGCATCATTCTCCTCTTGTTGAAAAGAACGCAGCTCCTGCAAGTGAGTGTTTTTGAACTGTTGCCACTTGACTGGATCCAACCTTTACACTTCATTCTTCTCTTTTTTTTCCCCTCTTTTTCTAGTATCTTTCCAGAACAAGCTTCACTCTCCTCGAACAAATATGCACTTCATTCTTCTGTCCTCGCATAGATTTGCATCCACCAAATATTGTCTTCTTCTGCCAAATTATTTCCACTCTCCTGTCCTTCTTTGTGGCATCCAACCCACCACTAACCAACCACCTCCACCAAATCTCTCCTATAGCTTCCTCTACAACCTCTTTCATCTCACTATTTGTGCTTTCCAATAGACATGTTCCTGCTGCAAACTCATTCTTTTCTTCTTTTTCATGATTCTTGAGGACTTCCACTTCTTTGTCTTTAAGTTCCTCTTTATCTGCAAATAAAATAATGTTAGGTAAAATAAGGTTTTCATTATCACTCTTCTCTTGCAATCTCATCCATGCCTTTGAAAAGACATGTTTTAGTTGCAACCATGTGCTTTTTCTCTTTCATGCAACTTTCATGACATTCTTTGTCACACCTTTTATTATCAACATTTCCTCTATTCATTTCAGCATTTAATAGATCCACTATATCATGAATTCTTATCAACTCTTTATTTAGACTATCCGTAAACTTTCTTTCCCACTTTTCTATATATGAAATTATTATAGGTCTCTTCATGAGTCATCTCATCCTCTTCTTCGAAAACATTTCGCTCATTGTCAATATGCAATTTCTACAACCTACACACATAAACACTTTAGAGCCAATGCTCTCTGCAGTTACAGGTCCTCTTTACAAAAAAACTCACTCATAACTATCCTCTACCCAAAAAAAGACTCTAGAAGATGCACCTCTCCAAGACCTCTTCTATCCACTTTCTCTCAGTGGAAGAAGTCTTTACACCTACCCAAGTTTATCTCTGATGGAGCACAACCAACATATCTCACACAAATTTAACTCTCCAGTACCAAACAAAGAGTCTGGAAGATGCACCTCTTCATGACATCTTCTACCCACTTTCTCTTAGTGGAAGAAGTCTGTACAACTTCGACCCAGATTTTATCTCTGCTGGAGGACAGTGAACATATATCTCACAAAATCATTTTTTTTTTTGTAATTACAAAAATTTCTCATACTTCAACACAGGAAAATAATTTTCTTGACAAACTCTTCTTGGTCCTGGTGCATATTCTGCACACTCAAGATCAATCTGCTCTGATACCAAATGATGCAGCACACAACATACACTCAATATAATTTTGCCATTAATCATGTGAGACCCAAAGATTGAAAGATGCAACATAAAAAAACTTCTATTCATCAAATCTACTGCTACAATGAGTGAGAACTCTCTTATCTCCAAGAAAACCAAAAAAATCAAAAAATCACCTTTTATTGGCAGATTTTGACAATTGTCAGATTTTGCCATTTTAGGTAATTTTATAATCATATCTTGAAAATCCTATTTTTTCCCAAAAGCTTCCTAAAACTAAGGTAGGATGAAATGCCAACTAATATTCTAAATTTGAAACATGAGTTTCAATTTATTGCAAAAGCAACTTATTAAAAATCGAGAAAAAAATACTAAATTGCTATTTTGAGGGCCAAGATGAAAGTTTCAAGCCCCAAAAAAGTGCCAAGATGGGGTCCAACCCACTAGGGGTTGCGAAACCACTTTCCACCTCATAACACATCCACCCATAGAATCTCGTAGAAGACCCATATTCGAGTCAAAAGTTATGATCTCCAGAAGTTCCTGCATCATTCTCCTCTTGTTGGAAAGAATGCAGCTCGTGCAAGTGAGTGTCTTCGAACTGTTGCCACTTGACTGGATCCAACCTTTGCACTTCATTCTTCTCTTTTTTTTTTCCTATTTTTCTAGTATCTTTCCAAAACAAGCTTCACTCTCCTCGAACAAATATGCACTTCATTCTTCTCTCCTCACGTAGATTTGCATCCACTAAATATTGTCTTCCTTTGCCAAATTATTTCCCCTCTCCTCTCCTTCTTTGCAGGATCCACCCCACCATTAACCAACCACCTCCACCAAATCTCTCCTATAGCTTCCTCTACAATCTCTTTTATCTCACTATTTGTGCTTTCCAATAGACATGTTCCTGCTACAAACTCATTTTTTTCTTCTTTTTCATTATTCTTGAGGACTTCCATTTCTTTGTCTTTAAGTTCCTCTTTATCTACAAACAAAATAATGTTACATAAAATAAGATTTTCATTATCACTCTTCTCTATTGCAATCTCATCCATGCCATTGAAAAGACATGTTTCAGTTGCAACCATGTGCTTTTTCTCTTTCCTGCCACTTTCATGGCATTCTTTCTCACACCTTTTATTCTCAACATTTCCTCTATTTATTTCAGCTTTTAATAGATCCACTATATCATGAAGTCTTATCAACTCTTCATTAAGACTATCCATAAAATTTCTATCGCACTTTTCTATATATGAAATCATTATAGGTCTCTTCATGACCCATCTCATCCTCTTCTTCTAAAACATTTCGCTCATTCTCAATATGCAATTTCTACAACCTGCACACATAAACACTTTAGGGCCAATGCTCTCTGCAGTTACAGATCCTCTCTACAAAAAATCTCACTTATAACTATTCTCTACCCAACAAAAGACTCTGGAAGATGCACCTCTCCAAGACCTCTTCTACCCACTTTTTCTTAGTGGAAGAAGTCTCTACACCTTCTATCTAGCTTTATCTCTGATGGAGCATAGCTAAAATATCTCACACAAATTTAACTCTCCTCTACCCAACAGCACCTCTTGAAGACTTCTCCTACCCACTTTCTCTATGTGGAAGAAGTCTGTAAACCCTCTACATAGATTTTATCTCTGTTGGAGGATAGTGAACATATATCTCACAAAGTCATTTTTTTTTGCAATTACAAAAATTCTCATACTTCAACACATAGGAAAATAATTTGCTTCACAAACTCCTCTCAGTCCTGGTGCATATTCTGCACACTCAAGATCAACCCGCTTGGATACCAAATGATGCACCACACAACATACACTCAATACAATTTTGCCATTAATCATGTGAGACCCAAAGATTGAAAGATGCAACATAAAAAAAATTCTATTCATCAACTCTGCTGCTACAATGAGAGAAAACTCTCTTATATCGAAGAAAACCAAAAAAATAAAAAAATCACCTTTTTTTGGTAGATTTCGACAATTGTCAGATTTTGCCATTTTAGGTAATTTTACAATCATATCTTGAAAATCCTATTTTTTCCCAAAAGCTTCCTAAAACTAAGGTATGATGAAATGCCAACTAATATTCTAAATTTGAAACATAAGCTTTGATTTATTACAAAAGCAACTTTTTAAAAATCTAGAAAAAAACACTAAATTGCTATTTTAAGGGCCAAGATGAAAGTTTCAAGTCCCAAAAAAGTGCCAAGATGGGGTCCAACGCATGAGGGGTTGCGAAACCACTTTCCACCTCATAATGCATTTACCCATAAATTCTCGTAGAAAACCCACATCCGAGTCAAAAGTTATGATCTTTGAAAGTTCTTACATCATTCTCCTCTTGTTGAAAAGAACGCAGCTCCTGCAAGTGAGTGTTTTTGAACTATTGCCACTTGACTGGATCCAACCTTTGCACTTCATTCTTCTCTCCTTGCATAGATTTGCATCCACCAAATATTGTCTTCCTCTGCCAAATTATTTCCCTTCTCCTCTCCTTCTTTGTGGGATCCAACCCACCATAACCAACCACCTCCACCAAATCTCTCCTGTAGCTTCCTGTACAACCTCTTTTATCTCAATATTTATGCTTTCCAATAGACATGTTCCTACTGCAACCTCATTCTTTTCTTCTTTTTCATTATTCTTCAAGACTTCCACTTCTTTGTCTTTAAGTTCCTCTTTATCTGCAAACAAAATAATGTTAGGTAAAATAAGGTTTTCATTATCACTCTTCTCTGTTGCAATCTCATCCATACCTTTGAAAAGACATGTTTCAATTGTAACCATGTGCTTTTTCTCTTTCATGCCACTTTCCTGACATTCTTTCTCACACCTTTTATTATCAACATTTCCTCTATTCATTTCAGCTTTTAATATATCCACTATATCATGAAGTCTTATCAACTCTACATAAAGACTATCCGTAAAATTTCTTTCCCACTTTTCTATATATGAAATCATTATAGGTCTCTTCATGACCCATCTCATCCTCTTCTTCGGAAACATTTCGCTCATTCTCAATATGCAATTTCTACAACCTACACACATAAACACTTTAGAGCCAATGTTCTCTGCAGTTACAGGTCCTCTTTACAAAAAAACTCACTCATAACTATCCTCTACCCAACAAAAGACTCTGCAAGATGCACCTCTCCAAGACCTCTTCTACCCACTTTCTCTCAGTGGAAGAAGTCTCTACACCTTCTACCCAACTTTATCTTTGATGGAGCATAGCCAACATATTTCACACAAATTTAACTCTCCTCTACCCAACAAAGACTCTAGAAGATGCACCTCTTCAAGACCTCTTATACCCACTTTCTCTTAGTGGAAGAAGTCTGTACACTTTCTACCCAGATTTTATCTCTGTTGGAGGACAGTGAACATATATCTCACAATTTTTTTTTTTTTGCAATTACAAAAATTTCTCATACTTCAACACATAGGAAATTAATTTGCTTCACAAACTCCTCTTGGTCCTAGTGCATATTCTACACACTCAAGATCAACCCGCTCTGATACCAAATGATGTAGCACACAACATACACTCAATACATTTTTTCCATTAATCATGTGAGACCCAAAGATTGAAAGCTGGAACATAAAAAAAACTTCTATTCATCAACTCTTCTACAACAATGAGAGAAAACTCTCTTATATCCAAGAAAACAAAAAAATAAAAAAAATTACCTTTTTTTGGTAGATTTCGACAATTGTCAGATTTTGCCATTTTAGGTAATTTTACAATCATATCTTGAAAATCCTATTTTTTCCTAAAAGCTTCCTAAAACTAAGGTAGAATGAAATGCTAACTAATATTATAAATTCGAAACATGAGTTTTGATTTATTACAAAAACAACTTTTTATAAATAAAAATAAAAACACTAAATTGCTATTTTGAGGGCCAAGATGAAAGTTTCAAATCCCGAAAAAGTGCCAAGATGGGGTCCAACCCAGTGGGGGTTGTGAAACCACTTTACACCTCATAACGCATCCACCCGTAAAATCTTGTAGAAAACCCACATCTGAGTCAAAAGTTATGATCTCCGGAAGTTCCTACATCAGAAATAGATTAGTTTCTTAGATAAGAAAAAAGTAGGATTTAATATCATTATCTATTGCAGAGGAAGAATTTATTGCTGCAGCATCTTACTGCACACATGTGTTGTGGATGAAGCAGACATTGAAGGATATCAGAGTATCATATGATGAACCTATTTCTATTTTGTGTGATAATACAAGTGCTATAAACATTTCAAAGAATCTGATAATGCATTCAAGGACAAAGCATATCTCAATCCAGTATCACTTTCTAAGAGAGAAGGTTGCAGAGAATGATGTGAAGCTAGACTATGTGCCTACAAAAGACCAAGTTGCAAATATATTTTCACAAAGGCTCTTCTGAAAGATACATTTGAGTATCTCTGGTAGAAGTTAGGGGTTATTGTCCCTCCTTTCAACTAGATGCATAAGATTGTGCATTAGTCCAGTGAAGCCATTCAAGATTCATTCTTTGTTTTGGACTGAAGAAGGCTACCTCTTAGGGGGAGCAGGTAGTGGTGGTTTTTGGTTGGTGTAGTCAGGGGGAACAAGTGTTGTCATTTGTATGGAAAGAGATGAGTTGGTTACAAGTGTTGCCCTTTGTTATCAATGTCATCAAAGGGAGAGAGTAGAAGGAAAAGAGTTGGTTGCAGATATTATACTTTACCATTGATGTCAAAGGGGGAGAGATACAAGTTGGGAGAGACTTGGTTGAAAAAACATAGTGTAGAAGAAATAGAAGTCTTATAAGGGAGAGATTTTGGTTATACCAAGGAGTAAGGAGAGAGAGAAAGTGTGAGAGCAAAGGGCGCTCAAGTAAGGGGGAGTGGTGCTTTACTTATGTTGTGAGTTGCTTTTGTTGTTGATAGTTTCTCATCAGGTGTTACCATGAATGACAAAGGGGGAGATTATTGGTAAGTGTTGCACTATGTTGTCATTAGTGTTGCCATTAATGTTAACCTCTAGTGTACCTATGATGAATAAGTGCTTGTGGATGTCAACCTCTAGTGTGGTTGAGATGTTGAGAAGGTATTATAGATGTTGTGATTGTATTGAGAAAGTGTTTTTGGTTCTTAGCTTCCAAGTGCTTTTGAGAAAATTTGAATAAAGAGTGTACAATGTGATAGATAGCTGTTCTATAGTTTGCTCTACATTTCTTTAGTCTTGAAGTTATGCTTGTGCAGTTTGGATATGTTGATCAAAGGTGTTCATAGGTGCTATATCCATAGTTTTAGGTTCTAGATCGTGTGGAAAAAGAAGTTGTGTTCACCAATGTCTGGACAGTAAAGTAGGTTGTATGGGAGAAATGGAACTACTCCACATTTCCTCGTGTTGAGGTTTCTTGTCTTATAGATTTGGGAATGTGCTAATATTGTCTGTATCTATCTTGCCTTGGAGTGGTTCATGTTTAGATGCGAGCTACAAGGTTGGATTCATGAGTTGTTGTCTCAGTTATATGTGGTTGCGATAGTGTTGTTGGATATTATGTTGGTGTTGGAATATTCTAGAATATTATGTAATGTTCTTATGTGGGTTGTGAGTTGTTTTTGGACCTAGTGAAGTGTGAATTTAATTGCTTATGGGTGTTAATGCAGGTTTGGCCAATTTGGCATGTTAGTGCTAATTGTCGATGTGCTTCATTGCTTGTGGAAGTACGGTGTAGCATGTCAGTGTAGATTTGGGTCCTGGATAACCCTTGGTGTGGTCTAGCTTCACTTCTTTCCACCATGAAGGTGTTTGGTGCCAACCTATTTGGTGTTTACATGTTGGAGGTGCATACATTTCATTGTAGCCAACTTGAAGATGTTTTACAAGTTGTGGATGGTACAAATGTAAGGTATATTGTTGGAGAAGGTGTGGTGTGTTGTGGTACAAAATATAATCGATTGTTGTGATCTAAATGTGAGCTTTAATGATTAAGGCTACTAGAAGTAGTGAGCAGAAGGTGTCTACATTTTAGTTTACCTAAATTTATTTAAGGTAGTGAGCTGAAGGTTGTGGATGGTGTAGAGTTGTTGTGGTGGATCCTCCTATTACTCTGAGATAGAATTCTCTTTGCAACAATCTTCTTCTTTGTCCTTTCTAATTTGGTAGTAAGCCATTGGCAGTGAGTCCTTTGGGAAATGAGACCTCTGGTAGTGAGCCTATTGTATTCGGTGTTGCTATTCATTTATATTGTGAGATAATCCTCACCGTGGTTTTTCCCTTCTTGGGTTTTCCACGTAAATCTAGTGTTCTATTGTGCATGGTGTTTTGATGTGTTGTTGTTTCATTTGTTTATATTCAAGCTAAACCTGATTAAGGGTTGAATGTTAATGAGGGTTTGATGCTTTAATGTACAACTGAGTCATCCCCCCAATCAATTATCTTATGTGTCTAACATTAACACAAGTGTAAACAAAGGTAAAGTTGCTAGTCAGTTGAAGATAATAATGCAACCCCAAATGATAGATATAGGACGAAGGAGATCATAGTCCAGTCAACAAGCAAATAAGCAGGCTGATAGGCCATTCATCATGCAAGTAGGTAGATAAGAATATGCAGGTCAATCAAAGGATATGTAGATTGATTTAAGAACATTCAAGTTAATAAATATACAGACCATAAGGAGTATATATAGGCCAACAGTTATTTATACAGGCCAATACAAATTGATAGGAGGGGGAATACAGTTTTGACAAGAGACCTCTCTGTCGATGCCAATAAAGATGCATTTGTTGGTATGGATGATCAAAGAAACATCCTAATGAATAATTATTAGATGAAAAATTTCAAAGATTTAGGTTCTAACACCTTGCATATGAAAATGAAAACATAATAGTGAGCACATGATTAAGTCAAGTAATTTTGGAGGCACAAACAAAAGAATTTTACCAGAGTGCTTGAAGAGGAAAACCTGGTCAAGACCATAACATAAGCCCTTCTTATTCTAAATACTCCTTGGATCAATCTAACATAAAATCTCCCAGGTTGAAGAATGCTTCAATAGCTCTTTTTCCAAATCTTCTCTAACTTTTCCTATTTAAGATTATACAAAGCATCTTTCAAAAATTGCATGCCCAAGAATCTAAAGAAATGCATTAAATTTTTCCACCACTCCCTATGACAAAAATAGAAGAGGTAATAAATTCCCAATAATCTAATTTTTCAACTCTCCAAGATTCTCAATAAATTTGTAGCTGCCTATTGTGGCTAAAATAGAATCCATTAACTCAACAAATTCTAATGAAGCATTTAAAAAATCTTTCTAAAGATATTAAGATATCTTAAATAATAATTCAAAATAATAAAAATATATTTATTGCAACTAGATATTTACTTAGTCTATTACAGTCTATTCTTTGAATAATTTATTCTAGAATGCAATGGAATGTTTAATCTATATGAATCTATGTGGTTTGTGTAGACTCGCTTCACCACATTTCGCCTTCAGTCAGGCAGACACCCTCTACCTTGATGATACTCTCCCTCCATCAAGATAGTGTTCCTATCACAACCACAGTTGAAGTGAGTCATCAATTAAATAATACTAATAATAATATTTATATCCATTATTTAAATATTCAAAAATAAGGATTGTGAAAGTGGCAAAGAATTTCAACCCTCAGACATTGCAAGATTCTAGACTTGGTTTGTATTATAACCTTTGTCTTACCTGGGTCAATCTACTTCTTTTAAAATAATGTTGGTTCAAATCCATAGTGTGCAAATTACCTTTGTTCTTGTAAACTTAAATTTAATCATTGGCTGAAGTTGACCATTTCCCAACTACATATCACTTGCTAACTTGAGTACAAAATGTGCTAAGTTGTGTGCTATGGTGCTATATAAAGAGACAAACCCTAGTTAATTATTCGACTGAATCTAATATTTAAGAATCAAGAGAGATTTCCCTACACAATGTATTATATTCAAATTCTAACATCAACATGGCATTAAAGCACACATGTCCAAGCATAATGTAGGATTCTATGTCATGTCTTTGATTTTTGTTCAAAACATGTTAAATCCTATCCAAGAGTTTAGTATAAGGAGATGATCCTTGCTTACTGAACTCTCAAATGTGTTTGTCAACACTACCTATTCCTAAACACATATCCTAGATAGTAAGATGAATAGGTTTTAGGCAAGGGAAAGTGCACAAATTATTTCCATGGACAAGGTTTGAATCACATTCAAAGTTCATTTATGGAGTCAAAGATTATTTCAATGAATTCAATGTCAAGTTTGTAGTGCAATATAATCGACCTCACACAAATTATGAGAACAACCAAGTTTATAATATTTTGTTTTAGTTATAACACAATCAAGATGAAATAATTATGAATTATGAACTAAAAGTTATAATAGAAACCATTGACAACTACTTATCAACTATTAAAATCAGCTAAATACTTTCATTTTTCTTAATTTCTATTTTTCTAAACTTTTATTATATAATCTGTCACAAATTAATTTTATTGAAAGAAACTTATTTTTACATCTTCACACTTTTAAAGCTATTGATGTTGTCTTTGTTTTAATATAGTCTATTGAGATAGACTGTGATGAATTATATTCTATAGGAATAAGCCTCGTTATTCGAACCCTTACAATGAATTTTTTTCAATATCCCTTAATTAGGAGGGCAGTCATTGAGCAACAAAGCATGAGCAGGATATGAAAGATAGAGAGGATCGTTTGCCCATACAACAATTGAGATAAATGTGATCAAATTCATATTTTTAGAATATATACATCTACAATATCTAAATTTTTTAATATATATATATTTTTTAGTAGTACAACTTCATCAAAGCAGATAACCTTGATTTTAAGACACAATAAAGCAACACTTCTGCGGCATACGTTTGGAATCTATTTATCTAAAAGAAAGGTTGAAGGTCGGATTGAAAAAGAGTGTTTGATATGATATTTGTAGACTTTATAGGAATGCAATACAGAAAACAGTCCAAGTTCAGTGCATCTAATCTTTATACTACTTATTGTCCACAAGATTTTAGGTACATTGTGTGAGGGCCTATATAACAATCTTGAAGCCTCCTACTAATTTACAGGCATACAAGAAAGTACCTGATCAATATGTATGTTCTGGTCTCTTTGAGTTCTCCCAACTGCTTCAGGAAAAACTTTTATTTCTTTAGATAATAATTTATTTGCTGAAGAGTTTGGGAGAACTCTGGGAGTCACTGAACATTTTTTTAATAATTTATTTGCTGAAGAGTTTGGGGGAACTCTGGGAGTCTGTGAACATTTTTTTATTATGAATGAGATTTCTGGCATTCTTTTCTTCATTGAAAGTACAAAAAGCTTTAGAGATGTTATAATTAAAATGACCATAACACATTTGTTCCTTCTAGTTCATATAATCTGAGTCCATGACAATTATGCCGTAGATATGTCTTTAAATTATGACCTTCAAAGCAAGAATGCAGTATCTCATACCAAATATTGAAGTAAACATAATCCTTTAATTACTTTATTATGTTTCATTTCTTTTGTGTGAATTAACTTTTTTAATTTTTTGTTCCATGTGAATGTAACGTCTGGTTAGAAAATTTATACTCTTACATTAGTATAGATTGGCTGTGTTGCTAAATATAGATATGGAAAACTCAGGTTGAACTTTGTTTTTAAAATTATATCATTTCATTTTATTTTTTGTATTGTTCCAACCTCTTCCTATAGCTAATTTAAATTCAATGAGTTTTTCTTAAATATGAACCCAGTTATCCACTCTTTACGAGATCTAGAAAAAATATTGGTAAACACTAGGCAGGGATTCATCTTTGTTTGTCCTCGCATAGTTATGTATGTTAATCATGAAAACATGTCGACTGGTTGGAGCTTAGATAGATTGTCAGACATGCTGGTTTTGTTGACTGAGATGATTACAGGTCGTGTAGGAGACTGGGTTTATAAGACATTGCAATGCAACACAAATATAGTATTGCACTTCTGAGCATGCATAGGGTAGCTGTGATGAAAAAATGTTGGACAACTTTAAGCCTGGACTTTTGAAGCAGGGAAACAAATTTCTGCACAAGGTGGAAGCATTTTTTCATAAGATATGATTATAGAACTTGAGATATTAAACAATGTGATTGCTATGGATTCAAACATTATCTAAGTTTGATGTTAGTCCATGTGAAATTAATTATATGTGTTGAGTGGGTTTGTAACTCCTGGAGAGTATATGATTGTATAATCCTTAGACGAGTTTGGTATTGAACTGTTCTTTGAATGAGATATTTATTCAACTGTTACCTTTAGTGTTCGATATTTAGAAGCATAGAATAAAGAAATTTAATAAATGATCATATATTTGAAGAAGAAAATCTTCTGAGCATAATTGGTGGGGATTCCCTAATGAATATGTTTTGGTATGTACACTATGAGTAAATAATGATTATAAATGTTGGGTATTGTGTATACCGTATGTTTTATTGATTCAAGTACTAGTTAAAACATAGTAGAGTTGATCCGTAAAGGTAATTAGAACATGAATACTCGTATGGATTAAGAAAATTATATAGATATTAGAATTAGAATAAATATTTTAAATATCTAATTAAAAGATGTTACCAGATATAAGTCTCAGACACATGACAGAGAAGGAGTTGTGATTGTTCAAGCACATGGAAGAAGAGACAATAACTAACAGAAGGAGACAATTGGTAGACAATAGAGTCAAATAGAGGAGAAAGCCATGATAGTTGGCATAATTGAAAGGTACTGACCAAATGGTCGAGAAAAGTTAGGGAAGACAGAATGCCTCTGAGGAGTTGAGAAGGAACCAACAAGGTGGATGGGATGTGAGTAGGTTAGAGAAGATGAAGACATGCATGTGACCAAGTAGGCAGCATGACAAGAGGCTACGTGAGGAACAAGGTTGTGTGTGAGAGGGAGAGAGAGGTTGTGAGGATGAGGATATAGCTGAGGGGTTGGATGTATGGATGTGTGAATAGGGGAAAGTTAGGTCAATGAATGGAGAAGAGAAGAAATATTTTGTGTAATAAAATATGTCATTGTATATGTTGTTTCATGGTGTCGTATGATGTGTGTGCTAGGTGCATGTAGATTAGGTCTCCATGGTTACATATGAAGTAGGGCTATTGGGTAGTCGTGCATGGTAGTCTTGAGGGTATAAGTTGTCTTAGGTGTCAGTTGTTGCATGTTGACCTAGAGGAAAGGGAGAACCTTGGTTTGCTTTCACATAGTTCAGTGAGGTTTCCGAGTGATCACGAGTGGGCGCAACTTGCATTAGGAACAATATGAATAAATAATGATTATACATGTTTGGAATTGTCATATACCATATGTTTTATTGATACTAGTACTATTTAGACTTTTCTTTGTATTGTTCCATTTTCGAATTGAATCTTTAATTAAACAAGTTATTGATATGAAAGATAAATTTGATACATAGTCGAGTTGTTCCATAAAGATAATTAACACATGTTCATAGTAGTATGGATTAAGAAAATTAGATAGAGATTGTAGTTGGTGATAGAAGAATTAGAACTAGTATAAATATCCTAAATTATCTATCTAAAATATGTTGAGATATATTAATCTAGAGGTGCCTATATTAAATTTATGACATAAGTTAGATAAGCATCTCTAGACTAATATCTCTCTATATGAAATGAACTATATAACTTCCCCAATTACCTTATTTTGAAGAGCTATTTTTCTATAGTATTTAAAATGATATATTAGAAAAAAACAAATTATTTACTTCATATGTTAACTTATTAATTATATAGCTATTTTTTAAAATAAAAGATTTATTAATAAGATGTATAAATATTTAACAAAAAGAAATTGAAATGACAAAAATACAAAATAAGAATTTATAGTTTAATGAAAATAACTTATTATTTTGAATTATTTTAGTTTTCTATATGAATATTAAATGCTAATATCTATTTAAACTATTATAAATATACAAGTGAATAGATGAAAAAGAAGACACAAAGCAATTTTATTTAATTAAGAGTTATTTTATTTTGCTTTAGAACTATTTTATTTACTACATACATTCATGAGCACATGAATGTTAATTTTTTTTAAGAATTATTTTATTTTATCTACATTGTTTCGTGAGCTATTTTTTTTTATAATTTCATTGTTTTACTTTTGTATGTAACTTTTAGAAAAGCCACCATTCATTATTTTGGTAATTCTTTTTTTTCTTTTTTAATTTGGAAAAGTGTAGTAAAACTTATATACCTATATTTTACTAAATATAATAGTTTCATTTGTAAGTAATAATCTATATTTTAAAATTTTGATGTCTTTATATTTAGAAAATAAATGCCAACTATAATTAGTTTTTCTTTCATGGTCATGACATCAAATGTTTCTCCCTTATTGCTTAACTACAAATTAGTTTATATATTTAGTTTAGTTTTATATTTGTAGGGTTCATATTTATGTAGGTTTAGATCCATATCTATGAAGATCTTACATGTGAAAGTGAACATTAATTTTCTAAATTCAAAATTTTAACTGAAATAAAATCATTTATACTTTGAACTTCTAAAGGCCTATCCTTAGGGCTAGGGAAACCTCTATTATCACCAACAAATATAAATAAAAATATTTGGAATGTGTTTTGACATAAGAGGATTGAGTTGAGTACTCTAATAAGCACAATGACAAACATGTTCCATTATTCATAATCTACAAGAGATAAGAGAGTATGCAACAACCTTTGTTGCATGCACCTCTTGTATTATTTCCTCCAAATTAATTCAATATGGTATTAGGGCATTTTCCACTATGATATTTTTTTTTTGCCTCTTGAGGATTCCAAGCTAAAATTTTGGAGTTTTATATATGTTTGTCTTTTAGTTTGCAAGCATTTTTAATTTCACTCTCAATATTCATACCTCTTGAAAAACTCAATTGTTTAAGCAACTAGAAAGATAAAAACTAATTTGGATTTCTTGAAATCATGAAGTTCTTAAGATTTTACGAATCAATTTGGTATTCAAGTAGCCAATCTTTGTAAATTTGCCAAAAAAAAAGTGTATAAAAGAAACAACACGAGCATAAAGGACCTAAACAGATGAATTGAATTTTGCCCCAAAAAATGTGTATAAAAGAAACAACACAAGCATAAAAGACCTAAACAGATGAATTGAATGCATGAGTGATTGCATTAGATAGCTATGTGCATGGACTTTTTAACAGAAAAACAATGATTGGACTGACATCAAGAGTGTGTATCAATTTTACAATTTAAAATGACACAAGAACAATCTTTCATTGGAGATTTGGTAAAATCACTTGCCAATAAATCTAATAAATTGGAATGAAGATGACGAAATATTAAAATAGATGATTTCTTAGATGAGTAATGTGAAAACAAATAAAAAATTCAAATTCCATTTGAAGTAGAAATTAAAGTAGAAAAAATGACTTTTGATGGATAAAAAATGTTCAAATATTACTTTCATGGATAAAGCAATTGCAAGTTTATGTTAGTGTTCATAATGTAGATGGGCCACAAAGAATCTCCTTTGCACACCTCAAAATGAAAGAATGGCATCTTCCATGTGGGAGAATTATAATGTAAATTTTAATAAAAGAAAGAGGCTTATATTTAGGCATTGAGATTGATTTAAGGAATTTATTCATAAGAAATTTCATGTTATTGCATATAAAACATATCAAAAAATAAATTGATGTTTTATAAACTAGTATAGATATCTTAAATAAATCTATCTAAAAAATCCCAAGAAGTCTTGAGCTATTTTATTTTACTTCTTTTTATCAATATAAATAGCTTTAGGGAGCCATACCCATAATAAAGGAGGAAATATAATAAAGATATTCTATTGGGCTACTCCATAAGAGGGCCATATATGTTTTGTTTACTAGTATCCCTCAATTCTAATTTATGTATCATTAACAAAATCCCCAAAATAGAGCATCATTGGGCATGTACCAATCTATCTACCAATATCCCTAATTATACATATACACTTCAATAACAAAAACCCCAAAACTGAGCATCACTAGGGAAGCATCTATTTAATTTTATAGTATTCCTATACCAACCAATCTTCTCTATACATTCTATTCACCCCATATGTAAACTATAATATATATCATTCATTCAGTTTATACCCACATTTCCATAGAGTCTTCACCACTTGTATCATAATCCCCTCCATCCATCATTTCAGAAGTTGAGGCTTCAAAGACAAAGGACTAGACCAGTTCATTAGAATTAACCACACTACCAATAGCTTTTAGTAATTCTAAACCCCATTTCACCTTATGTTTCCATGCCTCCTCATTATCTCTAATGGCTTGAATTATGAAGGGGACCCATGGGCTTGTATATATCCAGGGTTGATGTAGGACCACAAGCCATGATTTGGGTGGAAACCCAACCAAAGAAATGCAACATCCATCACCTTTTTGAGGTTTCACCTCCGTCGGGGCTTCACCATTGTCTCCATCACCATTTGGGTAGCCTCTTTGTCTTCTCCAATGTTCAACATCACCATCAAAAACATGGACGAAATATCTATGTTCACTCTATGCCTATGTGCGATGGCCATGAATGTATCTCCCAAGACCATTTTAATTGCATGCAAGGCCACCATGGACTTCATCCTAGAAACTTTCTTCATCCTCAAATCTATGATTTCATCGATGAATGTGATTTTCCTCTATTATGCCTTCAAGGACATGGTGTTGTCCATCTTGCAAATAAGCAAAGGATCGACTAGCTTACCTCTAATTCCTTCACATTAATAAGTAGTCATCCCCAAGTCTACTAGTTGAGGGAATGTCATCATATTTCGTACCCTTTATGTACTATCATCCACTTGCATATCAATCCCTCATTGATTTCACATTATATGAATTAATCGTTGATTGCAAAAAAAGAATTACCACCCTTCTCCATATCATCAAATATTTCATCAACTTGCATCTCTATGGCCTTGTTTGCCAATTTATCTACCAAATCATTTGCCTCTCTAAAGACACACTCTATCTTAAAATCTTCAAGTTGGTCGATCAAACTCCAAATTGTAGAAATATATCTTTCTAATTTCCATCTTGGTTTTCCTTTTCTTCTCAATGCATTAATGATATTAAGGGAGTCTTCTTCAATATAGACTTTTTTGATTTTCAATTTTGTGCGAGTTTGTATCCCGAGTAAAGATGCTTGTATTTTGGCTTCATTGTTTGTGCCTTCTAGTAGTTTCTTTGCCGCTAAACTGACCATCAATCCAAGTCAAGATTTCTTATGATGAAACTAGCCCCATAAACTCCTAGATTACCATGCAATGTACCATCGAAATTATCTTTAAACCAACCTTCAGCTATTTTATATTTTATTTTACTTTAGAAATATTTGAGAGTTATTTTATTTAAGATTTATTTTATTTACTAAAAAGTTATTTTATTTCATTTTGTTAACTTCTAATTTATTTTATAGTTTTAATTTTTTTATTATATTTGGGCTATGTTTTAGTATAGATATCTTATATACATCTATTTTGAGTTATTTTATTTTACTTTAGAACTATTTATTTTATTTTATCTACATTGTTTACTTTATTTTTATTTTTTATTTTATTTTTACTTTGAAAATTGCAATAAATATTATGTACTTATATGTTACATTCTATTAGTTTTAATTTTATAGTTTTAGTTTCTTAAATACATGTTGGCTATGTTTTAGTTCTAATGTACAAAGTAATGACATGATACACCATGAAGCCATTGTAGAATGATTTTTTCTATAAAAATCAAATGAACAAAGTGTGTTGGATTACACCATAGAGTTTAGGCAACAAGACATGTTGAAAAACATAGACTTGGATGAGGAGGACATGTTCACAAAGTATCTCAAAGCGATCCATCCTCACATCTAAATGAGGGGTTTTAGTGTTGGAAAACTAGTTGTGTCAAGCGTGTAAATTCCCCTTTATTACTTATTTATCATTCAAAAAATTTCCATAGTTAGTTACATTATTGATTTAATTTATTTAGCAGTAGCAAATTTGGGGTGTTGGAATTTGATGTGATAGTTATGCCAATTGTTGCTGCCTTATAGCTGTGGTGGAGTATTAATATTTTATTTTGGCAATATCTTTAAAAAATGGGATGCCCTACTTTTGTGGAATCATATGATAGATGTTAAATGACATGTAAAAGCTATATTTAGAGGGAGTTATTAGGAATCTTGACCAGCTATTACAGAGTGTTTATTATTTGTCATAAGATCCTAATTTTAGACAAGAATCTTTCTGTTGTGCCTTCCACACACGCCCCATTTTCCTAAATGGAGACCACCTCTTTTGATTTTGCTTGGAATCTCAACCTTTGTTACTTATGATGATGAGAAGGTGAATTTGTGCTTAGAGTGCATGATGTGTTCCATATTTGAGTATTTTGCATGTTTTGAGTGATTTGATGTCATTTGGAGGTGTCTTGGGTGGTCTTATACTTTAAAAATAGCCATTTGTTGCCTTCTTCATCAAAATTGGGTGTTACTGCATTTTTTCTCCAAAATCCTATGTCACTGGATATTGCCCCTAAAATTGCTTATGTAGGATGTTTCATGTTGAAATTCCTAGTTCCCAGGTCTTAGAATTGCAAAATCATGCCTAATTCCACAAGATTTCACTAAGGGGTTCACATACTTTCATCCTAACACATGGTCTTAAAGCCGTAATTTGGCTAAGTCTAAAACCCTGAAAACTTTGAAAAATGGCTAAGTTTGAAATTTGGTGGAACCTCAAAATTCTAGAATTTGCATATGAAATCCTATGGATCTGGAACCTATCTCAAACATTATGAAAGTATATTTAAAAATATTTGAAGTATAAGAAACTTATACTTAAATATATTTTTAAATATACTTTGACCTTGGGAAGTTCAAAATCTGGCGCTAAAAACAGCCCCTATTGCACTTTGCGCTAAAACCTCACTTCACTACCTGGCTCTAAAAAGAGAACCTACTGACTTGCGCTAAAAACAGCTCGCATCGACTTGCACTAAAATGGGTTCCCGCTAACTTGCACTGAAAGTCGTTGTCACCACCCTTTATCGATAGGTTAGTTGGACCCAAAACTAGTGCAAAGCCACTTGGAGCCAAAATCAATGCTAGGTTGGTTGGATCCAAAATCAACGCTAGGTCAGTTGGAACCAAAATCCACGCTAGGTCAGTTGGAACCAAAATCTGCACTAGGTCAGTTGGAGCCAAAATCAGCACTAGGTCAGTTGGAGCCAAAATCAGTGCTATGTCAGTTGGAGCCAAAATCCGTGCTAGGTCGGTTGGACCCAAAATCAGTGCTAAGTCGATGACCCCCCAAATCAACAGTTTTTGGTATTTGGGCTTAAGAATTGAGTTTTTCAAGGAGCAAATTAGATTTTCCTAGTGAATTTGAATTGCACAACTATTTGTCACATCATGATGAACATTTTTACCAATTTTGTATGGATTTTGGGCACATTTTACGACAATTAATGCCACTACACATGAAAAGTTTGTGACCCCCAAAAATCTCACTTTTTACAGAAAAGGCTATAAAAACGTGAAATAAAAGTTTCCAAATGGATCCTATTAGCCCCCAAAACTTCCTGAATCAATATATTGGCCAAATGGGTACTTGAAAATGGTAAATAACTCAAAAAATCATGCCAAAATCATTAGATTATGAGGTTGTTCTTAAGAAGATGACATTGAGTTTGGGTTGTCCTAGACTGAATCTACGACTGCAAACAAACATGTTTTGACTCAAATTGATGGAAAATGATTGTTTATGATAAAATTGATGCTTGTTCTTGTTGCTTGTAGGTCTAAGTGAACAAAGGAGCCAACTGGAGCCGTCTTGGAAGGATGTACACACATAGATGCAGTGCTAACCCACAAATGCAAAAACTTCATTTATCAACCAAATTGCTCCTGCACCTGCAAGAGGAAGTTAGTATGATGTCTAAGATTATGAAACTAAGTCCCTAGAGCTTAAAGACATTGAAGATCATGCCTACATCACTGCTATTCCTACAAATCTAGTTCAATATATAAGACATGTTCATTGCTGCCCAATCATCTAGTCAATGCAATGTTTATCTAGCAAGAATCCAGTTGGATACATTTTCACCAAGAATGTGCCACATAAACCTCTTGATCCAGTTAGCACTTGGAATTCACATCAGCTCATATTTTCAAGCATCATGTGACTATTTTGGCTTTATTAGGCCTTGAAAATTGACTTTTCATCATATACAACCAAATTATGGGTGTCCATTTTGTCCAGGTTCAATGTATTTGCAAGCCGTATTTTGTCTTTTTTCTAAGAGACAAATGTAAATCCAAAAACGTAACAAACTAATGTATCTTATCAAATGCCATGTAATCTGGACCATTAGTGTTGAGTCAATCTCCACTACCCATTGAAAGACTCGATATGGTGCCTTGTCTATAAAAGGGCCATCTTTCCCCTCATTTGTAAGTAAGATTTGATAATGAATTGTTGAGACTTTGCCAAAATATAGTCAATACAAAGCAAGTTTTGTAGGTTACTGAGAATTTGTGTTTTTTTGTTGTCTCATTTTGGTTTTCATGGTTCATATTAATCTAAATTTAATTAGTTGTGCTTTTGCAATGATGGGTAAATGTTACTTGGTATCTGATGAATGTTTTGATCCATATTATTAGTGCTTGTTGATTGTAAGTTGCTATGTATAGTTAGGCTAGGCCTTGTCATCGAATGCAGTTTAGTTGCATTCCACTAGTTAAGTTGCACCATTGTCTGGTGTTTAATGAGTGAATACAATTTGAAAATCAAAAGGATCCTTTGAAGATTGCATCATTGCTTACAACATTGTAGGTTTCCCATCCTGGTGAAATAAGGAATGGTTTCTTAAGAGTATTTGTCTATCTATAGAATTTTACCCTTTTGTGACTATCACTTAGCATCTCTTATCCCTTCTCTCTCTCCCTTTCTTTTTGCATTTTCTTTACATCAAATTTGTTAGATTTAGGGTTTGAGCAGAATTTCACTACCCATCTGCTAAAATTTAAGACTTCACAGTCTGAACCATCTAGGGTTTCTGCATATATATTATTGTCATATTCCATAAACCATGAATTTCATGTAGACCCCTTGTTGGTACAGCGAATCACATTCCACTGAAGTTATTCCACACAAGCTAAGACCTATGTGTATTATCCTTGGGGTAGTCCTATCTTTGATAGGATACCTTTTTCAAGAGAAGTGTGATCCCAACAATTACACCTATGTTGTTGTGTGCTAAAAACACCATCAATAGTATTGGCGCTAGAAGGAGGGCATGAACCAAGATTTTATGCAAGTTTTCATTTTTATTGTTCATTGCACATTCTGAAATGAATTGACTATTCAAAAGATTTAGTTCCAATGGGTACACACAAGGGTTTCAATCATGAAGTCCCTTCATTCTTTAGAGGACCATCTCAGTAGTCATATCATGAAGAGAACTTCTAAGTGAACATCCCATTTTTCAAAGAAGTGTTAGATAGGTAGATTATGGTAAAGTATCCTCCAGTAACATTGTTTGATTTTCGTTCACCTCAAGTCTGCACTGTACATCCTGGAGAGATGCATGACAAAATTAACTATTTAACTTTTCTCCAAAGATTGGATTTGCATTTAAAAGGATTGCTCCCTATCTTTGAGATTTACAAGCCTGAAGTGGGATATAGGTATGATAGATATATGGAGGAGCTACAGCACAAATGGATGCCAATGGATATGATCGTGTCTCAGTTGAATGCATCCAAAGAGTTAAGACTGCAATAGTTGTAAATCCATCATTCATAAAAGATCACAGTCAAAAAGGTAGTCTGTACACTGAAAAAATTGAAGTCCCTCAAGTTGCTCATTAAAATACATGTCCAAATGATGAGGGTAGGAAATACATATGGTTTACAAGTCACCCAACTAATGAGTATGAGATCCACGACTGGTTTAAATCTCTTTGTTAGTCAAATAAATCAGAAGAGTATGATGTTCCATCTTGGTTAAAACTAAGTTTGCAAGCACAGGACAAAAAATAGAGAAATGTGCAAGATTGGATTTATGCTATTGAGGGTGTTGATAAGATTGATGATGAATCAACCCTCATGAACAGTCATGTTGAAGATGTAGATCAGCAATCAAATGTTTCATAGACATCAGGTCCTAAGATTGAATTTGCTACTACAGAGGTGCAAGACATCAGTTCCTTGTAGATGGTTGATAATTCTAAGTTTAAACAACAGTTAGATTAGATCAGATGTGTACATGAACAAGAAGAAATCAATCCTCCAAATGAAGAATAGTCATGGACAACAATGCAAAAAATTGTTCTAGTTGACACACTTGAGCCACAATCAGATTGTTTGATGAAAAGTGATCAAGCTCCTGAGTATATCAGCATAGTGCATCATAAAGATCAGTTATATCAGCCCAATACATTTACTGCAGTTACTCCCACAGAGTTTTCAGCTGAGTCCAATGGACAAAATCTGGATGATATATCATTACAAGGTAACATTGACATCACGGATCAAATCATGCAAGAAGAAGAGGACCTTATTGCTGCTACGAACAATGCAAAAGGGTTACTGATTGATACAGAGAAATTTTTTTAGAACATATGACTGATTTTGATGGAGTAGCTTCAAATATATCATATATTCATCAGGTTGATTCTGTTCAAACCAACAATAAAGAAGAATTTCATTTGGATGATGTTGATCCAATGATGATAGATGAGAACATAAGTCTACAATTTGAGAATCAAAATCAAACATTCATGCAAAGTGATGGCTTGGAAGCATTTTCATGTCAATCACTTGATCACATCATTGAGTTGGTGTCCACAATGAGTAGGGATATGCTGCTGCATAGGAATTCACTGCATATGATAGACTTTGCTTTAGCCAATTCATGCAGAATTCATCCAGATGATTCACATTCTGAACAAGGTTGTCCAGACTTCCTATTTGCTTGGGGGTAAAAGCACAAAGTTGTGTCACACTTTCAACCGACTTATCAACACAAGCGAATTTAAGTATTTCTAACTAAACATTAATTTTGGTCAAACATATGATCTTGTAAGATTCATTCTAGCTAAGTTATATATGTGCACAACTTTTACAACTAAAATTGTTGGCTAAATGCATATGTAGCACCATGATGAGGCCAATTTACCAAAAAAATAAAATTATTTGAAAAATTTGATATTTCAACAACTTTTACTCATGCAAATAACATTTTTTAAAAAATATAAAAATACCCTTTTGTAGATCTATAAGCTTAGTTTTCAAAAAAATATATATTTTAATAGTTTAATTATTATTTATATTTTACCTTTTATTTTTACAAAAAGTAGGTTATCAGCACAAAACATTAAGTCAATTACCATGTCAAGGAAAAATAGTAAAACTTATTTAAAAAAATTAAAAAAAATATGATGCCCTAGATAAAAGAATCTATATCAAGATGGTATAATTTTTTTTCTATTTTAGATAAATAGTTAATATGAAAGTTGATGTCGACTGGAAATAATTATGTTTTAATACACGCACATTTTAATATTTGTTTAAAAATATATGTTTATCAAAATTGAAAAAAAATATATCCATGCCCTAAAGTTTCAAGTTATAAATACAAAAAAAAAAATTGAAGAAAAACAAATAAAATTTACTGTATAAAGATTGACGTCTCATGTAACTTCATTTTTCAGCATTTTATCAGCAACTAAATTATAGTGTCAATTTATTAAAAACTATATTCAAATAATTTTTTAATTTTTTCAAAAAAATAGAAACATAAAATATACTAAAAAATAAATATTTTATTAATTTACATCATTTCAAAATTTAAAACATATATGTCACTTTTTAGTGATTCAAATTTAAAAGTTGGATTAGCGTTGGCCGTTTCCTTTATAAAAGTGTGACACATCATTGTACTTTTACCCTTGGGTGATTGCTACAGTATTCAGTAATCCAGAAGTATTTGATACACTGGACATTACCCAGCATGAACTAGTATCTCTTGAGGATGAGAAAAAAGGTGGTATGATTTAACAAGGTGATGAACTTGAATCTCTAATTGATGGTACTACAAATCATGTTGTATATTCCCTCTCTCCACTTAGTTTTAGCAGTTTCAGTTATCAATTTGATAATGGTGATTTAGGTAAGACAACTCGCATTTGGATTGAACATGGCCCTAATGAATTACCCCAATTGCTAATCTTATGTGACTGCCACACTAAACATGAACCTAGCATGCCCTCGCCTTACTTTTCAGGGTGCAAAGATGAATTTTACAGAATTAGGACATTGACCTGCACCTTGTTTCTTGTGCATGTCCTAAGAAATAAATCACGGGGAAGTGTAAATACCTGTTGTTCGAGGTCTTTATACATAGTCTTTCTTATTTTTAGTTAGGTTTTGGTAGTTTCTTATTGTTCTAGTTTAGTTTCTACTTTCTATTTTTTCTTTTTCTTAGCTATTAGTTGCTTCTACTTGTTAGTTGTTGCTTTTTATTTTTTGTTTGCTTTGGTTAGAGTAGTTTGCTTTGTTTAGGTTAGTTTCCTTTGCTTGCTTTGCTTTTTCTTTTTGTACTTGTTTTGCTGGGGTTCTCCATTTCTTGAACGTGGTGGTAGTTGTGCCAACCTGCAAGTGGTCCTTTGTTGGGTAAGTAATCTAGAATATTCCTTTAAGAAACTTTGGTTTTCTACTTAGGTCCTCCTGTGGGTTCCATGGTTATGTCTAGATGGTATGATGTTTATTCATGGGAAATGAGTCATTAGTCGGTGCACTTGAAGTAATATCTAGCCATATATCTCTTACACTCTTAATAATCTTGAGGTATCTAAGTAAGTCTCAATGATCTTACATTAAGTGAAAAATCTAAGGTTCACCTTTTCTTCCATCAGGAGTCCACACCCATCTAGCTAAGTTATCAACATAACTAGTGCCATCAAAAGCATGTGTTGCAAGGGTAGCGGTGCTGCATTGTACTCTACCAAATCTAATCTTATGGAAATATCAAGAAATTATAAAAAGAAAATAAATGCAAAATCACAATCACACACTATAACTCAATTAGATGGACAATCAAGTAAACTCTACTGGGGCTATGGATGCCTAATTGACAGTAGGGCTCTGCTTGAGTGGAATTCTAAGACAAACCCATTGGAGCTATAGACGCTTGCTAGCAATGGGGCAATGTCTAGGTAGTTCATGAGGTGTGTACTAATCACATAGCTTAATGTAAAGGATCTTAGATAAGCTTAGTTACCTAGGGATGGGAATTAACACAATTGCACACTCATGTTTTCAGGATATGGATGGCTGCACCGTGCTCTTAATTTCTACTTCTTTGATATGCTATCATATTTTTCTTGTTTGACATGTGGAAAACACATAGATTCTAGGTTCAAAACTGACATTTATCTTTGAAATGCTCTGGAGCATTTCCTAGCAGAGTCATCATTTGTTGTGCCTTGCACACATATTCTATTTTGCCAAAATGGAGACCCCCTCTTTTGCTTTGGCTTGGAATCTCAACCTTTGTTACTTATGATGATGAGAAGTTGAAATTATGCTTATAGTGCATGATTTGTTCCAAATTTGAGTATTTTGCATATTTCAAGTGATTTGATGTCATTTGGAGGTGTCTTGGGTGGTCTTGTGCTTTAAAAACAACCATTTGTTGCCTTCTACATTGAAATTGGGTGTTACTGCATTTTTTCTCCAAAATCCTATGTCACTGGATATTGTCCTTGAAATTGCTTCTATAGGATGTTTCATGTTAAAATTCCTACTTTCCAGGTCTTAGAATTGTAAAATTATGCATAATTCTAAAAAGATTTCACTAAGGGGTTCACATACTTTCATCCTGACACATGGTCTTGAAGCTCTGCTTTGGCTAAGTCTAAAACCCTAAAAACCCTGAAAAAAGGTTAAGTCTAAAATTTGGTGGAACCTCAAAATTCTAGAATCTACATATGAAATCCTATGGATCTGGAACCTATCTCAAACATCTTGAAGGTATATTTAAAAATATTTAAAGTATAATAAACTTATACTTACATATATTTTTAAATATACTTTCACCTTGGGAAGTTCAAAATCTGGTTGCGCTAAAACCTCAGTTCACTACCTGGTACTAAAAAGAGCACCTACTGACTTGCGCTAAAAATAACTTACATCAACTTGCTCTAAAACTCACTATCACCACCCTTTATTGATAGGTCAGTCGAACCCAAAACTAGCGCAAAGTCACTTGGAGCCAAAATCAATGCTAGGTTGGTTGGAGCCAAAATTAGTGCTAGGTCAGGTGGAGCCAAAATCTGCGCTAGGTTGGTTGGACCCAAAATCTGCACTAGGTTGATTGGAGCCAAAATTAATGCAAGGTTAGTTGGAGCCAAAATCAGCACTAGGTTGGTTGGAACCAAAATCCACGCTAGGTCGATTGGACCCAAAATCCACGCTAGGTCGGTTGGAGCCAAAATCTGTGCTAGGTTGGTTGGACCCAAAATTAATGCTAAGTCAATGACCCCCAAATTTGAGCAAATTGAGTTTTCTTGGTGAATTTGAATTGCACAACTATTTGTCACATCATGATGAACATTTTTACCAAGTTCGTATGGATTTTGGGCACATTTTACGACAATTAATACTACTGCACATGAAAAGTCCGTGACCCCCAAAAATCTCTTTTTTTGTAGAAAAGGCTATAAAAACGTGAAATAAAAGTTTCCAAATGGATCCTATTGGCCCCAAAAACTTCTAAGATCAATATATTGGCCAAATTGATACTTGAAAATGGTAAAGAACTTAGAAAATCATGCAAAAATCACTAGATTTATGAGGTTGTTCATAAGAAGATGACATTGAGTTTGGGTTGTCCTAGATTGAATCTATGACTGCAAATGGATATGTTTTGACTCAAATTGATGGAAAATGATTGTTTATGATGAAATTGATGCTTGGCCTTGTTTCTTACAGGTCTAAGAGGACAAAGGAGCCAACTAGAGCCGTCTTGGAAGGATGTACACATATAGATGTAGTGCTAACCCAGAAATGCAGAAACTTCATTTTATCAACCAAATTAGTGCTGCACCTTCAAAAGGAAGTTAGTATGATGTCAAAAATGATGGAAATAAGTCCCTAGAGCTTGAAGACACTGAAGATCATGCCTACATCACTGTTATTCCTATAGATCTAGTTCAATGCATAAGACATGTTCATTGTTTCCCAGTCATCCAGTCAATGCAATGTTGATCTAGCAAGCATCTAGTTGGATACACATTCACCAAAAATGTGCCACATACACTTCTTGATCCAGTTAGCACTTGGAATCTACATTAGCTCATATTTTCAAGCATCATGTGACTCTATTTTAGCTTTATTAGGCTTTGAAAATTAACTTTTCATCATAAAGAACCAAATGAGTGTCCATTTTGTCTAGATTCAATGTATTTGCGAGCTGTATTTTGTCTTTTTCTGAAGGGACAAATGCAAGCCTAAAATGTAACAAACTAATTTATTTCATTAAATGCCATGTAATCTTCTAGACCATTGGTGTTGAGTCAATCTCCACCATCCATTGAAAAGCTCAGTATGATGCCTTGTCTATAAAAGAGTCATCTTTCCTCTCATTTGTAAGTAAGATTTGATAATGAATTGTTGAGACTCTACCAAAATACAGTCAATACAAAGCAAGTTTTACAGGTTGCTGGGAATTAGTATTTTTGTGTTGTCTCATTTTAGTTTTCATGGTTCGTATCAATCTGAATTTAACTAGTTGTGCTTTTGCAATGATGGGTAAATGTTAAGTTATCTGATGAATGCTTTGGTCCATACTATTAGTGCTTACTGATTGTAAGTTGTTTTGTATAGTTAGCCTGGGCCTTATCATCGAATGTAGTTCAATTGCATTCCACTAGTTAAGTTATGCCATTGTCTGGGTGTTTAATGAGTGAATGCACTTTGAAAATCATAAGGATCCTTTAAAGATTGCATCATTTCTTGCAACATTGTAGGTTTCCCATCCCAGTGAAACAAGGAATGGTTTATTAAAAGTATTTGTCTATCTACAGCATGTTACCCTGTTGTGACTGTCACTTAGCATCTCTTATCTCTTCTCTCTCTCCCTTTCTTTTTATATTTTGTTTACATCAAATTTGTTAGATTTAGGGTTTCAGCATAATTTCACTTCCCATCTGCTAAAATTTTAGACTTCATAGTCTAAACCATCTAGGGTTTCCACATATACATTGTTGTCATATTCCATAAACCCTGCATTTCATGTAAGACCCCTTGTTGGTACAGCTAATCACATTCTACTGAAGTTATTCCCAACAAGCTAAGACCTAGTTGTATTATCCTTGGGGCATTCCTATCTTGGAAAAGATACCTTTTTCAAGAGAGGTGTGATCCCAGCAATCACACTTGCATTGTTGTGTGCTAAAAACACCATCAACACTTTCCTATCTTGGGAACCACACCTCATGTGATGTTTTGCATATGGTTTTGTAAACCACATATTGTTTCTAGGTTTCTAGAAGTCTATAAATTGAGATCTTGAGGAGTAGTATGTATGATGAGAGTTTACATCGACATAGGTGTTTCCTGAATGTTCCCAGAATTACTCTATTTGAATTCTGGTGTATTACTCCTATAAATACACACATTCCAAAAGTAATGTAATCTTATTTTAGATTTGATAATACATTGTGTAGGCTGTAGAGTGGGGGTTTTCTCCTTAAAGGGTTTTCCCCACATATAAATCATTATGTTATGATTTATTGCTTATTACTAATTTAGGGAGAATTCAAGGGGATTAAGTTTATTTGATGGCTTTCCTATAGGAGTGAACCCAAAAATATGTTTCTTGCCTTTGTGATTAGTCCTACTTTAAGGTATTCCTCTTTGAAAGAGATAGTGACTCTGCTATTCGAAAAAAGGTTGAAGCTACTATTATGAAGCTTGTTCATGTGAATTCATGTATATTACAAGTTGGTGAAGCAAGAGGATAAACTACATATTTTTTTCTTCTTTCTATTATAAGAGACAAAGTTTCTTTAGTTAAAGAATATATGTTTCTATAAGATCCAGTCTTACATTTTATGAAATTGTAGAATATGGATAATTGGCATAACGACTACACTATGTCAACTCCTTCTTATGCAACCTCTTATGTTTCAAATCCTAGACACCATGAAGAATATAAAGATCATTCATGATTACTATAATCAAGTCTCATTTAGGTATGCTGCCTATTATGTGTCACCCAAAAACCCTAGCAAATCCTTGATGCATATAGGAAAAATCTTGATGAACTGATAGGCCAACAAAATGATATTATAAATCTTACTATATCATCTAGAGCCAATCTTGTAGCCACAAGAAATCAAATGGATAAACCTCCTTATACCCCACCTGCCAATGTCTACAAGTAATTAGACTTATCTCGAGTTAAGTTTATAGTCAGATGCCTAGGTTTGATAGGAAAGATGTACTTAACAAGGGGACAACCATGTACAAGGATTTACTAATTTTATGGAACATTTTTATTTTGAACAAGAGGACCTATGGATATGACTTTTTGTTAGGTCACTATATGGAGATGTAAAAGATTGGCTATATTTTTCCTTATCACCATGGCTAAGTTATTGGGTGGGCCTTACTGTAGCCTTTAGTAAAGAATACACATGTAATAATGATTGTACTCTTCCTATTCAAGAAACTACAAGCATTAAAAGGTAGATAGGAGAGTTATCTATTGAGTTTCACAAAATGTTTGTAGCTACAATCTCTTCCATCCCTGAAAAATTATTGGTTTAAAATTTCAACCTATGTTGATATGTTTTATGAGGCCTTGGAGGCCAAGGAAAGATTGTTTCCATATGATCTTAAGCCTAAGAGTTGGAGTAGGCCAATGGGTGGAAAAACATGGTAAATGAAATATGAGAAGTATATTTCTGTTTAACATGGTATCGTGAAATGTTGATAATGGTATATAATAGTTTTAAATAATCACCTAGGGCATCCAATTTGTGTTAGTGAGGCTTATAATGAAATATTTCAAGTGCATACTTTGTTAAGAGGTATATGAGACCATAAATCATGATAGCCATGTAGATGAAGAGGCTATGGTATGCACAATTTTTTCATCCTAATGATTATATTCTTGAGAATGATGGTCTAAATAGTATGCAAACAAATGGTTGTTTCCTTGATGAGCTTCCATGTTTTATTCCCTTTGAAGACTGAGATACTAATAATGACCATGTTACACATGTTTTCTCACAAGGAATGAAGGATGATGTCCTTAGACTAAAAACTAAATATGCCTATGCTAATGGTAGTGTAGAGATTACCTTGTAGATTAATGATTTTGGTCTTGAGGGTGAGAAAAAAGTATTTTCCTTTCTTTTGTGATGACTTTCTTGTATGTTTGGATCAATTGATGGATTCAAAATGATTTTGATATCAACATTTATAACTATAATGGTTGTAATCATTATTCTTCTCTAGAACATGATATTGATACTTCTATGAATAGGATTAGTTGTTATGATGAGGGTTATCATATTTGTGCAATAGAACATGCTACAAATGAAGGTTTTTTTATGCATAGGATCTTAATGCTTTTCTACAAGAGGAGGAAGATAAGATAATAAATGAGTTTCTTAGCAACAATTATTGCTTGACTACTAGCCTTGAATAACATGTAACATTTAAGAGAAATAGAGGGAAAAGATCCTTCAAAAGGGGTGTCTCAAATTTCTTATCTTGGTGTTAACGACACAAATTAGGGTTTGGATCATTCTTGTGGGTGTAATATAAATGAGTACATCAACATTTTTTGTGAAGTTGTATCCTAGTTGCCAACTATCACTGAATCGGATTTGTGCAAAAGTAAATTGGAAGCTTTCTACATTAGTGGTTACATGTATTTTCTCATGAAAATGGGTGTGTTTCTCTTGAGGTTGAGTCTTTCTATTGGGACATGGATGCATGCATAGAGTTGAGTGTGCTACGAGGTCTGCCTGAACTTCAAGACCAATGTGTTGCAACTTAGTCTAGGGATGTACTTGAATTTGAACCCATTCAATTTGAGTTTCATGATGTATTTCTTCCTTGTGTAGATTAGAATTACATTTAGGTATGATTTTATTTATAATATAAAAATTTGAGGCATTTACCTTTGTATTTGATTCATATGAGGCTAGTGAGCATGGTACTCTTGAAGTCATGAATTATGTTGGTCTTTCTTTCCATATGAGCATAGATAGTGTTCCTAAACTAAATGTTTGTAAAACACAATAATTATTATTAGGAGATATGTTATGGTAGTCCTTAGCATTCAATGATAAACATTACTAAAGACTAGAGAAGGTTGTTGAATAACTCATCAAAGCTTTCACAATAATGTGATGTACGTACATGAATGTGATTACAACTAACATAGCCATGTCCTTGAATAGAATAAAAAGTATTAGAATAATTGCTATGTCTAATTACAATGTTCATCTATGAGGTATGTAAAAGAATATGCATGATAGATTTGAAAAAAATTGAGGATTATTTTATGGCCTTATAAGTGATGAGGTTGTTCTAAAATATGGTAGAGGGGTTAAAATTCCATAGAGGTACATAGTAGGATTATAAAACATGCATCAATACCAATCTATATTGTGGCATCCTTCCAATAAAATGTTGGTTATATCAATATGAATTGTTCTAACAATTTGCATGCATTATCAAAACCAAGTATCAACAAAACTATATTAGAAGAATTGTAAAAATCCTTCATGAAACACTTTGGATGTAAACTCCCTAGGATACTTGATTGGTGGTGTCATTGTCAATCACTCAAAATCCAACGTAGCTAACATCAACAACCAAATTGCCATGGCTTCATTCCATTTAAATTGACAAAAACTACAAAATGGTGAAAAAATGTAAAAGGACAACATTAAATGTAGTTCAGATCAAAAAATCTCATTGGAATTAAACAAAGTAGTACAAGAAGCAAGAAAACCTACAAGCCATGTACATCATCACTTCAAACACTACCAGATCTCATGTGCATCAGAATATAGAAGTTAATCATTCCTTTGTATAAGAGTGAAAATTGCATACCTTTCACTTTTCCTCTTCATTTTAAACTCATTCTAAATAGGTTATTCCTACTACAATGACTAGCATACATGTGGTATATTTCTATGTAAAAGGTGGATAAGAATTTGCACCTAACCTAATCCTATTATGAGACATTATGAGAGTCTAGACTTGGTCTATATTATAACCTTTGCCATACTTGTGTCAATATGCATTGGTTAAAATAATGATGGTTCAAATCCATAGTGTGCGAATTGCCTTTGATCTTGTAAACTTAAATTTAATCATGGGTTGATGTAAATCCCTTCCTAACTAGCTGTCACTTGCTAACATGAGTACAAAATGTGCTAAATTGTGTACTGGGGTGTTATATAAAGAGGCACACCTTAGTTAATTATTTGACTAAATCTACCATTTAAAAATCAAGAGAGATTTTTCTAAATTTTTATTATATAATCTGTTACAAATTAATTTGATTGAAAGATACTTATTTTTACTACTTCACACTTTTAAAGCTTTTGTTGTTGTCTTTGTTGCAATATATTCTATTGTGATGAACCGTTGTTCCAATAATTCCTGAAGAAAATCCTAAGGAATAAGCCTTGTTATTCGAACCCTTACAATGAATTTTTTTTTTAACATCGCTTAATTAGAAGGGCATTCATTGAACAAAAAAGTATGAGCAACTTATGAAAGATAAAGAGGATGCTTTTCGCATACACCAATGTAGACAAACGTGATGCAATCCATATTTTTAGAATATATACGTTTAGAATATCTAAAATTTAGTACAGCTTCATCAAAGCAGATAACCTTAATTTTAAAACACATTAAAGTCAACTCTTCTGCGACATATGTTTGGAATCTATATTAAAGTCAACTCTTCTGCGACATATGTTTGGAATCTATATATCTAAAAGAAAAGTTAACGGTCGGATTGAGGGAGAGTGTTTGATATGATATTTGTAGACTTTATAGGAAAGCAATACAGAAAATGGTCCAAGTTCAGTGCACCTAATCTTTTGTTTTTGTTTTTTAAACCAAAGGTGACAGAGTACTAGACCATTGTATTAAAGATAAGATCGTAATTGCAAAAAGCAAAAGGATACTAGGAATGTAACCTCTGGTATATCACACCAAAAAAATAACTAGTTCATAAAAGAGGTGCCAAAACAAGACCGAAGCAAAAATAACAGTCATCATATAAACATATCCTAACAATGTCAAGAAAAATGGAGAGCAAGAAAAGACCAAGGCCCATGAAAAAAACACCACCACAGACCACCCGATAGTGCATTATGCAGCTGGACTTGTGGTCGGGATCATGTCCAGATCCATCTGGTCACCTAGGAAGCCCACTTCACTCTGAATACCCTCATCACCCTCTTCTGGGTCCTCAAAAGCATATCTGGGGATGCAAGGGGCTATGTTGAGGGCAACGATTCTTAGAAAATGGATGCCTATTTAGGTATCTTTAATGCATTTCACATCTTTCCTGGAAAAGACAAAGGGAAAAGTTGCTAGCTCATTGTTAATCAAGTCACTAGAAAGGGATTTGAGGGAGCTCTGCAACACATGATAGATGGCTTGGTGTGGGGCGGAGATTCTGAGTGTTATTCGCTCAAAGAGACCACTAATACATGCCTCCCCCAGCGCCATTTCACCGCTTCTGCTAACCTTTCTACAGTGTAGATATTGTTGCAGAATAAACCCGAAGCCACTTTATGCACATACTCAGGATCCTGGATGAGGTCCATGATATTAGAGAGAATGTGAGCAATAATATCAGAGTAGTTTAGAACTCTCTCTGGATACCCCTTGATCCACCTGTGACCTGCAACACAGTGCATGGCAAACTGGACCAATGTTCCATCATGCTCTATCAGGGACATAAAGTCTGCCACCCTTACCTTACCATGCACTTCAGGCTCATCTTCCAATGGAGGGAAGAAAAGCCTTAAATCAAGCCTTGTTTCCGCCATTGTCGATGCCACAGAGATGAGAAATTAGGAAGCGGAAGCAGAGAGATTGAGCACAGAAGTAGAAAAAAGAAAGACATCATGGTAGGTTAAAAAAACCCTACCGAGCATCCTAGACCAATCCCGAGGTGAGATTCGGCAAGATCATACTTTAAAACATATCTAACAGAGTAATCACTCATTCATCCTCCCAATTTTCCCTCCTTAAATAAGCATGATTCGTGATGTCAGGGCGGTGGCTTGAAATGGAAGGAAAAAGCCTCCAAAACAGGACAAACAAGACTTGTCATAACGATGGGGGAAAGAGGCCTGTAGGACGAAGGAAATAAAAAATACCAACTGAGATCACAAGACCAGAGACCAACAAAGGAACTCCACAACAAGGCTAGAAATCTGACAAAAGCCCCGCTCCCCACACGCTAGTCTTAAATGAAAGTCCAATCACTCCACCCATTGAAAAGAGGACACTCAAAACAAGAGGACTAGCCATGCTCCAGCTCATCATCCACCCAGAACAACTGATGTAAGAAGTTGAAAGGAGTTGAAAGACTACCAAAGATACCAATCAACCAAGAAACATAGGATACATCCAACTGAGAAGTTAGAAGAAAAATAGTACCCGCCACCCAACTGTGTCACCGAGGACACACAACTCATCCAGGGAAGAAAAAAAGTCAGCTTACACAATATCCACCCCTTGGACTTGCAGCGATTAGAGGCATTCTTTATCCTTGTCAACTAGGTTTAGAATATCCACAGGCCAAATACCTTTCATGGCTGAGAAGAACACCATTTGTTCACACTGATCAATTGCTTTATTGGCTAGACAATCATCTACTCTATTTGCTTCCCGGTAGCAATGAGAAATTTTGAAAGACTCAAATTTATCTAGTAAGCACCAGACCTGGTTCAAAATATATGAAAGATGCCAATTCTCCAGTTTTTTGGAACAAACCATTGAAATAATGATTTTAGAATCTCCCTCGAGCCATATGTGTTGAGAACCAAAACCATGGGCTAGCTAAAGACCATGTAGCACAACAAATGCTTCTGCCATATTATTAGTGCCCTTGGGATCTTAGAACATTTAGCCACCAAAAGGTTACCTTTCTAGTCTCTAAGCACACAACATGTACCAGATAAACCTAGGTTACAACAACTAGCTCCATCAACATTTAATTTGATAAGTGATTCGGATGGCAATATCCATTTCACCATGGTCCTCTCCACACAGGTGGTATGTTGCTGTACCAAAGAGCGCAAAACATGTTTATTTATGCCTTTCAAGTATACTGTTGTCCCATGAAGTCCAAGCATTCTCCTCAGTACCATCCCTATGAAGTTTTTCATTTAACACTTCTACTATGGCTATTTCCAATTCTTCTAGAAAGAGTTGCAGAGGTTTAGAATGTCTCCTAAAGATCTTGAAGTTTTGTTCTTTCCACAGATGCCGAATTAGGAGGGACAGTGAGATTACCCATAGGTTGTGGAGCGTGGAATCTCAGAAGAGATGGGGCTAACCTTTAAAAAGTTGAAGAAGAGTTTTTGGAAGTGCCAATTGCCAATCCAACTTCATACATAGCCAATACCAAACTTCTTTGCTGAAGTTACAATGTAGGAGGAGGAGGTCAATTGTCTCTTCCATTTCACCACATAAGACACATTTGAAGCTTATACCAATGGCCAATTTTTGAATCCTATCACCTGTGAGAATTTTATTGTTTAGTGTGAGCCATGTCAAAGTTCTTGCTTTGGGGAGTAGGGCATCATACCAGCATAAGTGCATTTGCCAATCTGTAATGCCTCTAGAGGTGAGCCATTTATATCCTTGTTTCACCTTATAGGAACCCAATCCATCACCCATCCATATCAATTCATCGTCCTTATGCAGAGGATGTATAATTCTATCTTCTAGAATAGACTTGAGGGTAGATATTTGGTATTTAGGGATATTAAAAATGAATAAGTCCTTCCAAATCGCCCTTGGAGGCCAACTGCTCCTATCAATCTAGAAATAGGCTGAAACCTTAACACCCCAATGTCTCTTGAGAACCAATTCTGCTTCCTTCAAATCTTTTCTCTTAGTAAGAATGGGCCATCCATTCCAAGAATTATCCCAAAAATTAGCCTTATCACCATTGAATATAACCCATGAAAGTTTGGGTAAGATTACATCTCTACTTTTCACTTGGAAGTTCCAAATGGAGGAACCTTTAGGTGGATTAGCCACTATGAAAATTCTCTCTGGAAGCTCATTGTCTAGATATTTAGATTGAAAAAATCTTACTCATTTTAGGTATGGTTTCTTGTACATTTTCCAGGCTAGCTTTGCACCAAGAGCCAAATTCTAAAAATCTTGGTTTAGAATTCCTGCACCTCCTAGTGAGATGGGCTTACAAATTTTATCCCACGAAATAAGGTGAATCTTCCTTTCCTTCGTCGACCCTTGCCAGAGGAATCTCCTGCATATTTTTTCCAATTGTTTTGATATTTGTCTAGGTAATTGTAGAGAGGAAAGTATGTAGACAGGGATAGCCGAAAGTACCGATTTCACCAAGGTAAGCCTTCCTGCTAGAGAGAGCCATTTGCCCTTCCAAGTCCCATTTTTTCACTCCAAACTATCCACCACCTCTTTCCATAGAGCAAGCTTGTGTCGGCCATTGAATAGTGGAACACAAAGATATTTTCCAAGTAGTGATTCCAATGGGAAATTAAAGATTATGGAGATCTCAAATTTGGAAGCCTCATTAACAAAAAATAGATAAATCTTGGATTTATCTTCATTCACTTTCTATCCTGAGGCAATACAATAATTTTCTACAACCTCCTTAATGGAAATCACCTCTTTTCTATTTGCCTGACTGAAGAGTATTGTTTCATCTGCAAACAAAGTGTGTGAGAAAGAGTCTAAAAGAAGAGGACAACTTATCCCTTTCCAAGATCAACTATAGCCTACATATTTGATGGCACAAGATAAAGCTTCCATCATAATGATGAACAAATAGGTGAAGAGACCTAATGTCTCAAGTTATTGCTTGGAACCTCATTCATTCCTTGGTCATCGGCCACACTGCAGCATCGGTAGACTTTGTTAATGTTACACCGATCGCTTTGCTCTCACCGATGGTAGTGAGCCATCGGGTAGACTTTCTGTATCAGCGGGAGTGAGGAGTCTTTGGGTGATCAGCAAGGTTTCACCGACGATGGGCTAGCTATCAGCATGACAATCATTGTCGGTATGGTTTGCAAATGTCGCTCTAACAGTTTGGGTTACTCCGATGGGAGTTGGCATCAGCATGAGTCATTCCAATGAAGATCAATGTATCGGCAAGAGAACCACTATCGACCCAGCTTTGAGAAGTCATTCCAATAGTTTTGAGTCTTTCCAATGAAGGCTTGGATTAGCAAGACTATAACTATCAGTGCAGTTTCAAAGTATCTCTTTGACGGTCTTCTATTACTCTGATGAAGGAAGAAGGTTTAGGCATCGGTGGGACAAGGAACCATCAATGTAAATGGTGGAGTGATCTCTGATGGTTTGGGCTATCTCGATGAAGCTTAGACTGGCATCGTCGGCAACAAAATTGTTGATGATAGTCATACAGTGTGTTCAGATATATAAACTTGGATATCAAACTCAAACTAGTGAATGTGGGACTAAAGGTCTCACATGAATACAAACAGTTGCGATGGTTGGAAGGTAGCGATGCTGGGTTAGTTGGAATGAACAGTCAGGATAGAAGTTCAAAAATGTTTTTGCTCTTGAAGACTATGTAAATACAGATTTGGTGAGGTCATCTGTATTGATTGATGAAGTGATTCGATCAAATTGTTCATTCTATAGATGTAAAGAGGAAGTGAACTGTGTGTATGATTTGAGAATTGATACTTGAGCGAGAAGGCTAGGATCTTTATTGTAACCATTCTAAGCTTACTGTAAATAAATATTGTCTCTCTTGTGGTGGTGGGTTTTTTACCCAAAAGGGTTTTCCCACGTACATCTGGTGTTGTTCTCTATTATCTTGTATGTTTATTCTGTATTTTCTAGTGTGTTCATCTTTGTATTTGAATTAAACGTTACATGTCTGCATTATCCCCTTTGAATTGACATTAGAGAAGCTGTATTCCACACTTGCACTTTCCTTACAATAGGGAGAGAGAGGGTCAACTTGTCTCAACCTCTAGAGGATTAAAAAGGGGTAGTCTCAATACCATTAACTAGAACCGAAAGGGTCACACCTTTGAAATAGGCTGATGCCCACTTGATCCAATGCTTGCAAAAACCCATCCTAGCCAGTATCCTTAAAAGAAAATTCTAGCTTACTCGATCGTAAGCCTTTACCATGTCTAGTTTAATTACCATACTAGGATCCTTGGTTATTTTGATCATATGGAGAATTTCGTGTACTAGAATGGATCCTTCCACAGTTTCTTTCTCTGGCATAAATCCTCCTCGCTCCTTTGATATGATGGAGGAAAGAATGGGAGCTAGATGCATTGCAATGGCTTTGGATATGATCTTATATACAAATATAAGGAGCTAATTGCCACCACTTCCCAACATTATCTATGAAGCCTGGGTCTCTAAACCACATACCCTGGGACTTAAAATAAGATCTACGATTCTTGTGAACATCTCCCAAGACTAACAAGACTGGATAATGGTTAGATCCAGAGAAAGGAAGAATAGAAGAGGACACCAAATTATTATCTTGTAGGCAATTCAGTGAGATGAGGAACCTATCCAAATGCTCTGCTATCCTTTCACCATCTTTCCTCATATTTGACCACGTATAGATACCATTAGAAGGCTTACATTCCAACAAGTTATTGGAGGAAACAAAAGATTTGAAGTCCAACTAAGCACTCGTCTGGCCAAAAGAACCCCCACATTTTTCTGAAGTCTAGCATAGCATTGAAATTGCCACCCAAAATCACATACTCCATGCTGATAAAATGCAACAAAGAAGTCAGGTGTTCCCAAAGAATCTAGTTCTGAGAAGCAATTGAGTGACCATATATGTACAGGGCCCATGAATCTTTACCCTTATAGGCCCCTAGAAATTTGCACAGTATCTAGTTTTCTCGATTTCCTACTACTTCCATCCTTGGAAGATAGCTTTTCCAAAGTACTACCAATCCACCAGAAGCCCCCTCAGCTGCGTGACAAATTAATTCCCAGTTAGACCATTTCTTGAAAATAAGAGATCCTTGATCATCTGCTAGCTTAGTTTCTTGGATAAAAACTATATCCACTCCTGCCCCATCAATTTGAGATTTGATAAGGTGTAGCTTGTTAGGGGCATTTATGCCCCTAACATTCCATTGAAGGAACCTCATGGCTCTCGAGGAGAGCCATTCGCTCTCCTCTGCTTAAGGGCTTTGTCAATGGTGGTTTGGATTCTAGCGTCTATCTCTTTCTAAGTCTTAGTCCTCTTATGTCTCAAGCTTCTTCTTGGCTATGAGGAGGAGTCAGGGCTTCCTCTATTCTCCAAGGGAGTTTGGAGAATTCCCAAATCTCTGCTGGTGACTTCTTAATCATTTTCATGCAAAACTTCCTCTGTTATCTAGTCCAAAGGAGAGTCTGTTGTTTTACGGATAACTTCTTTAAGAAGGGTTTGGAGCTTTACCTCTCTCAAGTCCTCTTTATCCTCCAAGCTATTTTGCTGAACTGGACTATCTTGAATGGGTTTACTCAGCTGGGGTTCACTAACAGGTTCACAAGGTGTCTTTCCTGCTAACTAGTCTCCAAATCATTTAGTATCACCTTAGGAGCCAAAGCATTCTTTTCGAAGAACTAGGACCCTATGGGGTTGACTTGTTGGGGTCCCTTGAACTTCCAACACCTTGTCTCATGACAACTCCATTTCCTCTCGATCTGACTCTACCTCCTCAAAAGGAACCTTGAATCCTTCAAAAGGGACATCCATAGTTCTCAAGTTGACATCCTCTATGTTATCGATGACATTCCCTTCACAAATTTTCGAGCCTATGGAAATTTCTCTTGCTTGAGTCCCCACCATTTTTCATCTGAGTAGTCTTTACTTTCTAGACATAAGCAATGGTGATCACATGACTGAGAGATATTACCATTAGGTTCATGTAAGGCGTCAGTCAGCTTCTTTGTTTCTCTGCCATATCCCAGAATCCTATTCATTCTAGCAAGGTCTTCATCTGACATGCCTTCACGTAGAAAAAATTCCTACAACTATTGACCTACCAATGTATTAAGCAGTATGCTCTTGGGGATGGGTTCTTCCGCCTTCATGATCAGACAAATTTTAACACTGGGCATGTAGTAGTGGCCAAAACTAATTTCAAAGTCTTGGAGATGGCCTAAAGCCCTGCCAATGGACTGTATCATTTCTGGATCCCTATACTCTGTCGACATGAAAGGGAGTTCCATCCACATGGGGAGATAAGGGATCTTCTCTTTCCCTACATCAAAATTCTGCTTCCAGACTTGACAAAAAACTGCATTATTTTCAAATATCCATAATTTCTTCTGAAGGACAAGGTCTTTGTCCTCTTCTTTTTCAAAGAGGAAGCTAAAAAACCCATTACCCATTGAGCTAACTTCCTTAATCTTTGGCCATTTCTTTTTGGTCCATTCCAAGAAACTATCAGAAGAAAAATGAAGGGATAAGACTTTACCTATCAGGGTCGCCTTAGTAAAAAAAGAGATCCTCTTTATCAAGCCATCACCGTGAAGGCAAACATTTATTTGCTTCTCTTGTCTCCTTGTAACTTCCTTGATAGTAGTTTTGGGGACCCACTTTTCCTTCACCTGAGGGCCACTAAACCCCTTTTTTGAGCCCCTCTCCACAACTACGTTAACAAAGACGCAATAGATGAGCCGCATTTCCATTTCTGACGGGCAAAACACAGTTGCTGGAAGAAACCACCATTTCTACGTTGCTTCTTTGCCTTTTGGGTGGGCCTTCATTTTTTTTATTTGCAATCAAACTTTAAAAAAAAAAGGTGTGATTTTTATTTGAAGCTTATGACTTTTTATAATATTGTTTATTATGAAATAAAAGTGATTTTTATTAAAAGTTTGTGAGTTTTTATAATATTTTTTTTTATTATGATATTGTTTATTTATTATGGAAATTAGTTTTGTTTTTTCAAAACAAATTTTATTAAAAAAATAAATGAATGGCTTTTATAATGTTTAATTATTACCTAAAAATAAATGTGTGGTTTGAAAACTAAGCTTTTTTTTATAAAACAAATCTTATAGTAGTTTTATGTTTTTTAAAAAGATAAATGTGTGGAGTTTTTTTTATAAAACAAATTTCATAAAGATGTAGTTTTTGTTTTTTCCTAGTTTTATTATCAGTGTTCTACTTTATAATAAATCTAAAATTTTGAAAAATTATATGTATCTAAAGTCCGTTTCTTTTGCGCAACCTCTCAATATCCCGTTTCTCGTCATGTTATTGTTACCGTTGCCATTTCCGTTTCTCATTTCTGATAACATAGCTCCACAGTGGAGAAGTCCTGAAGAGAAGCCCTTGTGAAACTATTTTTTCTCATACGACCTCTTGGACGTTTGTTGCGTTTCTTTCTCTGTTCATGAAAGGATCTCCACTTAGGCATCTGAAAATTTGAGTCTCGTTGTGCCGATTTACCTCTGCTTAGGAAGTCATTAAATTCTTTCCACTAGGAGTTTAAAAGTTTTCTCTGGAATATGAGTTAAGAGATGCTTGGCTTACATTCCTTCCTTTATTCCATGAGCGGTCCCTTGCAGTGTGCTTAACATCTCCAATGGGGTGCGGTATCTTCCTTCCATAATGATCATCATATAGAGAAACAGGGTTGGAGTGGAGAGAACGCGAGCGAGAAGAGTAGTTTGAAAAAGTACCCGTTCTGTAAGGATGCGCCATGTTTGAAACTATTCTTGGCCTAATTATTTCTCACATTTATAACTATCTTATTGCATCCCAAAACTTATTTCAAAGCATCACATTAAAACTCATGGGTAAGCATGTTGAATCTTAGTAGTTTTTGAGGGATGCATTAAGTTTCTTTTTAGTGCATCCAATCTTTATACTACTTTTTGTCCACAAGAATTTAGGTGCCTATATAAAATTCTTGTAGGCTCTTACTAATTTACAGGCATACAAAAAACAAGAAAGTATCCGATCGATATGTATGTTCTGGTCTCTCTGAATTCTCCCAACTGCTTCAGGAAAAGCTTTTATTTCTTAGAAATAATAATTTATTTGCTGAACAGTTTGGGGGAACTCTGGGGAGTCACTGAACACATTCTTATTATGAATGAGATTTATGCCATTCTCTTCTTCATTAAAAGTGGAAAGCTTTAGAGCTGTTATAATTAAAATCACCACAACGCATTTGTTTTTGTTAGTTCATATAATCTGAATCCATGACAATTACGCCATAATATGTCTTTAAATTATGACCTTGAATGTAAGATGCAGTATCCCATACGAAATATGGAAGTAAACATAATCTTTTAATTACTTTATTATGTTTTATTTCATTTGTATGAATTAACTTTGTTAACTTTTTTGTTCCATGTGAATGTAATGTCTGGTTAGAACACTTACACTCTATTTAAATATCATCCACTTCAATGGTCAAACAATCAATAGTGATTTTATATCTCATTCATAACAAAAACTGATAAATATTTGTCCTATTAAAATGGATGATATTTAAAATAGCCCAAAAAAGATTCGATGTGTTGCTAAATATAGATATAGAAAACTTAAGTGGAACTTTGTTTTTAAATTATATCATTCCATTTTATTTTTGGTAGTGTTCCAGCCTCTTCCTATAGCAAATTTAAATTCAATGAGTTTTTCTTAAATATACACCCGCTTATAACTACCACTCTTTACGAGATCTAGCAAAAATATTGGTAAATAGTAGGCATGCATTCATCTTTGTTTGGCCTCCCATAGTTATGTATGTTAATCATGAAAACATGTCGACTTGTTGGAGTTTAGATAGATTGTCTGAAATGCTAGTTTTGTCAACTGAGATGATTACAGGTCATGTAGGAAACTAGGTTTATAAGACATTGCAATGCAACACAAACATAGTATTGCACTTCTGAGCATGCATAGCGTAGGCGTGATGAAAAAATGTTGGACAACTGTAAGCCTAGAATTTTAAAGCAGGGAAACAAATTTCTGCACAAGGTGGAAGCTTTTTTTCATAAGAGTTGATTATAGAACTTGAGATATTAAATAATGTAATTGCTACGGATTCAAACATTATCTAAGTTTTATGTTAGTCCACGTGAAATTGATTGTATGTGTTGAGTGGGTTTGTAACTCCTGGAGAGTATATGGTTCTATAAACCATAGACGAGTTTGGTATTGAACTGTTATTTGAATGAGATTTTTATTCAACTGTTACCTTTAGTGTTTGATATGTAGAACCTTAGAATAAAGAAATTTAATAAATGATCATATATTTGAAGAAGGAAAACTTCTGAGTATAATTGGCGGGGATTCCCTAATGAATATGTTTTGTTATGAACACTATGAGTAAATAATGATTATAAATGTTGGGTATTGTGTACACCGTATGCTTTATTGATTCAAGTACTACTTAGATTTTTCTTTGTATTTGTCCATTTTGGAAAGGAATTTTATATTAAATAAAATATGTTAATGATTTGTTGGATAGATTTGGTACATAGTCAAGTTGATCCATTAAAGGTAATTAGAACATGAATAGTAGTATAGATTAAGAAAAATATATAGATATTAGAATTAGTATAAATATTTTAAATATATCTACCTAAAAGATGTTAAGAGATATTAGTCTCAGACACATGACAGAGAAGGAGTTATAAGTGCTCAAGCACATGGAAGGAAGAGACAACAGCTAAGAGAAGGAGATAACTAGTAGACAATAGAGTGAAACAAAGGATAAAGCCATGGTAGTTGGTGTAAGTGAAAGGTGTAGACCAAAAGGGTCAAGAAAAGTTAAGGAACAAAGAATGCCCTTGAGGGGTTGAGAAGGAACCAACAAGGTGGAGAGGTTGTGAGTAGGCTAGAGAAGGTGAAGACCATGCATGTGACCAAGTAGGCAGCATTGCAAGAGGCTGCATGTGAGGAAAAAGGTTGTGTGTGAGAGGGAGAGAGAGGTTGTGAGAGTGAGTATATAGCTGAGGGGTTGGATGTATGGATGTCTGAATAGGGGAAACTTAGGTCCTTGAATGTAAAAGAGAAGAAATATTGTGTGTAATAAAATATGTCATTGTATTTGTTGTTTGATGGCGTCGTATGATGTGTTTACTAGGTGCATGTAGAGTAGGTATCCATGGTTACGTATGAATTAGGGTTACTGGGTAGTTGTGGATGGTAGTCATGAGGGTATAAGTTGTCTTAGGTTGTTAGTTATTGCACATCGACCTAGAGCAAAGGGAGAACCTTGGTTTGCTTTCACATAGTTCAGTGAGGTTTGTACGTGATCACGAGTGGGTGTTGCTTGCATTAGGAACAATATAGCAAATAATGATTATACATGTTAGGAATTGTCATATACCATATGTTTAGACTTTTCTTTGTATTGTTCCATTCTTGAATTGAATCTTAAATTACACAGGTTATTGATATGAAGTATAAATTTGATACATAGTCGAGTTGTTCCATAAACATTCAATTAACACATGAATAGTAGTATGGATTAAGAAAATTGGATAGTGATTGTAATTGGTAATAGAAGAATTAGAACTAGTATAAATATCCTAAATTATCTATCTAAAAGATGTTGAGAGATATTCATCTTGAGGTGCCTATATTAAATTTATGAGATTAGCTAGATAAGCATCTCTAGACTAATATTTCTCTATATGCAATGTAATATATAACTTCCCTAGTTACGTTATTTTGGAAAGCTATTTTTCTATATTATTTAAAATGTTAAATAAAAATAAACTAAAATACTCACTTCATATGTTTTTGATTATTGTAAGCATTTTTAACTAGAACTATGAACCAGAAAGGGTTGTGAAAGGGTCGCCAAACCTTGTACAACAAGAACAAACAACTGATGCAGGAGCATCTTTGGTTCAAGAGCAATCTTGCATCAACCAAAAAAAATTGTATTTTAGTTTGTTTGCAATTTAGTTTGTTTCTTTTCATTTTCTAGTTCAGTTCAAGCAGTTTAGTCAGTAGCAGTTTCTGTAGTTTGGTCCGCATTAGGAACATAGCACCCTGGTAGTCTCAGACAATTAGCTAAAGGAGAAGACCTACGGAGCACTTTAAGACCTTCAAAGCTTAACATGACACATCATTCAATGTTGTTTGGTTTGTGGCTGACCTTCCCCGAGATCCACACATCATTCCATCTATTTGTAGAGGAGTCCTATTCATTTAGGTCTGACCTATCTGTGTACACATGCTACAGCTCTTCATTGGAGTTTGTGATCTTCCTTGGCCAACGTGGAGGAATCTTATGTTCTGGATATGATATATACTGATGTATTAGATCCCTAGGAAAGAAGTGATTCACATGGTGATAGTTTGATACTTTGAATTTGTACGAAAAAGATTTAAAGCAATATCTTGTGCATATTCTGATATTTTGTAATCAGGCCTATGAGCCCTAATTTGTAAGCCCACATATTGCCGGCCAATCTGTATTTGAATTCTATGATATATTGAATGAATGAATCTACATTTTCTTCATTTCTTGAGTTGTTGCTATTGTGTTTACTCTAGTTGCACGGTCTAGATAGTTCTCTTTGAGGACCCTCCTAACTGTGACTACACCAAGTGGTATCCAAGAAAAAGTTCAAATCTTTGGGAGTGAATTGAGCAAAGTTGGTGAAGGAATTCCATAGATCTTGTTGTGGACAAATCATCAAATCTGAGGCAGGTTACTTGTGTCACAACCGATCGTTGATTGTGAGATAGTTGTCACGTTGTAGCCTGATCGCTGAACTCAAGGTAATTTGCACTTGATCCTAGGAAGATGCCACTGAGGAGAATCCATGCTATTGGAACAATGGTTGGTAGGATGGATGAGATGATGGAAATGATAGAAACAATGAGAATTTGATTAGATGTTTTTGAAGAAGATAGGCAAAGAGGATTGACACCTAGAACTAATGTTGAAAGTGATGATGAAGAGGAATTTCAATCTGTGGAACAAATTGGTGAAACCCTAGGAGGTGATGAAGAAGAAGAAACAGATTAAGTCAAGATGTTACGAGCTATTTCAAAGTTCGGTAAAAGACCTAGAGTTGATGTACCTAATTACACTAGTAATTTGAACCCTAAAGAGTTGACTAACTGGATAAATGACATTGAAGAGTACTTCAAGTATGAAGAAGTTGAAGATCTTGAGAAGGTGAAATTTGCAAAGACAAAATTGAAAGGACATGCTGCTATATGGTGCAAACAAGTTCAGTTGGATAGAAATAGAAGACGAAAATAAAATATTACAAAGTGGGATAGGATGGTTACAAAATTGAAGAATTAGTTTTTACTTACTGACTATGAATTGGAACTATTAAAAAGGTTGCAAAACTTGAGACAAAAGGAGAAATCTGTGAAGGAGTATACTGAAAAATTTCATAGGATGATCATAAGGACTGGACATAGTGAAGCAAGCAAGGAGAAAGTGGCTAGATACATCAATGGGCTGAGATTGAACATTTAAGAAGAATTTAGTTTGGTAAGGGTGACAACACTGGAAGAGGCATATCAGTTTACCCTAAAAGTTGAAGAGAAGTTGAATAAGAGACATGATTAGAGACAAAGAGGCAGAGGAGGTAAATTTTAGAGAGGGAGAACATTTTATGGAGGAGGTAGATCATTTGCAGAACAAAGCAAACTAGAGAACACATTCAAGAAGGAGGAGAGAGATAACAAGCATACCAAAGGGACGACATAAAGTTCTACCATAGAGTAAACCCTAGCCTGTACCAGAGTGAAGGATACAGAAGAGAAGGAAGACATCCTAATAAGAGAACATTCAGAGGAACATGTTTTAAGTGTGGAGGTGGATATAGAGCTTTTGAATGTAATCAGGGAAGTACAACCAAGAAGACAGAGAACGGTGGAAGAGCAACTTATGTGGAAGAGGAACCTGTTGGATCACCTAATTTGGTTGGTGAACCTAAGAAAGGAGAATCACTTGTGATGTGGAGAGCACTATTTCAAGCAGAGACAGACGAGGAACCGCCACAGAGGAAAAGTTTGTTCAGAACCAGATGCAAATCAAGAGGTAAATGTTGTAAAGTTGTTATTGATAATGGTAGTTCAGATAACCTAGTTTTAGAGGAGATGACAACTAAGTTGAAGTTGGAAAGATTGAAACACCCTAAGCCCTATTAGATAGCATGGATTCAAGATGATCATAAGGTATTGGTGAGTGAGCAATGTTTGGTGAAATTTCATATTGGATCTTATCATGATGAAGTATTGTGTGATATTATGCCTATGGATGTTTGTCATATCTTGTTGGGTAGACCTTGGTAGTATGATAGGAAAGCTATACATGATGGGAGAAAGAATATGTACACAAAAACATCAAATGGGAAAAGAATTACTTTGATTCTTTTGCAAGATGGCCTTAAGAGTGAAGCATGTGGAACTGCTCGAATCCATTTGGTATATGGAAGAATATTTCTGGATGGCTTGAGACATGAGAATATGTGTTATTCTTTGATTCCTACAAAGCTTGAAACATTAAAGGAGACTAAAGAATCACAACCGGAGGAGATAACTGAGTTGTTGACAGAGTATGAAGACATCATATCAGACAATGTACTTGAAGGATTGCCACCAATCAGGAGTATCAGTCATCACATGGATCTTATACTTAGAGCTAGTTTGAATAACAAAGAAACACATAGAATGACACCGACAAAGAATGAAGAATTGAATAGGCATATACAAGAGTTGTTGAGGAAAGGTTTGATCAGAGAAAGTTTGAGTCCTTGTGCAGTAGCTGTAGTGTTAGCACCAAAGAAAGATGGAGAATGGAGAATGTGTATAGACTCTAGAGCAATAAACAAGATCACAGTTAAGTATAGATTTCCTTTATCTACGATGGATGATATCATGGATTTCTTGAGTGGAGCAAAATATTTCACAAAGATAGATTTGAAGAGTGGATAACATCATATCAAAATCAGAGGAGATGAATGTAACTACTACTTTTAAGACAAATGAAGGATTGTATGAGTGGTTAGTGATGCCTTTTGGATTGATAAATGCACCTAGTACTTTCATGAGATTGATGAATGAAGTTCATAAGAAATTCTTGGGTAAGTTTGTTATTATATATTGGGATGACATTCTAATTTTCAGTAAGACAAAGGAAGAACATTTGCAGCACTTGAGACAAGTATTGTAGAGGTTGAGAGAAGAGAAGTTACTGATAAACATCAAGAAGTGTAGTTTCGTGAAGGAAGAATTGGTATACTTGGGATTTGTGATTTCTATCGAAGGATTGAAGATGGACCCTGAGAAAGTAAGAGAAATTGTTGAATGGCCTACACTAGAGAGCATTGGAGAAGTCAAATCATTTCATGGATTGGCTAGTTTCTACCAGAAGTTCATAAAAATTTTAGTTCAATATGTAACCCTATGACAGAGACAATGAGAGGAGATAGAAAAGATTTCAAGTGGACATTAGGAGCATATAAAATTTTTGAGTTGTTGAAGTAGAAAGTGACAGAGCAACCTGTATTGGCCTTACCAGATTTCAATAAGGTATTTCAAGTGGATTGTGATGCAAGTGGGAATGCAATAGGAGTAGTGTTAAGTCAAGAACGTAGACTTATAGCATATTTCAGTGAAAAGTTGGATTATCCAAGGAGAAGATATTCAGTTTATGATCAAGAGTTCTATGCCATAATTCAAGCCTTGAAGAAGTGGAGACATTACTTGTTGCCTAAGGAGTTTGTGTTGTATATAGATCATCAAGCTTTGCAATATTTGAACAATCAAGGAAAGTTGAATCAGAGACATATGAGATGGGTAGAGTTCATGCAGAGTTATACTTTTGCATTGAAGCATAGGAGTGGAAAATCAGACAAAGTTGCAGATGCATTGAGTAGAAGAAAGAATTTGTTGACAAAGATGAGAGTTGAAGTGTTGGGATTTGATGAATTGAAGAACCTGTATGAGGAAGATATTTATATTGCAAAAACTTGGAAAGCATGAAAGGAAATTGTTGTGACAGATAGGAGTAAGTGGTTAGATTATCTCATTTACAAACATATGTTGTTCAGAGGAAATCAATTATGCATACCTAGAAGTTCAATGAGAGACAATTTGATCAAAGTGAAGCACAGTGGCAGATTGGCAGGACATTTTGGCATTGATAAAACAATGGATTTCATAAGTGAAAACTACTTTTGGCCTCAAATACTTAAGGATGTTAGGAAGTATGTGCAGAGTTGTAGAGTTTGTCAAGTTGCAAAAGGGAATAGTCAGAACACTATATTGTATAAACCTTTGATAGTACTGGAGAGACCTTGGGAAGACATAAGTATGGATTTTGTAATGGGATTGCCTAAGACACAAAGAGGACATGATTCAATATTTGTAGTGGTGGGCATATTTTGAAAGATGACACATTTCATACCTTGTAAGAAGACAACTGATGCAGTACATGCCGCTGACCTATTTTTTAAGGAGATTGTGAGGTTGCATGGATTACATAAGAGGATAATTTTAGATAGAGATACAAGATTTTTGAGATATTTTTGGAAGAAAATTTGGAAGAAGATGAAGATAGAATTGAAGTTTAGTTTAGCATTTCATCCAAAGACTGATGGATAGATAGAGATAGTAAATAGGAGTTTGGAAAATTTGTTGAGATGTTTGGATGGAGAGAAGGTAGGAAGTTAGGATTTGATTCTTTCACAAGCAGAGTTTGCATACAATAATTTAGTGAACAAAAGTACTAGAAGAACACCTTTCGAGATTGTTACCAAAGAAAACCCTAGAGAAGTAGTAGAGTTGAGAGATATCAGTATGGAGAACAAAAGCAGTGCAGAAGCAGAAGAATTTCCATGACACATGGAGACAGTGCATAATCAGGTGAAGAAGCATTTAGAAGAGATGAACAAAAAGTATAAGGAGTAGACAGATGAGAAGAGAAGACAAAGAATTTGTAGTGGGAGCTGAAGTGATGGTGTACTTGAGAAAAGACAGATTTCTAGTTGGGACATATAACAAGTTGAAGATGAAGAAGTTTGGACATTGTAGGGTACTCAGAAAATTTGATTCAGAAAATACATATGAAGTAGAGTTACTGGAGACATTGAGCATATCACCTATTTTCAACATTGTAGACCTATACCAGTATCATGAACCAGAGTTCAACGACAACATTGAAAAAGCCTTGAAGAAGTAATTACCACAACAAGCACTGGAGAAGATTAAAGACATTTTACATAGAAGAATTGGATGTAACACCAGAGGAAGACAATACAAAGAATACCTTGTGAAGTGGAAAGGTAGACTGGAAGCAGATTCATCATGGATTTCTTAGGCTGAGGTAGATCGTCTTGGTTTCCCTCTAGCCCCAACAAAGTGAGAGACTCACTTTTTCAATAACCCTAGATGTCTGATGTAGGAGCATCCCTAGTTCAAGAGCAATCTTGCATCAACCAAAAACATTTATATTTTAGTTTGTTTGCAATTCAGTTTGTTTCTTTTCATTTTTCAGTTCAGTTCATGCAGTTCAGTTAGTAGAAGTTTCTATATTTTGGTTTGCATTCTACTGCAGTTTCATCTAAGACCTTACAGAGTTGGATTTAACATCTAGATTCATTAATCTACAACATATCCAAAATTTAGAGCATTTGGATCAATTATCGAAAAGATATCACTATTAGAAGATCAATTGTTTTCCCATAATAGAGCACCCTGTAAGTCTCAGACAATCATCTAAAGGAGAAGACCTGTGGAGCATTTCATGACCTTTGGAGCTTAATGACACATCATTCAATGTTGTTTGGTTCATGGCAAACCTTCCCTGAGATCCATACATCATTCCATTCATTTGCAAATGAGTTCTATTCATTTAGGCCTGACCTATTCAAGTACACACGCTACAACTCTTCATTGGAGTTTGTGATCTTCTTTGGCTGACATGAAGGAATCTTATACTCTGGGTATGATATATAATGATGTAATAGATCCCTAGGGAAGAAGTGATTCACATGGTGATAGTTTGATAGTTTGAATTTGTGTGAAAGAGCTTCAAAGCTAAATCTTGTGCATATTCTGATATTCTAGAATCAGGCCTGTAAGCCCTAATTTGTAAGCCCACATGTTGCCAGCCAATCTGTATTTGAATTCTATGATATACTAAATAATTAAATTTGCATTTGCTTCATATCTTGAGTTTTTTCCGTTGTGTTTACTCTAGTTGCACGGTCTGGATAGTTCTCTTTGAGGACCCTCCTAACCGTGACTACACCAACAACCCCAAGAAACAAGAAAGAACCAACTACAACAAGAGACAAGAACTAGAAAAGAGGTAGGCCAAAGCAAAGGAGTAGCCCCTAACTATTATCATGGAGGTTTAAAGCCAAACCTCACCAAAGAACTCTGAGGAGGAAATTGAGTTGTCTTGACTTTTTTGGAAGCTAAACTAGGCTCATCCAAAGGACGTCTATTCTTATCCTTCAATAGACTCATATGCTTGTCCCCACAAGGACCAACCATAACAATATCCTTTTCTTTTTACTTCATTCCTTATAGCATAACATTTATTATCATTATTCTCAAACTCATTCCCATGCTCATAAGTTTGATTACAGGAATTGGAGAAGTGCCCAACTTTATGACAAAGTAGAGAAACCTAAGAAGATGACTTGTAAAGAATTTTTTGCTCCCAAATACCAAATTTGGAGCACAATTTAATGACTTATGATAGAACCATATCAATATCAACACTCACACAAAATCTAGGAAAAACTAGATGGTTCATAGATTTAGTAACATTGTCAATAGATAAAAACTGACCAAGAGCATTTGCTATACCCCAATTTATCACTTTAGTCCAGTACTCTAAAGGAAGCCCTAGGAGCCTAACCCAAATAAAAACCCTATTGAAAATTTCCTTGGCTACATCAAAACTAGGGGACCAACTTTTCAATAGCAGATTAGACTTACCAAGGAACCAAGGACCTCCCTATAGGACAGTCATGCTTTCCTTAAGAGATCAGAAGGAGAAAAGGAAAAATCCATTAGACACGGCAGGGACCCTGATCTGATAAGACTGACACCATCTTTTTTGAGTCCATTTTCTAACCACATCAATATTTGAACGAAATCCTGAGAATCTCCCAATAAGGGCATTCTCCATGTAGGTAATAGCTTTGTCAACATCATCATCAAGGACATACATAAAGATACAAGAACCATCTAAAACATTTTAAGAAGCACTCGAACATAGGTCACAAGCATGTAAAGAAGAAAAGTAATCCCCCACAAACGATTGAGCTAAGGGATCTCCAGATTGATTTGTATTAGCTGAAGAGTTGATTTACAAGTTTAGATTGGAATCCTACAAAACCTTACCCTCTCCAAGATAGTCTTGCAGCATGCAAGGCAGCAAAATCCTAGTAGGGTTCACCCCCTCCAGAGGAGAAGTAACCCAAGTTGCCACATCTAATGCAGTCATTCCCTTTTTCCTGTCTAGAAATAGGAAAAAATAGGGGTGACTTCCAAATGGCCAGACCCTAACTTAATATCAAGAGGGAAAGAGGTTGCCACATAGGAATCAAGGGGCTCCTTAGCTAAAATTGTAGCATCCTTTGTAGGGGCCGTTGAAGGGGAAAGGAAACCCTGCTTTAGCACCCTACAAAGCCCAAGAGAATCAAAAGATGAAGGATCCATAGATGGCCCCTTCAGTGCCATAGCCCGTTGCACCTCTAGCAAGATAACCAAGAGAGATTCTTCCTCCTCTTCTTCATCCTCAGAGAGATGACATTCATAGAAACCACCATCATCATCCTCATCTCCATCTTCATTCTCTCCCTACAAAAAAACCCTTCTTACCTACTCCTGCCCTGCAAAAAACTCCCACCTTGCCCACTCTCGCTCATCATATATACTTAAAATTTGTCTGTTACTTCATATGTTAACTTATTAAACATATAGCTATTTTTTAAATTAATATATTTATCAATAAGATGTATAAATATTTATAAAAAATAAATTGAAATAAGAAAAATACAAAATAAGAATTTATAGTTTAATGAAAATAACTTATTATTTTGAATTATTTTATTTTTCTATATGAATATTAAATGCTAATATCTATTTAAACTATTACAAATATACAAGTGAATAGATGAAAAAGAAGACACAAAGCTATTTTATTTACTTAAGAGTTATTTTATTTTACTTTAGAGTTATTTTATTTACTACATACATTCATGGGCACATAAACTTTAATATTTTTTAAGAATTATTTTATTATATCTACATTGTTTACATTGTTTAGTGAGCTAATTTTTTATAATTCCCTTGTTTTAATTTTCTATGTAACTTTTATAAAAGCCACCATTCATTATTTTAGTAATTATTTTATTTTATTTTTACTTTGAAAAGTGTAGTAAAACTTATATACCTATATTTTACTTTATAATAGTTTCTTTTGTAGGAATTAATCTATATTTTAAAAATTTTGATGTCTTTATATTTTAAAAATAAATGCCAACTATAATTAGTTTTTCTTTGATGGTCATGACATCAAATGCTTCTTAATTACAAAATGTAGAGGATCAGTTTTATAAATTAAGTTTAGTTTGATATTTGTAGGGTTCATACTTATGTAGGTTCATATCCAAATCTATGAAGATCTTACATGTGGAAGTGGACTTTGATTTTCTAAATTCAAAATTTTAACTGAAATAAAATCTTTTATACTTCAAACTTGTAAAGGTTTTTCCTTAGGCCTAGGGAAAACTCTATTATCAACAACATATATAAATAGAAATATTTAAAATATGTTTTGACATGAGAGGATTGAGTTAAGTACTCTAATAAGCAGAATTACAAACATGTTCCATTATTCGTAAGCTATAAGAGATAGACAAGAGAGTAGAGGACAACCTTTGTTGCATGCACCTCTTGTATTATTTTCTCTAAATTAATTCCATAGGGTATTAGGGATTTTTCCACTATGACATTTTTTTTCCCTCACGAGGATTCCAAGATAAATTTTTGAAGTTTTATATATGTTTATCTTTTAGTTTTGCAAGCATTTTTAATTTGACTCCCAATATTCATACCTCTTGAAAAACTCATTTGTTTAAGCAACCAGAAAGGTATTAGGGTATTTGCCACTATGAGATTTGTTTTTCCCTCACGAGGATTCCAACAGAAAATTTGGAGTTTTATATATGTTTGTCTTTTAGTTTTGCAAGCATTTTTAAATTCACTCTCAATATTGATATCCCTTGAAAAACTCATTTTTTTAAGCAACTAGATCAATTTGGTATTCAAGTAGTTGATCTTTATAAATTTGCCAAAAAAAATATGTATAAAATAAACAACATGAGCATACGAGACCTAAATAGATGAATTGAATGCATGAGTAATCGCATTAGGTAGCTATGTGAATGGACTTTTTTAAAGAAAAACAATGATTGGACCAACATCAAGAGTATGTGTGTATAGGGATAAGTCAAGATTGAATTATAATCACAAAAATGAAATAATCAACAACTCAATCCTATAACATCAAGATAACGATCTAAGCAAACAACTAAATAATTAATGAATTAACACAAAAACAATGAAAGCCTTCACCTAGATTGTATTGTTATCTTGGTTGAATGTGGATTACTTCATAAATTGTGAAACCATGTTTGCAACAAGCAAATGAAGATTGTGTTTGTGCTCAAAGTGCTCAAGGGTGCTTAACGATGCGATTAATGCTCAATGCACTATATGGATGCCTGAGAATAAATGATCAAATAGGATTTGTTATGGAGATGAGGGGGGTTTATATAGGCTTTAATGAAGATTGATGAATGGTCCAGAAAATTCAATGGAATCAATGGATGAGATAAATCTAAAATTCATGATGAATGTGCACTTGACATGTGTCACACAAAAAGATATTTTTGTCTAAGTTAATTTCTTGATTTAACAAAGACATGGAATAGACATGAGATAAAATTAGAGTTCATAAAAACAGAAATGCCTTTTTCTAATTTATGAGTTGGGGATAAAACAATATTGATTAAGTCAACTAACCCAACTTATAATTTTCTTTTTGCATGATTTGAGATAAATTAAATAATAAATTATTTAATTTTGTGTATATGATGAACAAGATTTATTTTTAGAGGAATTGGAAGATAATAAAGTGATGCAGTGGCATCACGTTCCATCAATTTTGGATTGCATTTTTTTTATATTTTTTAGTTTTTGGGTGCAGCTCCTATCGCCTAGCATATGATGATCTTCTTGTCACTGGAGTGACAGAATACTCTATTTTATCTCTAACATCCATTTCTAAACTTATATTTGGCATATTTCTAAAGAAACCGTGGTTGGCAATTTTGGATAGCTAGAAAAAAAGCAATTAGAAGATTCTTTATGGATCGACCAAGTATAGAAATAGAAAAATCTTGGCATCGATATGTGCATGGCCATATCTTTGGCATTATGGATATTCTTCTTTGGTAGTGATGGTTTTAATTTCATCTGAGGCAGACATCATGGTGGGCAGTCGTATTAATGAAGGCATCATTAATGGCAAACTCCATAGTGTAGTGGTGCGATTATGGAGGCAACAATGATTACATACAAGGCAGTGACCTATATTATGAGGAAGCCCATGTAATAAGAGGAGGAAGGTGTTTGTTAGTGCTGGAGGAGTGTGGGATAAGGAGGTTGTGGTCATCATGCATGGAGAAACATTTATTTCTTGTGCTGAATACTTGGGGACGGCTGAGAGAGATTCGATAGCAAGAAGACCATAAGGGAAGCATCGGCTATAAAAGGCCGATGGTCTGATGTTGTGAAGGGCAGTGAGGAAAAATAGAAGAGGCCACTAATTACTAGCCGAGGAGTTTAGAGGAGCAATGGAGGAGCTTTATAGTCTGGAATGCCGATGAGTAAAGGAGGTCGACGTGAGTGATAGTGTAGTTTTAGAATCACTGTATTTCTGCATAGGAGGAGGTTGATCATAGCAGGCCATAGGGGAAATAAAAACAAATGTAAATGCTGAGTAGAGAGAGTTAGTTAGAGTTTGGGCTCATGTTTATTAAAGAGGCCGATTGTGTGAGGTGGTATTCCTGATGTATGCAAAGTCCAATTTGACAATAAAAAAGGAATAATGAAGAGTTTGTGGAGAACATTGACTATTTTAAATTCTTGTTAATAATTTGGCATTTGTGTATTCCTCCTGTCTCATGTAATTGTCTGTTAAATCTGTATTGATGATCTTGTATTCTCCTGTCTCTATTTTTGAATTCTCTTGGTTTGTGGTTCCTGTCAATAGGTTTTGTGTCTAAATCTAAGAACTCTCCCATCAAGTGGTATCAGTGCCAAAAGGTTCTATGTACATCGGTAGAGCGCCTATAGTGAGGCAACCTATGCCAAGACTAGTGGATGTGGGAAAAAGAGTCAAGTGGTTGTGTCTCAAGTAAACCCTAGGAGAATTTGTTGCAGGAGAGAGGAGACCTGTAACTACAGAGGGTAGAGAAGGAGGCATGAAGGATTGGTTGTAGAGTGCGAGTTGGCAAAGTATTGTAGTAGTGAAGGAAATGAAGATTGTAGTTAGAAGACTCATTATACCATCGTGGGACAGATATTGGGATGGTGTGGAAAAGAGAAAGTTCAATGAGATATTGCAAAAGATTTCAAGTCAAATGGATGCATTGGAAAAGTATTATTTTCCTCATGGTGTTGTGATTGCAAAAAATAAGAAAGCAAAGGATAGCAAGCCAACAACAAACATAGAAGAAGTTGACAGCAAGAATGTAAAGGATACTGATGAGGACTGCGAACATTTTGGTAAGGAAGAAGATTATCAAGTGATAAAAACTAGTGCAAATATTAATTCTCCAAATCTAGTAAGTTCATATTTTGGTTGTTTTGAGCTTGATGATGGAAAATATTTTGTTCTTGTTTTCATTTCTAATGGTGACAACTATAGTAAGGATGAGGTGAAATTTTTGGTTGCTAAGGAGAATCTGGGAGTAGAAGAAATGATCGGTACAAACTTAGTGAATGTGGATGCAGTAGAGAAAGAAAGTGTAGAAGGTTCAATGAAAGAACCAGAGGATGTAGAAGAGGTAGAAGACTTACTGTTACAAGACAACATTGCAGTCATAAAGCTTCTAGAGGTAATTTCTTTTACACCTAGTAAAGATGAAGATTTTTTTGAGATGATGCTAGTGGAAGACCAAGGTGATGAGTCAGAATGGTGGAGATTTAATAAAGAGAATCAAAGGAGGAAGTATGCATAGAGAGAAAGAAGCCAACAAATGCAGAAAACAAAATTTTGAAGGCAACAATACAAGTATGGTAGTGTAGAGTCAAGAAACTAGAAAATGAGGAAAAAGAAAGTAGTAATGAGGTTTCCATCATAGACCTCATGAGTAGGAGCTCATGAATTTTTTTTCCTAGGGAGTCTGATGCAGTGGCATCGCGTTCCATCAATTTTGGATTGCATTTTTTTATATATTTTTTAGTTTTTGGGTGCAGCTCTTGTCACCTAGCATATGATGATCTTCCTATCATCAGAGTGACATAATACTCTATTTTATCTCTGACATCCATTTCTAAACTTATGTTTGGCATATTTCTAAAGAAACCGTGGTTGGCAGTTTTGGAAAGCTAGAAAAAAATGTTGTTAGAATATTCTTTGTGGATCGACTAGGTATAGAAACAACAAAATCTTGGCATCGATATGTGCATGGCCATATCGTTGGCATTATGGATATTCTTCTCTAGCAATGATGGTTTTAATTTCTTTTGAGGTAGACATTGTGGTGGGCAATCGTATTAATGAAGGCATCATTAATGGCGGACTCCATAGTGTAGTGGTATGATTGTGGAGGTAGTGACGGTTACATACAAGGCAGTGACCTATATTATGAGGGATTCCATAGAGCAAGAGGAGGAACAAGTTCATTAGTGCTAGAGGAATGTGGGATTAGGAGGACATGGTCTTCATGCATGGAGAAACATTTATTTCTTCTGCTAAATACTTGGGGATGACTGAGTGAGATTCTATAGCAAGAAGACAGTAAGGGAAGCGTCAGCTATAAAAGGCCGATGGTCTAATGTTGTGAAGGACAGTGAGGAAAAAATAGAAGAGGATACTGATTACTGGCTGACACAATTTAGAGGAGCAATTGAGGAGATCTACAATCTAGAATGCCAATGAGGAAAGGAGGTCGACAGGAGTGATAGTGTAGTTTTAGAATCATTGTATTTCTACATAGGAGGAGGCCGATCATAGCAGGCCATAGGGGAAATATAAACAAATATAAATGTTGAATAGAGACAGTTGATTAGAGTTTGGGCTCATGTTTATTAAAGAGGTCGATTGTGTGAGGCTGTATTCCTGATGTATGCAAAGTCTAGTTTGACAATAAAAAAGAAATAATGAAGAGTCTATGGAGAACATTGTCTATTTTAAATTCTTATTAATAATTCAACATTTGTGTATTCCTCCTGTCTCATGTAATTGTCTGTTAAATTTGTATTGATGATCTTGTATTCTCCTATTGCTATTTCTAAATTCTCTTGGTTTGTGGTTCCTATCAACAGGTTTTGGGTCTGAATCTAAGAACTCTCCCATCATAAAACAAATTAAATAAATAAATTTATTTAATTGTTTGTACAAGATTAGAGGACATAGAATAGATTTGAAGATTTAAATAAATTAAACAAATAAATTGATTTAATTTATTTTGAATGATGAAGGATAAATAAAATATTTGATTTATATTTTATTTAGAGATTGTTATTCAATTTAAATAAATTTGAACGATTTATTTAAATATGGAAGAATAATTGATTTAATTAAATAATTAAGATTATTTAATTTTGGAAGAATAAAGTTGATTTTGATTAAATTAATTAAATAAATAGAATTTATTCAATTAATGTTGAATTTAGGAGATTTGGAAGAATTTGATGATTTTGATGAAATTAATTAAATAATTAGATTATTTAATTAATGTTGAATGTAGGTGATTTGACAGATGTGATGAAAATGCAAGTGATGTGAAGACATGGTAATTTTTAGGTGTCTACATTTTTCCCCTCTTTGAGATGGTGTTGAGAAGTAACATCATTTCAAAGAAATTTAAAACATGGTGTTTGATTTGATAGAAGAAGATTGATTCAGAAGAATATGATTGGAAGAAAATGATTAGATTAGAAATGGTGATGCCCCAGTCACTCAAAGTGAGGGTGACAAGGAGAGATAAGATGAATGGTGATGATGATTATTCAAAAACAAACAAGGCATTGCCCTTGTCCAATTGTAAACCAATGATTAATCGCTGATGATTGACAAAGATAGTGTCTGGTTTCAGAAATGAAACACATCGTATAAGACAATTGATATGATTGATTGATTGATTGATGATAATGTCTAGTTTCAGGAAATGAAACATCTCATATAAGATGCTTGGTCTAGGTTTGACAATGCAACATCCTGTATAAGATAATTGATTGATGATAATGTATGGTTTATGACATGATTAGGATCAAGACCAAAGGATGTGATTGGATAATTTGGATAGATGGATTATCTAGATTGGATAAGATGAATGATTTATGATGGTGAAGATGCCCCCTCAAGAGGAAATTTGGGTTTGAAGAACATAAGTGTGCTCTCGAAATGAAAGGAGGATAAATAGAAAAAGAATAGAAGAATTGATATCGAATCAATCAATCTTCATGAAAGCTGTAGATTTTATTAGGATGTATGGGTGAGATGGATGGGATGAAGTGTTTCAAGGATGTTTAGGTGAACTGATGCTATCTTATGTACCTAAGTACTAGAAACTTCCTTCGTATTCCAAACTACCTACATACCCATATCCATTGGATCAAGGTACCTTAAGATTGAGATGAGATGATATGTAGTTCTAGATGCGGGATGAGATGGGGTGATGTTGTAATAATTTACACAAATATTTATAAAGAGTAATCCTTATTTTGATATAGCATGTGGATGTTATGCACCAGGGTATAGAAGACCAAGGCGATGATGTATCCAATGCATAGGACATTGACTTTGCAAGAAAACAATTTGAGCTTATATCTACTAGACATAATATAACCTTATTGGATATGTGAATGAGCCATAGTCTTGAACATAAAATAAACTTCAATACATGAATGCAAGAAGAATATTAATATGTAAGATGGTAGGTTGTAACACACACACAAGATAGAAATGATACTAAGTAAGATAAAAAAGATCATTCCTAAAACATGGCACACAAAAGCAATGACTATGCCCCCAATCCGTACTACATTGCAACATACAAAGATTATAGATAAATCTAAGTAGTCTTGAATAGGTAATGGGAAAGGGACAAAAAAGATAAACCAAAAAGCAAATTGATTTACTTACAAAGTAAATATACAACAAACATATTTTCTTCCCAAAGAGGTTGCTTAGGATAGATTGGATAGGATAGATAACAACCTTATTGTAGGAACGATATATCCATTAAAGGGTGTTGATATGTTGATAGGATAATGTCTAGTTTCAGGAAATGAAACATGTTGTATAAGACACCTGGTCTAGTTTCAACAATGGAACATCCTATATAAGACAATTGTTTTCATGTAGTAGATGTTGGCAATCAATATGTAGGACAACATATGGCTCTGCAAGTAGGTGTTGTTTCTTCAGGTTTGGTCAAGGGCTTTTTCTTTGAAAGGATACGTTTGTGTGTTGTTTTTCTGCTTGAGTTAATCAATTCGAGCTGAATGGATTTTGATAAATGGAGGACTAGAAAGATGGAATGTCAATGGATTGAGATGAAGAATGATGATTTATTGTTGTTTTTGGGAATGTTTTGATTTTTTTGGATTTTTCTATTTTTTTATTTTGTTGGACTTTTAAGTTTATGATGGTTGGAATTTGAAATGTTTTGGGATGACATTAGATTGTGTTTGGATAGAATTAACTACTAGATACTGATGACAAGGGAAAACCAAGTCTAGATGCCAGGAGAAAGATGGGATTAGATAAGTAGACAAAAGGATGGATGATAATGGATGGGATGGATAGATAGTGTAAGATGGATGGAATAATTCAGGATGTGATTACCAAAGACTACTGCATAGGAATAACATGCCCCATTCTAGGTATAATGCTTAGGATTGTACACGAAAAAGTTTATGACAATAGGATTGATTGGATTAGTTGGAAAGGATGAAGTATATCAAGAGATTTTCAAATCTTGTTTCAACATTTTGCCTCTATCTTTATCAAGATTAAAAAGGACGAAAAAGGATAGATTGGATCAATGGGATAAGTATGCGGATATAATGGATAAGGAAGATATGATAGGAAGGATAGGAAGAAGGAATGATAGGATGGGTAGATGAGACAACATGCCCCCAAGTGTAAGGTACATAGACAATCAACCTACACATGATGCCAATTTTCTAGGTTTTTGTCATGGTACTTATCCAAGGCACCTGTTTGCCACGTTTTCACCATTGGATGAAGGATTTCTCTTTACTTTTTTCATTTTGGATTTTTTTCTTTTTGTTTTTTTTTTACTGTTGACTTTGACTTTGACTTTTTTGGATGGGATGGGGGATAACGATTCCAGTGTCTGTTTCTAATAGCAAGGTAGTATGTTCGCACTTTAATGCATGTTTGCACATGGATGATATTAGCTAGCATTATGCACATAGATGTTGGTAGATGTGGGAAGATAGAAATGGAAAAGATGGTGGATTATGATATGGATGATTGATGGAGATGGAAGGATAAAAGGAAGATGGAGAAAAAGCATGGACCATAGAGGTATGATGGGGAAAATATGGAGGATAATGGATGTAAGATGGGGGGATGGATGTATGTGGATATGGCATGGAATTATAGGGAACCAAGACCAATGGTTGCACACATCGTGATAGATTTTGAAGCCTTTGACTAGGATTTGGAGTGGAGAGCAATGGGATTTAGGATAGAGGAATTGGGAATCATTGATTTAGGAAAATAGGAACCCAAACGGACTGAGGAGCTACAATATTTTTTAATGGAGAATGGGATTTTTGAATTTTGGGGATAGATTGAGATATGGATGCTTGTCTTTTGGTAATAGCTTGTTGCTTGGGGACCCACACCATTTCTATTTTTTCTTTGAGGTGTGTGGGTTTATGCAGGCTTTGAGATGGATTTGAGGTAATTTATTGTTGCTTGGGAACCCACACCATTTTGATTTTTTCTTTGAGGTGTGTGGGTGTATGCATCTTTTGAATTAGATTTGGCTTGGAATTTGCGTATTGATGCCCTACGAAATGATATTCTTGAGGCTTTTGTGCAGATTTTGCTATATGTGTGGAAGCATCCAAATTTTTATTTTTGAATCTCATGGGGTTTGGGATAGCTTCATATGTGGCTGATGTGTTCATTTGTTGGCCATGATTAGAAATCATAGGGGATTTATGGATGGAGGGATTAAAAGTGGATTTGTGGATAAATGGATAAGAGGATTGGATGAGAGGGCTATTAGGTGTTGGGATAAGTGGAAGTAGAGTGGATGGAGGGATATTAGAAGTTGGAAGGAGTGGAGGAAGAGTGGATGGAGGGAGATGTGTGGTCACATGCTTTTGTGAATGGTATGATGATGGAGGAGGGATGGAGATGTATGAGTGAGAGGTGTGATAAGGTGTACTGAGATATGAAGTGGAAGAATTATTGTGTGGAGGCATGGAGGTGGTACCAACATCTTTGGATTGTTTATCTTGGGATGAAAAACCAAGACCATATGCTCAAGGATGGATTGCGACATGGAGGGGCTCTAAGATACCTTGTTCGTGAAGGCCTAAACCTTTGCCTTGATTTTTCATGTTTTGGAACATGCGATATGCAATGGGATGTTTGTTTTGGAAACAAGATGCAAGTTCATTATTAAATGGAGAAGGTGAGATGGTGGATAATGGTTGTTTCTCTCCTAAGGAGGAACAATCATGGATGAAGGTGGTAAGACTAAAATAATAGGATAATGGTTTTTGAATAGGATCGATGGTGGATAGTGGAGGATCAACATGAGATAATGTAGGATCATTTGATGGATGACATGGGATGCTTGGGTCTTGACTAACATTATTCTCAGTAGGAGATGAAGGGATAGGATCCAAGTGACTTGTTTTCTTATCTATGCTTTCTTGGGGACCAAGTGTCTCATCAAGGGAAGTGGATTTTGTTGGATCATGGATAGTGCTAGATGGATGATGTATAGGAGAAGTGTGGATAACTTGTTCATAGATATTGGTAGGTTCATGGATAGGATCAAGTTGCTCATGGATAGTCTCATCATCATGGATAATATCTTGATCATAGAAAATATATAGATTATGGATCGGTTCTATGGAATTTCTTTGATCTTGAGTTAGATAAGGGTTTGATGTTTCCACATGATTTAGATTATACTCTTGACATAGCTCTTTATTTTCTTGAATGCAAGTGGAATTGGAAAACTCTTGAATAGGCTTGATAGGCTCTTGATGGTCAACAACATGAAGGTACAATGGATCTTGACTTGGACTCATGGTAGGATACTCTTCAATAGGCTTGATAGGCTCTTGACTAGGTGTTTGAGGACATGGAGATAGTTGATTCCTTGCTAATAGCCATTGGATCACATCCTTCATAAGAGTATGGGTAGGTGGGCAATAAAATGGATGGATGATAATGGTGGATGGTGTTGAAACTTTAGGATTAAGATTAGGTGGAGGGATAATGTGATTTGATGGATTAGGATTTGAACTAGATGATGATGGAGGGTACACATGGGATGCATAAGCTAGAGTGGTGTTTCCCTTGTCAAAGGTATCATAAGGACTTAAGGACACTTGATTTTGGTAGAAAGGACAACTTGCATGTTCTTGTGGTAAAGGAACTTGATAGCCCTATAAATGGGTTTGATAATGATTTAAAATCTTAGAATGATTTGTGTTTGGGATCTTGTGTTTCCTAAATATTTTTGGGATTTTTAGATTTCATAGTTTATGATGTTTTTGATTTTTGAATGGTTTGATGTTTTTGGATTTTTGTATGGGTTTGATGATGAGTTGAAATATTGATTGAGGAGTTGGATGATCATGGGGTGGATCTTGTTGAACTTTACAAATCTCCATGGGAGTAAGGAGAGGTTCAAGTAGTTTTTCTCCCATGAGTTTTTGATTGGGTCTACCCTCTTGTGAATGTGATTCAAGGAATGGTGCAGATATGGTAGACTTTTTTTGGATGGGGTTTACTTGAGGTCTACCAATAGCATTAACAACCTCATGGATGGGATCTTTCTCTGTAAGAGTAGATGTATCAAAATCTCGAGGTAATTTGGCTCCTTTTTGAGCAAGTAAGTGAAAGTAATGATCAAGATTTTTGGTTAACAGTTTGTCTATAGCAGCCATAGTTTTGGGATTTTGCATGGTTTCCGTAAGATTTTGGTCCTCTTCTTGAGATGATTGACCTCCTTGGAAGTTTTGATCTTCTTGAGAGGTGCCTTGATCTAAGTTGTAACCATATGTAATCATATCATGACAGTGCATTCCCGTGGGAGCATGTGGGGATTGTAAAGAGGCATTACCCTCTTGAGGCCTATTTTGGATTTTATTTTGAATTTCAAGTTGGGGATTATGAAATGTGATGTTTTGATGATCTTGTTAAAGGGGATTACGAATTTGATATTATTTTGGAGGAATGAGGTATGTGTTTTGATTTTGTGTTTGTTGAGGTGGAGGAAGATTTGTAGTGTTTAGATATTGAGAGTATTGGTGTTGAAAGTATTGATGTTGTTGGGATTAATTATGTTGATTTTGGATATATTAATGTTGTTGTTGGAAGTGTTATTGTTGGGGTTGGGATTGTTGTTGTTGATGTTGGAATTGTTGTTGTTGGGGTTGGATTTGTTGTTGTTCAGATTGGAATTTTTGTTGTTGGGGTTGGAATTATTGTTGTTAAGGTTGGAATTGTTGGAGTTCGACGAGGAGTTGTTGTATTCGAGATGATCGGTGTTGTCAAAGTGGGTGAATGATGGCTTGTAGTCTTTGTATGGTTTTGTTGATGATTGCGATATACAGCCTTCTAGCCCTCTGAAAAGTGCCAGAAAACTGTTGATGACTGTTTTGATGCAATCATAACAATAAGTTAAAATTCACATAAAATGAATTGAAACTATACTTGAAAGACAAGAAGGAATCATTTGGTGATTCAACTAATCCCAAGTCTACAATGGTTCAGTTGGTCAAGTTCAGTTGGTCAATGTGAAGCTGTAATGTTCAAGGGGCCTTACGTAGTTTAGGTTTATTTTGTGGTTTACTGGCCTAAGAATATGCAAAGAGGTCATAGATTTCAACAAGTATTCTGTTCATTTGCATACAAGTGTTACCGGGCTGCAAGTTTCAGATGGTTTTCTTGGATTTTTGCAGCTTTCTTCTTTATCTACTTATGAAAACTGTCTACTTATAGCTCTGTTATGCATGCTTCTTCAAATTTGAGACAATTTCCTTTAGATTTCTACGTTTTCAGCTAAATATTTCAGATGGGTTGGGAAAAGTTAGAGAGATCTAATCTATACCTCATTTAATCTACCGAAGGATCTAATTGTTTCTGTTATGCACTATGTAAATACCACAGTAATTTGATCAAATCCACAGTAAAAACCCTAAATGTAAGTTCTGAGCATTTTCACAAACATACATTTAAAATTGCAAGCTCTCAAAGAAGATATTTCAAAACACAAAGAAGAGCAGGAGAACGCTTAGAAGATAGATGCAGAACTCCAGATTCTATTGTATTAGAAACGAATAGTCATACATGATTTACAATGTAAGAATGACTCTTAGTTTCATTGATCATACTACAGAGAACTTACAAGCTTTACAGATATAGTAAGGCAGCCAGACATTCCACGCGCACCTTACTGCAGACAAACAGGTGACCTCCTTCTTCTACCTCTAAACTATGCCCAGAAAGGCTCTACAATTCTGGCGAAATCCTAAAATCCCTGTGTGTAGCCCCTGTTGTAAAGTATTACAGTGTAGAGAGGCACAATATAAAGACATTTTGATTGTCCTCACTACAGCAAAAACCTAACCAAACCCCTGGTTCAAACCCTTGGTTACAGCAATAAATACAGGTGAACCAGTTCTCAAAAATATCTCTGAGCAGTTGTCAAATCTGGGCGAAGTATTGCCCCTTCTGAGAAGTTCTGGCAGCTGGGTAATAACTTCTGCCTGTCTGTTGTGATAATACCTCCAGCTGCGACCTTCTTCTTCACTTGAATGGCCTTGACTTTTAGCATTTCATCCTTATCTTCTTGCTCTTGAGATCAGATCTTCTGCCTCCATGAGGTCACTGTGTTGACTTTCCAGCTGCTTCCTCAACTGCAAGCCTGTAAGACAAGACAAGCAATAAGTTTCACATTTATCATAAAAATAGCATGAAATTAAAATAAGCGTTTAAATCCAGGTGACAGCGCAAGATTGAGAAAATCAGATCCAGAATCCTCTCAAAACGCGCCAAAAATGCGTTCAGACTGCTCAAAGTTCACGGGTCAACCATCGCTGACCGAAAAATGCCAGATTCGCCAAAAAAAACACTTTAAAACTCCACCGCTTCATTTCCCGCCCATCGGCATGATCATCGCTGTCGGTGCGTAAAAAAAAACATGTTGGTCAATATACTTCATCATCATGATATTTTGCTTCTGCATATTGGAGAAAAGAACAACATCATCATCATCATCATGTTGAAGAAGAATAGGAGGATATGAATATGATCATGCTGCCGAGGAAAGGAAAATGATGGTGACGTCATCATGATATTTGGGCTTCATTGAAATGCTAAGGATGACGTCATCATCATGTTCAATTAAGATCAGGGGATAATTGTGATATTGGGTCACCTAAAGAGCATGATCAGGATGATGATGATCATACGACCCCTTTGCGGCCAAGGTAACCCTCTCGAAAGATCAGCATGATGAAGATGATCATCAGGATATTTGCTTTTGTCGAACTTAGAATAAGACGTCATCATCATATTCAGGAAACGGATCGTGCTTGAAAATATCCTGTTTGAAGGAAAAATGTGATGATGATGATCATCAGGATATTTGGTTCTTCGTTTATCAGATCGGGATGACGTCATCATGATATCCGGGGCCCTCGTTAAACTTAAAACATGACGTCATCATGATATTTCGCCAACTGGATCATGTTTGGGAAATATCCTGCCGAAGGGAAAATGTGATGATGATGATGATCATTAGGATATTTGCAAAAGGTCTTACTTCATCGGCAGGAGGACTTCACGAAATGTCGGGTGAACAAACAAGATCATGATGATCTTGACAACAGGACAGGATAAAAATATGATGATGATCCTCCTTATCGAATTATCCAGATGATGTCATCATCATGTTTGTCTTCGGAGCACAAGGATGAGTTAAGGTCATCATGATATTTGCGCTAGGGTGATATTGCAAAATATGATCATGCTGTTGAGGAATGCAATATCGACCCCCTTCTGAATAGATAGGGTGATCATCATGATATTTCGCTAACCGGAGATCAGGAGGATATGAAGATGATGATCCTCTTTCTTGAATTATCATGATGATGTCTCCATTACTTAGCGAATTTCAGCAAATGACCTGTGAAAGATCAGGATGATATGAAGTCGTCATCATCATATTTCGAACTTCAGCAAATATCATGATGATGACCCTCTGATAGGATTATAACACGCGCATGCAAATATGCCGATGATGAATTTGCTAAGTCAGGGTGATCTTACATTATCAGCATGATATTTTAATTTTAGGCGATGCAAAGATATCATGATGATGCTCGTGATACAAAGACCGCTCGACGGGGGAACTTACCTTGACTTAAAGCTGATGTCATCATGATATTTGAACCTCAGGATATTATCGGGGGGGGGGGGGGGGGGGTTCAAATATGATGATGATGATGCTCTTCATACAGCAAAACCAAGTTTATAAAATATGACCTTCCTAAAAGAAAATCATGATGCTGATGATGCGCATAAGGCCATTAGACGGGTAAAGGGCACTACCACCTAAGATTGACGTCCGGATATTGCGACTGCATGATTTTTATCGGGTGATAGACCAAGATCATGATGACCTTGACAACATGACTTAGGATATAAAAATATGATGATCCTCCTGCGAATATCAGGTTTGACCAAAACTTTGACCGTGCATAACTTCCCCATATGGACGAATTTTCAAGTGAAGTAAAAGGCAAACCTGCATGGAATTTCAAGCTCTTTTAAAATATGAGGTCACAGAAACAAAATATGAACTTTGACAAACAGACCTCATGATGATGACCTACCTTATGCAATATCATGATGATGATGCACCTGACCTTCATTTTTACCAGACCGCTAGAAAGCAGAAAAACACCAGCAGAAGCAAAAAGCAAAACATCAGCAGGGGTCCCCATTTTGCTAAGGAGCATAATGGGGCGTGTTGTGAACATCACAACAACTAGCAACCAAAACAAAACAATTAAATTTAGAGTGTTCAAGGAAACTAGGTGAAATAAACTCATAACTTCCAACTATCTTTCCTGCAAATTGCTACTCAGCTTGAGACTCAAAGTATTCAATAAAGATGCATGAATTTCCATTTTCAGTTTAGTTGTGTGCATGTGATTAATTATCCTCATCTTGAAGATTAGTTGAACAAACCAGTGACTGACATTAGCCTACGTAGGTGAGGATATTCCCTCATAGCCGACCGGATAGAGCCTTGCTACCAGCGAGCGTCTATAGCCCCGGCAAGGTTATCGTTACAATTCTCCTAAGTAGAGCCCCACTGCCAGCGAGCGTCCATAGCCCCGGTAGAGTTACTTAGATGGCTTAATCTGGATTTTCAGTATAATCCGCTTTATTCATTTATTTAGTTATTTTTGTTGTTTTCTAATTTTGAAAGATTTCATAAGATATAGCAATTTGTAACTTCATGATGCAAGGAGTGGGCACTTGCTGAAATTAAGCTGAGAATTGTAATGGTAGCAAGGGTGACCTCTGATTTTTCACCTAATATCTACACTGGTAGGTTCAACAAACCCAAGGATTTTAGGTGTGTCATCGTGAGAAACCTGCTTCGAATCCTCAATCACATTTATTGAATACAAAACTTCAGAAGATGAAAAACTCTCTACATTCATGACAGTGACAGGTTATGTGTAAATTGCAAATGGTTAACCTGAATATCCTAAATTATATACTGTTTTGAATGGTTGCTAGTTTTGCTCCTTAATACTCTGCAGTAAAAGAAAGATCCCTGCTGAGGAGACAACAAACAGACCAAACAAACAGGCTGTACAACACAACACAACAAAAGAAAAAAAACTGTACAAACAGAAAGAAACAAAAAGCAAAAACCAACAGCAGACAAGCTATACAAACAGCTAACCTAAAAAAAGAAAACAACAAAAGAAGAACAAAAACAAAAACAACTACCCTACCAGACTATATACAAGCCTCTACAAGGCAAATAGGAACCCAGGAAAAAGACCCAAAAGCACCCCTACTTGTATGTTTCTTTAGGTGGTGCAGGAGTAACAGGGTACTAGTTATGGTCCTCATCATAGCAGATTTATCTTTGAATTCTGAAAAAAATTCTGGTATTCTAGATTCATTGTGTTTATCAGAATAGCTCTTAACTAGTAACTGAGGCAACTCATCAGGGTTATGATTAATCCATAAGCATGTCCTATCTCTTGAATTTCCATAATCAAAATAGCATTTATCATTATTCACTAAGGAAAGGAAAGAGACAACCTGATGTGCCTTTAGCTCTGTGGAACACACTTGTTTATTAATAGCTGGCTCTTCATTTAGCTCTGCATTTTCATTGCCCAGCTCTATGTCTAGTCCTTTTTCAAGTTGAAAGATGAATGACTCTAGATGTATCATATCTTCATCTTCATCCAGCCTTGTTCCTTCATCCTGGATGTTCAGTTTATCCTCAAATTTAGCAGACCTCTCAATGTTCTCATTAGTTTCCTGCACATCAGCACTTAAGTAAGTATCTTCATCATCATCTGATATACAGAATTTAATCATTTCTAAATCACTTGAGAGTAAAGGTGGGACAACATCTTTTGATTGACAGGAGTACTCCCCTATTTTATTTTCAACATGGCATGGGGGTGATGTCTGATTGTGTACAGCAGCTCTATGATCCTCTGTATCCTCTTCTTTCAAGAATTGTTCATCAGATGACTCATATTTATCATTCAGTGAAGAGTCTAATCTTATTGACCTGCAACAATCTTGATTTTGATCATTTAATTCAAAGAAGTCAGTCGTAACACTAGGATTTACTTTCTTTTCTATGACTTCATTAGCTTCTACAGTAGGGATCTTATCAGTTTTAGTGCATTTTAATTCTGCCAATGCTTGTTTACATTTCTTTGCCAAATCATGTTCGTTAAAACTTTTCAGGTCAGACCCAGAGGCTTCTTCTTGACAAATATTCCTTAGTAGTTCCATATATTTATCAAATGTATCAAGATGAACCTCACTTTCCTTTTCTTTTTCATTAAATCCTTTTTGCTTATTATCTAGAAAAGGGACATGAGCTGTGATTTCTTCTCTGCATTTTTTAGGATATTTATACTTTTCACTAACTTTAATCACATCCAGATCCTGACGAAAAGACAAATTTTTTTTCTTACCATCACATGATTCCTGCCAAGAGATCTTACTATCCCTTATTCTTAGCATTAGGTCCATCTTTGTATCCTCTGCACATTTAATGACTGTTGATGCTGCATCCTCCTGTCGCTCAATAATCTCCTCACTTCCCTGCCAACTTTCAGCCTTATACACATCTGAGAGAGAGATTAGTCCTTTCAAATGTAAATCTAATCTTGTAAGGAAAGCTAGACAATTAAGCTCACCATGCTCTGTGGACTTATGTATCCTACACCTTCCAAATAAACCATAACTATATAAATTTTTAGGATAAAGCTAGTTATTCAAAGCTTTCTGAAATGAAGGAATGTCAACTTGAAAACTATTCCTATACGAGTCCATTAAAAAAAATGGGACCTTCTTTCAACTTTTTAAGCCTTTGAAATTTTATGAGATCTAACATATCTCAGAATATAACATTTAAAACTAAAAATTTTAACCCTAAACCAAATCAGGCCCTCCTTCTAGCGCCAAAAAACTGTTGATGATTGCGATATACAGCCTTCTAGCCCTCTGAAAAGTGCCAGAAAACTGTTGATGACTGTTTTGATGCAATCATAACAATAAGTTAAAATTCACATAAAATGAACTGAAACTATACTTGAAAGACAAGAAGGAATCATTTGGTGATTCAACTAATCCCAAGTCTACAATGGTTCGGTTGGTCAAGTTCAGTTGGTCAATGTGAAGCTGTAATGTTCAAGGGGCCTTACATAGTTTAGGTTTATTTTGTGGTTTACTGGCCTAAGAATATGCAAAGAGGTCATAGATTTCAACAAGTATTCTGTTCATTTGCATACAAGTGTTACCGGGCTGCAAGTTTCAGATGGTTTTCTTGGATTTTTGCAGCTTTCTTCTTTATCTACTTATGAAAACTGTCTACTTATAGCTCTGTTATGCATGCTTCTTCAAATTTGAAACAATTTCCTTTAGATTTCTACGTTTTCAGCTAAATATTTCAGATGGGTTGGGAAAAGTTAGAGAGATCTAATCTATACCTCATTTAATCTACCGAAGGATCTAATTGTTTCTGTTATGCACTATGTAAATACCATAGTAATTTGATCAAATCCACAGTAAAAAGCCTAAATGTAAGTTCTGAGCATTTTCACAAACATACATTTAAAATTGCAAGCTCTCAAAGAAGATATTTCAAAACACAAAGAAGAGCAGGAGAACACTCAGAAGATAGATGCAGAACTCCAGATTCTATTGTATTAGAAACGAATAGTCATACATGATTTACAATGTAAGAATGACTCTTAGTTTCATTGATCATACTACAGAGAACTTACAAGCTTTACAGATACAATAAAGCAGCCAGACATTCCACGCGCACCTTACTGCAGACAAACAGGCGACCTCCTTCTTCTACCTCTAAACTATGCCCAGAAAGGCTCTACAATTCTGGCGAAATCCTAAAATCCCTGTGTGTAGCCCCTGTTGTAAAGTATTACAGTGTAGAGAGGCACAATATAAAGACATTTTGATTGTCCTCACTACAGCAAAAACCTAACCAAACCCCTGGTTCAAACCCTTGGTTACAGCAATAAATACAGGTGAACCAGTTCTCAAAAATATCTCTGAGCAGTTGTCAAATCTGGGTGAAGTATTGCCCCTTCTGAGAAGTTCCGGCAGCTGGGTAATAACTTTTGCCTGTCTGTTGTGATAATACCTCCAGCTGCGACCTTCTTCTTCACTTGAATGGCCTTAACTTTTAGCATTTCATCCTTATCTTCTTGCTCCTGAGATCAGATCTTCTGCCTCCATGAGGTCACTGTATTGACTTTCCAGCTGCTTCCTCAACTGCAAGCCTGCAAGACAAGACAAGCAATAAGTTTCACATTTATCATAAAAATAGCATGAAATTAAAATAAGCGTTTAAATCCAGGTGACAGCGCAAGATTGAGAAAATCAGATCCAGAATCCTCTCAAAACGCGCCAAAAATGCGTTCAGACTGCTCAAAGTTCACGGGTCAACCATCGCTGACCGAAAAATGCCAGAAGCGCCAAAAAAAACACTTTAAAACTCGATCGCTTCATTTCCCGCCCATCGGCATGATCATCGCTGTCGGTGCGTCAAAAAAAACATGTTGGTCGATATACTTCATCATCATGATATTTCGCTTCTGCATATTGGAGAAAAGAATAACATCATCATCATCATCATGTTGAAGAAGAATAGGAGTATATGAATATGATCATGCTGCCGAGGAAAGGAAAATGATGGTGACGTCATCATGATATTCGGGCTTCATTGAAATGCTAAGGATGACGTCATTATCATGTTCAGTTAAGATCAGGGGATAATTGTGATATCGGGTCACCTAAAGAGCATGATCAGGATGATGATGATCATACGACCCCTTTGCGGCCAAGGTAACCCTCTCGAAAGATCAGCATGATGAAGATGATCATCAGGATATTTGCTTTTGTTGAACTTAGAATAAGACGTCATCATCATATTCAGGAAACAGATCGTGCTTAAAAATATCCTGTTTGAAGGAAAAATGTGATGATGATGATCATCAGGATATTTGGTTCTTCGTTTATCAGATCGGGATGACGTCATCATGATATCTGAGGCCCTTGTTAAACTTAAAACATGACGTCATCATGATATTTTGCCAACCGGATCATGTTTGGGAAATATCCTGCTGAAGGGAAAATGTGATGATGATGATCATCAGGATATTTGCAAAAGGTCTTACTTCATCGGCAGGAGGACTTCACGAAATATCGGGTGAACAAACAAGATCATGATGATCTTGACAACAGGACAGGATAAAAATATGATGATGATCCTCCTTATCGAATTATCCAGATGACGTCATCATCATGTTTGTCTTCGGAGCACAAGGATGAGTTAAGGTCATCATGATATTTGCGCTAGGGTGATATTGCAAAATATGATCATGCTGTTGAGGAATGCAATATCGACCCCCTTCTGAATAGATAGGGTGATCATCATGATATTTCGCTAACTGGAGATCAGGAGGATATGAAGATGATGATCCTCTTTCTCGAATTATCATGATGATGTCTCCATTACTTAGCGAATTTCAGCAAATGACCCGTGAAAGATCAGGATGATATGAAGTCGTCATCATCATATTTTGAACTTCAGCAAATATCATGATGATGACCCTCTGATAGGATTATAACACGCGCATGCAAATATGCCGATGATGAATTTGCTAAGTCAGGGTGATCTTACATTATCAACATGATATTTTAATTTTAGGCGATGCAAAGATATCATGATGATGCTCGCGATACAAAGACCGCTCGACGGGGGAACTTACCTTGACTTAAAGCTGATGTCATCATGATATTTGAACCTCAGGATATTATCGGGGGGGGGGGTTCAAATATGATGATGATGATGCTCTTCATACAGCAAAACCAAGTTTATAAAATATGACCTTCCTAAAAGAAAATCATGATGCTGATGATGCGCATAAGGCCATTAGACGGGTAAAGGGCACTACCACCTAAGATTGACGTCCGGATATTGCGACTGCATGATTTTTATCGGGTGATAGACCAAGATCATGATGACCTTGACAACATGACTTAGGATATAAAAATATGATGATCCTCCTGCGAATATCAGGTTTGACCAAAACTTTGACCGTGCATAACTTCCCCATATGGACGAATTTTCAAGTGAAGTAAAAGGCAAACCTGCATGGAATTTCAAGCTCTTTTAAAATATGAGGTCACAGAAACAAAATATGAACTTTGACAAATAGACCTCATGATGATGACCTACCTTATGCAATATCATGATGATGATGCACCTGACCTTCATTTTTACCAGACCGCCAGAAAGCAGAAAAACACCAGCAGAAGCAAAAAGCAAAACATCAGCAGGGGTCCCCATTTTGCTAAGGAGCATAATGGGGCGTGTTGTGAACATCACAACAGGTTTGTGGGTCTAGGGGTTGTGGCATTTGATGAAGTGTTTGGATGATGTCTTGTAGTTGTGGTGCTAGGATCATGTTCTTTATTGTTGGCATGGAGTTACATATGTGTTGCATTCTTTGTATTTCATCTTGTTCCTTAAGATATACCTCATAATCTACAAGGTTCTCATGATCATTGGAGCTATAAGGAGGTTCTCCATGAAGTATGACCTTGGGTTTTGGATTTGACCTAGGTTTATTGATGATGAGGACCATTTTGACGAGGATTTGTATAGGTAATTTTTTCAAGGAAAGATTTTGATAGTATTTTGGTTTAATTTTCTTGGATTTGCTTTTGACAAGAGAAAACATATCAAACAAAGTACCAAAGAGGATTGACACAACATATAGTGTATGTTCAAGGCTCATGAAAAAGGCCAATGTTTCCACGGGTATAAGATAATTTGAAAACAAATCAAGCACTTTTTATCCCTAGACATAGGTTCATTGCAGTAGTTCAGCTCACAACTTGAAATTGTTAGGGTTAGCCGGCAGAAGATATCAATTAAATGCAAATAAAGATTAAACAGAGAAATGAAATACATAGAAATAATAATAGCGAGAGACAAGTTTTAACGTGGTTCACCCAAACTCAGGCTACATCCACCAAACAGAGAGTCCAATATTATTATCCAGTAAATCAAACCGATTACAATCAGCAATCCCTGCAACTCAATACTGCTGCAAAAATGCTACAATTTACAATACCAAAACCCTAACCCTTAGCCGCTTTTTATCAATCTTTTTGTCGATTACAAAATAGGGTTTTCTTATGTCGGTCAATGAAAAAATTAACTCCCGGTGCATTATAAAATAATAAAAAACTGTGTGAGGTTTTGGGGGCGTTGCCCCCGAGCCCCCACGGGGGCGCTGCCTTGGGGGTGCTGCCCCCAAACCCCCGCAAGGGGCGCTGCCTTGGGGGTGCTGCCCCCAAACCCCCGCAAGGGGCGCTGCCCCTTGACCCTGTAGGAATTTGGGGAAAAACCACACCGATAAAAGTGGGGTAAATATAACCTCTGAGTCTGATTAGGCTCCATATAACAACAGAAATCCCCATTGACTAAATGTCATTCCAAATAGGTGTCATACATTTGATTCTTTGCGAGAGACGATAGGTAGGGATATCTCACCCTCCCCTTGGAAAGCTACAAGTAGGTCCCAAGAGCTTTATGGATGAGGGAATACCATCTCTTCTCAAGGGAGGCAATGGTGAGTACCTTGAGGGCCTGTAATGATTCCCCTTGCACTAATGATTACCTCAATGTTTAGAGGTGAAATGGGCAATCACTATCTAGATTGGTTCTTAGTTTCTTTGAGAGACCAATGCCTTATGAGCAATGTTACAAGATACTAAAAGATTTGACCAATCCTACTAAGAGTATCAAACACTTCGTACAATGTGAAAATTATTTCCACAAAGTGCTAGTACACCTCTTTTCTATTTGGTACCACAAGGTAAGGTTGACATCAGTTAGGACTTGGCTTTCACCTTATCCCTTTTATAGAGTGGTTCAAAGGAAAACTCTGCTTAGGGTCGTCCCTTTTTGATGAAACACAATCCAAAAGTAGGCCCTTCTAAAGGAAGAATTAAAATTTAAGATCAAGCACATCAATCAAAGTTTCAGTTGTCTCATTATAAGAAAATAAGGTGCAACTAAATTAGGCACACACACGATTGTAGTTGTTGCAAACCATGAGAAATTCAAACACAAATTCACACACAGAATTGGAACAAATATAGTATAATTCAAACTACTGCATATCTTATATTATCATGGCAGAAACATAATAGTATTCTCATATATAGTGCGCGCTGTAGGGCTAGGTGCATGCAAAACATAAACTCTAAAAGCAATTAGGCTTCTAAGTTTCTGATTTCTGCTGGAAGCAGAAAGAGCATACTTCTCTCACATTCCAGCTTTCCTAAGACTCAGACTTGAATGCTTAAAACACTAAAACTTCTAAGACTCTCTAGACCTTGCTTGGAGACTTCGCTTGCCAAGACTTGAATGCTTAAAACACTAAAACTTCTAAGACTCTCTAGACCTTGCTTGGAGTCTTCGCTTGCCAAGACTTGAATGAATGCAAAGGTAGCCTCACATGCCTTTTATAGGGTGTCGAGGTAGAACTTTAACCTTGCTTCATAAGTCTAGATTTGAAATCTGACAATACAAGGGTGACACATGCAAACCTTATCCGAAGGCCTACTCGGTGAGGATAAGATTCCTCAGGTGGGACCAATTAGTCCATGAACAAGATAAGGGAGAACTGACAAACTTTACAAGACATCTTTTTGATCACGGGAAGGCTAACCCGTGCATACTGTAGGCCTGTATTCTTTCCCCTTTTACCGTGGAAGGGCCCACGCTTATGTTTTGACACAAAGAGATAAGTATCTTCGAAGGATGACAAGCCACATCCATTAGCTGGAATATTCCTCAGAGCTGCTAGATCACCATCTTGCATAGTTAAGGCATCCTTCAAAGATTTGATTGATAGGATGGGTACAGTCAGGGGCTCGTCTATCTTCATACATGGTGGAATGTGAGGTTGATGGTAGGTCAGGATCAGGTGCATTGAATAATACAGGTGGCTCTTCTTTCCATATGAATCTAAGCACCTTAAGTTTATGGGCCCCATACATTCCATGATTGATTGAGGTGTTATCAGCTTGATCAATTCGATACATTTTAGTATGTATCCAGACAGGCATTTGAGTGGAATATAGATGTCGCTGAGTATTCGGTGTATTCCAAAAATAGAATCTAGAACCAAGTCCAGTAGGGCCATAGGTCTGTACCATGTGTCGACTGATCAAATTTTTAATCATCCCATACCTAGTGGAATTGATCATTGCTTCTGAAGGAGCCTCATGAGTGAGTTTAAACACGCATTCTGAATAGGATGATGTTCCAGTGAAGTCTACATCATTGGCAACTTTGCGGGGACCTTGGAATAAATCTTGAATAAGATTTTTGCCTCCTTCATGATCTAACCATTGATCAGTTCTGATGACACGAGGATTACAGAATTAGATCGGCATTTGTGTGTCATCTTCACACCAATTTTGAAGAACTGATTTAACCTCAGGGTCAATATGTTCAGCCTATGCAGACATCTCAAAGAAAGGACGATTAGTCTAGAGACCTACTGTAGCCAATTGTTGGGTTGCAATAAGACAACAAAACTTGTCATGAAGGAAATCATTAGCCATATAAAAATTATGTCGATCCCTCATTTGTAAGGGATTGGTACTCCATTCCATGCAGCTAGTTTCGTAGCACCTATGTTCTCAGACTTTGATGACATTGACATGTCCAGTAGCCTTAACAGGAGGTCCTTCAACAGGCACATCGTGCTCGACCTTAGGAGCAACATGTCCTTCTCTAGAAAGGAAATCTATAAAGATATTAGCAGAGCTAGGAAGATGAGCAATATCAAAATCAAATGTATTTAAGAACTGAGCCCATCAGAGTAACCTTCCTCTACTACTTTATCTTTTGATTCTTTTTTAAAGAATCCTTTCAAGTTCTACAAATCACTTTGGATTAGAAATCTTTTATCAGCAACAAACATTTGAAATGCTTTTAAATTATTGATAACTGCAAGAATTTCCTTATGAGTGCTATGATAATTGATTTCACTTTTCTTAAAGCTTCAAGAAATATATCAGACAATTTCTTCCTTACCACTGGGCACTTGTTCTTTTAATACACCTACCTAGGCCTGTTCACTGGCATCTGTTTCAATTATTTTAAAACCCTTACCAGGAAGTCTTAAAGGAGGTAACTCTACACATTTGCGTTTAATACAATCAATTACCCTATCTAATTCAGCTCTAGTGTTTCTTCTTAACATCATACAAAAAAATGAATTTTTAGAATCAGTTGAATCTGATTCTTCTGGTTGTCCTGTCAAAAAATTTACATTGGCCTGCTCTGGGGCAGACACAAATTCAGCCTCATCAGATTCTACCTTTGATAAATTAGAAAGGATGATATCATTGAAATCTAAGGGAAATTCATTGAAGAATTCATATTCTTCACTGTCAAGTCCTGCATCTCTGGCTATTCTTACTTTACCTTTATTTATCTGTTTATTTTTGTCAGGGCATTTGTTTGCATAATGTTTCCCCTTACAGATATAACACATTGGTTCCCATTTCTTGCCAAAGCCTTTTCTTTTATCCTTCTTTCTAAAATACCCCTTTTTCTTAGGATATCTATTGTATTGTTTTTTCTTCTTTTTATAATACTTATCTTCCTTGTCAAAGTATTTTTTCTTAGAAGAAGTCTTACAATTTTTACATTCAGTTTTGTTAAAAGAAGGTAAAAGCTGATAACAGACAGAAGAAGATATCAATGGCTTGATTATTTTTATTTGCTTTTTCTTTTGTGATTCTTGACAAATTTCTTCATTAATCTCAGTCAGATATTGGACTAGCTGTGGATAGGTGAGTTCCTTCATTTCAGTTCCCTCTGCTATGAGATTTTCTAGAACCCTTTTGTGGTAAAATTCTCCTACCTTATGTCCAAAGCTTTTCGGAAATGTAGTGAACATGAATTCCTGATTCTGTTCATGGCCTTACTGATAGAAATTCTTATACTATTCATCACAGTATTCCTTGAAGTATTTTAAATTGTTACACTTACCTTTGAGATACTTGTTATAGGCAAGTGTTTCTCTTGTGTCTATTTTTCCTACAAACAGACGGGTTAACTGTGCACACCCCTGATCAGTGCCTCTATTAATCAGGTTTTCTCGATAAGGATCCTCTAATCTATCCCATACATTTCTTGCAACTCTAGTCATAGAATTGAGGGCCTGTTTTATAACCTGAGCTTCATCAGCTCCTGCATTTGTAGACATGTAGTTGGTGATCTATGCATGCCTGGCATCAATTCCCCTCATATTCTCTACATCCTCAAAATTGTCAAAATTTACTAGAGGAGGTGTATCTGCTTTGAAAGACTAGATATTTTTAAAGGGATCAACTAGTTTGGATCCATTAGGATCAGATCCATTACCACGAGCCATCTGTAAACTACCAGATGTCGTTTCCTGCTCAGTGGTCTCTCTGAGATTACCAGTTGTGGGATCATAAATCGTTTCTGTGACAGGCTATCTAGGATGAACAAGCAACTTAGGTCCTTCATACTAAGCCTGTAAGTAACCTTTGGCACTAGATGGGAAATTCAACACTTTAGTCTTTTGAGACTGAGATTGTATTTGAACAGTAATTAAAGATTTAATTTCAGATGATTCTTGAACAACAGAATCCTTTAGCAAAAGACTATTACTATTTACATGCTCAATTTCTTGATGCAAATCTTGCTGGACAAGATTCAGCTTGTCTTTAGTGTGTTTCACCTAAATTCTACAATTGACCAATTGTGAACTTAATACATCATTGTCAAGTTTATTTTCTTCTCTAACTTGCTGCAATTTATCTCTATGTGATTCAGCAACATTATTAAGAGTGACCCACCATGCTTCAGCATGTGTTTTAAACTGGTTGTAAGAGGCCTGAAGTTCATGGACCCCATCCTTGAGTTGCTGACAGAGTTCCTTTTCTAGGCATTCAAGGGAAGCAACTACAGTGTGCATATTTTCCTGTAGAGAAAGAAGCTATTTCTCTAAATGAAGATCATGGATTTCATCCTGTGTCTTCTTCTCATGAAGCAACAATAAATGTTTACGGATGCACAGATTTGTCCAGTTTAACAGTTTACTTTAGCTGGACCCTTAGACTTCTCTGATAGGGGTAACATGCAGTGGCCAGAAGTCAGCTTGAAAGTGACTAGAAAGGTCTTTAAGCATGAAATCCTAAAAGGAAGGAATGGTACCAGGTACGACACACGGTCCAGAAGGCGTAGCAATAGCCTTTTCATTGGTCTCCTTAATGTCCTGTTCTAGAATGGAAGCAGATTTTCTAGATAACATACTGACATGACTAGAAGAAGGACAAGATTCTAGAATAGATGAGAAAGTTCTAGAAGTAGGACTAGAGGGTGGATGAAAAACAAACGAACAAAGTTCACATTTAAACAAACCATTGTCCAGAACAGAATACTGGTTATGCGGACATGGTTGTGACACAGGTGCCTTTGAAGAGCTCACTCCAGGAGTTTGTTGTATAGGTTTTTTAACAATAGGAATTTTAAATAGCTCTTCAAAACCCTGTGTGAGTTGAAGGTGCACACTCTGTGATCTAGGTAACACAGATGAAGAAGGGTTATTATAGTTGAATATTTATTCCTTTCTCATGGATGGGGTACGTCAAGAGGAGAAGCGAATAACTGCTTGGTCATCCATTTCCTCAAGAGTTACACCACGTAACTGGGGAGGTTTTTGTTTAGGAATTTGATAGTCTTTAGCCCATAAATCAATTGCCCATTCATTAGGAAGTTTAATGTCTTTATGTTTAACAATCTTAGGGGCAATAAGATGTGTATTTTCGGAGGTAGACTTCCAGATGGTAGACAGACCTTCTATTCCTTGGGCTTTTCTAGGGCTCATCATTAAAGGTATGACCTTATTATATAGGTGATAATGAACAAGGAATATTAAGGAATGATGATCAACAGAATTTTTCTTCATAAACAGATTCATTGTCTTGCATTCATATGTCAAGACATTGTATAGGTTACCATCTTTTAGATTGACTGGGAAATCTAACAAATAGTCAACATACAGTGATCCCTCAGCCATGGAATCACAAGCACAGCCTAGCATACCATGAGATAGCTTAAAGAATCTAGCATCTTTTAGCATCATCATCATAATAATCGAAAGACCTTTTCTGTAATGACCTGCTATACCTATACGGACATAGGATAGATGCATGAATTGAGGATTCTTTGGGCTAGCAAGGGCTTGATCTCTAAATTTCTTAACTTGTTTATCAGTGAACAATTTTAACTTTCCTTCAGATCCTCCTGTTACTACATGCTGTAAATCAGCAACATGACACTTTTGCCAGGAAGTATATCCAAAGAAATTTTTAAGGCCTTTCGATTTATTTATCATAGATAAGACTCCATCAGGGATGTCGCGATAAATCTCAGAAGGCTTGATCACAGGAACTTTAAATTCTTTATCTATAAACTGATTACTAGAAGACACTTCATCTAACACATTACTAGATTCGGTTGGTAATGAGAAAGTCTGTTCAGAGTTTGGAAAGAAGTTTGTGAAACTAACCTCTTCACTCCTTGCCTGGGTATAGTCCTCAGGTGCCATTTTAGCTCCAAATGTAGAAGCTTGATCCATACTGTATGTTCTCCAATCTGTGCTCGAAATACCAGATAACTACCTTAATCGCCCTAGACGCCAACCATAACAAACAACAGAACTTACTACAAGGACTTATGACAACAAAGTGGTGGTATGAGCTTTACAGAGAGCAATACAGAGAGCGATACATCAGTAATGGATTAACGACTATTTCTGAAACTAATATAGTCACGCAAAGACTATATTTAGTGCAAGTAGTTAAAGCTTAATTCACAGAATTACTATAACTCGGCTCTGATACCAACTTTTGCAACCACTGCACCATGAGAAATTCAAACACAAATTCACACACAGAATTGGAACAAATATAGTATAATTCAAATTATTGCATATCTTGTTGTCCCTTAAGAAATTAAAGTGTTTATGAATTCATGTCCATTGTCCCTTAAGAAAGGAATATGTTTGTAAGACTTAGTTTGCAAAAAAAGATGTTTTGTCCCTTACGAAAGCAATTTGTTCCTAAGACTTAGATTGATAGATTTGGCAATTCTTCAAAGCTTGTCCTTCATGAACACGTTAGAAAAAACCCATTTTCTATGTTTGAGTAATAAGAAGCTGCAACATGTTGGTTTAGTTGCACAATAAAACAACAAGATGTCAGAAATCAAGTCAAAACCCTAACAATAAGTGAGAAACCTTAGAAAACCAAAGTGAAATATGAAAAATTGGTTACAATTATGATGAGATAAAAAAGAATTAATATCACCAATGGATTCCTTATGATTTTCTATGCAATTTAAAAAAACAAATCGTCAAATTTTGTTAAGATTTGAGAAAGTTATGAGGTTTTTTAGTTTGCAAACCTATTATCCCAGCCAAAAGCACTTCACTACTGACCAAAGGTGTTGAACTGTTATACCAAAGGCATTAAACTGCTATACCAAAGGTACTAAATTGTTATACCAAAGACATGATACTATTATACCAAAGGCGCTGAATTGCTATACCAAAGGCATTGAATTGTTATACCAAAGGTGGGGTGTTGTTATACCAAAGGCGTTGAACTATTATACCAAAGGCAGGGTACTATTATACCAAAGGCATTAAACTGTTATACCAAAGGCGCAATACTATTATACCAAAGGCGGGGTTCTATGTTTGTCTGCGCGTTTCTGTATTGTACTTCCAAAAAGTAAAATTTCTAAAGAAAAATAGTGATTAGTGGGTCCCACCGGGCATGCCAGAATGTACATAGGGATAAATCGAGATCAAATGATAATCAAAACAATGAAATAATCAACAACTCAATCCTATAATATCAAGATAACAATCTAATAAAATAACCAAATAATCAATGAATTAACACAAAAACAATGAAAGCCTTCACCTAGATTGTATTGTTATCTTGGTCGAATGTGGATTACTTCATAAATTGTGAAACCATGTTTGCAACAAGCGAATGTAGATTATGTTTGTGCTCAAAGTGCTCAAGGGTGCTCAATGATGTGTTGAATGCTCAATGCGCTAGATGGCTGCCTAAGAATAAATGATCAAAGAGGATTTGTTATGGAGATGAGGGGAGTTTATATAGGCTTCAATGAAGATTGATCAATGGTCCAAAAAATTCAATGGAATCAATGGATGAGATAAATCTAAAATTCATGATGAATGTGCACCTGACATGTGCCACCCAGAAAGATATTTTTGTTTGAGTTAATTGCTTGATTTAACAAAGACATGGAATAGACATGAGATAAAATTAGATTTCATAAAAATAGAAATATTTTTTTCTAATTTATGAGTTGGTGATAAAAACAATATTAAGTCAATTAACTTAACTTATAATTTGCTTTTTACATGATTTGAGATAAATTAAATAATAAATTATTTAAATTTGTGTGCATGATGAACAAGATTTATTTTTAGAGGAATTGGAAGATAATAAAGCAAACTAAATAAATAAATTTATTTAATTGTTTGTGCAAGATTAGAGGACATAAAATAGATTTGAAGATTTAAATAAATTAAACAAATAAATTGATTTAATTTATTTTGCATGATGAAGGATAAATAAAATATTTGATTTATATTTTATTTTTAGAGATTGTTATTCAATTTAAATAAATTTTAATGATTTATTTAAATTTGGAGGAATAATTGATTTAATTAAGTAATTAAAATTATTTAATTGTAGATAAGAGGATTTTTTATGATAAATTAATTAAATAATTAATTTATTTAGTTGATGTGGATTTGAAATTTTAGAAGATGATAATGATTTAATTAAATAATTAAGATTATTTAATTTTGGAAGAATAAAGTTGATGTTGATTAAATTAATTTAAATAAATAGAATTTATTCAATTAATGTTGAATTTAGGAGATTTGGAAGAATTTGATGATTTTGATGAACTTAATTAAATAATTAGATTATTTAATTATGTTGAATGTAGGTGATTTCATAGATGTGATGAAAATGCAAGTGATGCAAAGACATGGTCATTTTTAGGTGTCTATAGTATGTATCAATGTTACAATTTAAAATGACACGAGAACAATCATTCATTGGAGATTTGGTAAAATCACTTGCCAAGAAATCTAATAAATTAGAAAGAAGATGATGAAATATGAAAATAGAGGATTTCTTGGAAGAGTAATGTGAAAACAAATTAAAAATTCAAATTCCATTTGAAGTAGAAATTAAAGTAGAAAAAAGACTTTTGATGGATAAAAATGTTAAAATATTACTTTCATGGATAAAACAATTGCAAGTTTATGTCAGTGTTCATAATGTAGATGGGCCACAAAGAATCCCCTTTACACACCTCAAAATGGAAGAATGCCATCTTGCATGTGGGAGAATTATATTGTAAATTTAAATAAAAGAAAGAGGCCTATATTTAGGCATTGAGATTGTTCTAAAGAATTTATTCATAAGAAATCTCATCTTATTGGGTATAAAACTTATCAAAAAATAAATTGATGTTTTATAAACTAGCATAGATATCTTAAATAAATATATCTTAATAATCCTAAGAAGTCTTGAGTTATTTTATTTTAATTTTTTTAATTAGTTAAAATGGTCGTAGGGAGCCATATCCATATTAAAAGGAGGAAATATAATAAATATATTCTATTGGGCTACTCCATAGGAGGGCCATATATGTTTTGTTTACATAATTACAAAAACTACTAGTCTTTTTAGTAGTATCCCTCAATTTCCATTTACATATCACTAATATAATCCCCAAAATAGAGCATCATTGGGCATGTGATAGTCTATCTACTAGTATCTCTAGTTATACTTATACACTTCAATACCAAAAACCCCAAAGTAGAGCATCACTGAGAAATCATCTATTTAATTTTATAGTATTCTTATACCAACCGATCTTCTATATACATTATACTCACCCCATATGTAAGCTATAATATATATCATTCATTTAGTTGATACCTGCATTGTCATAGAGTCTTCACCACTTGTACCATCATCCCCTCCATCCATTGATTCAGAAGATTCGGCTTTGAAGACAAAGGATGAGTCTAGTTCATCACAATTGACCACCCCAACAATATCTTTCAGGAATTCTAAACCCTATTTCACCTTATGTTTATGCACCTCCTCATTATATCCAATGGCTTGAATTATGAAGCGCACCCATGGGCCTGTATATGCAAGGTTGATGTAGGGCCACAAGCCATGATTTGGGTGTAAACCCAACCCAAGAACTATGTCATCCATCACCCTTTTGAGGTTGCAACTCCATTGGGGCTTCACTATTATCTCCATTACCACATAGGTAGCCTCTTTGTCTTCTCCAATGTTCAGCATCACCATTGAAAACATGGATGAAATGTCTATGTTCACTCTATGCCTATGTGCAGTGACCATGAATGCATCTCTGATTTGACCATTTTAATTGCATGTAGGGCCACCGTAGACTTCATCCTGAAAGCTTTCTTCATCCTCAAATCTATGAGTTTATCGATGAATATGATTTGTGTTTGTTTCACTTTCAAGCACATGGTGGTGTCCATCTTGCAAATAAGGAAAGCTTGACTAGCTTACCTCTAATTCCTTCACATGAATAAGTAGTCATCTCCAAGTCTAGTAGTCGAGGGGATGTTATCATATTTTGTAGCCTTTATGTACTATCCTCTACTTGCATATCAATCCCTCATTGATTTCACACAATATGAATTAATCATTGATTGCAAAAAAACATTACCACCCTTCTCCATATCGCCAAATATTTCATCAAATTCAATCTCTATGCCCTTGTTTGCCAATCCATCTACCAAACCATTTTCCTCTGTGGAGACACACTCTATCTTAAAATCTTCAAGTTGGTCAATCAAACTCCAAACTATAGAAATATATCTTTCTAATTTCCAGCTTGGTGTTCCTTTTCTTCTCAATGCATTAATGATAATAAGGGAGTCCTCTTCAATATAGACTTTTTTTATGTTCAATTTTATGTAAGTTTTTATCCCCCAGTAAAGCTGCCTATATTTTGGCTTCATTGTTTGTTCCTTCTGGTAGTTTCTTCACCACTAAACCGACCACAACTCCTCCATAATTTCTTATGAAGCAACCAACCACAAAAATTCCTGGATTATGACATGATACACCATTGAAATTAACTTTATACCAACAATCACCTGACGGGACCCAATGAGCATCAGCTCTGGATCTACCCAATTGATAAGCCTGTGTAACCTAGTGAATAGGGGGTTACTTTATTTTACTTTAGAAATATTAGAGAGTTATTTGTATTTACTTAAGATTTAATTTATTTACTAAAGAGTTATTTTATTTATTTAAGTTATTTTATTTTACTTTAGAACTATTTATTTTATTTCATCTACACTATTTACTTTATTTTCACTTTGTAAATTGCAGTAAATATTATGTACTTATATGTTAGATTCTAATAGTTTTAATTTAATAGTTTTAGTTTTTTAAATATAAGTGTTGTCAATCAGAGTATGCACCCAATGCTAAGCTATCAACTTAGCTACCTGTTGACACACGGGAATACTCCTAGGCCTGTGGGTTGCCTAAAACTTGGAGTGAACATCCAGAGTGAGTTGGTTCTCTTGATGAACTCTCCTAATTTAAATGATTTAATGAGGAAAAGGGTGAGAATATAATTGAAATTTAAATTCTAAAATCTAATCTCCAAAACTATAACTTGTTCTAATGATCTCTCTCACAAATAGCTCCTTAAACATAAACTTTCACAACCTCACCTAGAACATACAAATCAAAAGTAATTTTTATGAAGGCTCGATCTGAACACAATACACAACCAGGATCATATGAAATATTTGCATACAATTTCACAATAAAGAGACATGACAAAGGACAAAATATTTATCATCACAATGAAACATCAAATAATTACTGTGACTATGAGGCAAAAGAAATGAGGTAGAAATGCTTTGCTATATTGAACTGAAAGGAGTACATGAAAATGAAAAATTGAGTCAAAAAGTGTTTACAAGATCTCTGTAGATGAACAAGAGAGAAGAAACAATGATCTCAACTAACTAAGGAAAACTAAATTTTCCTCCAATATATGCCTCCAAAAAACTCCCAAGGAAAAAGTCGATAAAAGCTCCTCAAAATAGTCATCCTAATCCATTTTTGAGCTCCCAGAAAAAGCCACCAAAAAAGAAACCAAAACTAGTCCAAACTGAATGCAAAAGTTGCCAAAATCTCCTCCAAGGTTGTCCCACCAAAAATAGGTTAAAAAACAAGCTTTATCTACTCAATAAAGGCTCCATTTCGTCCATATTTTCCCAAAAGAAATCAAACTCAAAAAGAAAGATTTGCTTTTCTTTAACTGCATTAAATAACAAATATTTAAAATCAATTTATAGAAATATTGCTTTAAATATTATTTTCCAAAGATTTGCAGTTTTATTTTCTTGATTTGACTCGATTTGATTTTTGTAGAAAAAATAAAACAAAGATTTTGATTTTATAATTTGCAAAACAATACAAGGCTCATATGAATCTATGCCAAGTATAATATATCCTATTTGGGTATTTGATTTTCTATAAAAATCATAAAAATTCCAAGGCATATTAAATGGTTAAAACAAATAAAATCCTCTAGGGCTATCTTCCACTTGATCTGCAAGAAATCCTAAGGCATAGTTCTCATTGCCATGGACTTACCTTCAAAAGGGACTAAATAGCCTCTAAGGCACATTGGGCAAAAGGATCTAAAGCATAAAACATCCTAAGTCATGAGGACTAAGCATATGCAAGGTGAACAATATACCACGAGGGTATTAGTTAAGGCACTGAAAATATAACTCAATATGATAAAAATCACAATTGAACATAGGGCAAAAGTGAAACCCTAAGACAAAACAAACCAAGCCCTAACTTTTTAGGCTCATTTCACACTTTGCATTTTCGATGAGAGGGATCTGTTGCCTAGTTGCCATGGATGTTAGGGTTTGAAGCAAAAAACTCTATTCTCTATTGTTCTAATGGATTTCCATGCATTTTTCTTCAAATTTTGATAGGAAAATAGAAGGTAAGACTCCTCTGTCACATACTCAACCATATTATTTCATTCTGGAAGCAAAAATTGGCTTTTAAGCCATGGCCATGATAGGTTTTCTGATTCATTTCTTCTCTATGTTTTCACTACTATCTCTTTTCTCCATTTTCGAACCGCCATGGCTGACTGGCTCAAGCTCTCTATCGATATTCCTCTTTGCTTTGAGGCCACGGCCATGAGAAAGTAATTCTAAAGCATTTACACCATGATTCTGAGTGCAAAACTTGGGTAAGTTTCGTATTTTGAACTCTGTATCCTCCTCTTGTTCTCTTGGAAGTAACAAGGAGTTAGATGCTACTCTTATTTGGTTATCTCTATATGTAACACTGCAACCAATCTTATATTTCTGAGTATTTTCCCTTTCATATATAAGCTCAGAAGTTTCTATACTCATATGTATCTACTTTTCCTTGAAACCCCAAAGTGGGTTTGACCTTTCTTGTGAGGAAAATATATTCTATATTTCAAGCCTGCAGCTATATCTGGTATATTTTACACTTCTGAGTATTCTTCAAACCCTTATGAGCTTGAAACTCATTATCTCTTTTGTATTTGTGATCTCTCCATATATAATGATAAGGGTTTAGACACTTGTGAAGAAAAAATGCATTTTTGGTTGCGGCCTAAGAACCAATATATATATGATATCTTGTTTTTTTAATATAGTTAAAAGCTCTTGAAAGCTCTTCCATTTTTCTAAATATGCAAAATACCAACCTTTCTCTAATATTACACAAGGCCATGACTCTTGGTGCTTAAACTTTTGACTCTATAACAGCATGATGATTACTATATGGATAAAAATGCATAATAACAATAGCCTCCATTTTGCTTTCTACTATAGAAGCAAGACATTACTATTCTTTAATAGTTCATTTATCTTTCTGGTTTGCAAGAAATACTATTTGATGAGACATGACATTATGAGAGAAAGATTACAGTCTCATTTTCCTTGTTGCTCTAACTACACTCTGTAATTACATAACTCATGCCATTTCTCTCTGCACCACCTGTAGATGAACATGAACATTAAGAATCTATTCCTCTTACCATGATAAGGTGTATTTTGATGTTTTAACTCATACAATTATACATCTATGTATGCTCCATTTGATGACTATGGTTCTTTTGTTTATCTATTCTGTATACACTTAGTGATCGCATTCAATCTGAGATATGGCATACATTCTTTCTATCCAATTTATTGCACCATATCAAATGTATCCATATACATACCATATTTAATGATAATAACTCTTTCATTTCACTAGCTGAGGCATGGACATTCTGTGTATAGCATTTCTTCATGTGCTACCTCCTATAGCTTCTTGATGGCTACACTTTTAAGATTTCTTTCTACTATCCTTCTGTACTGAACTTGTATTGTATCTTTATGGTATCAGTTTGACTGTTATGTAGTTGATCATGGCTGTTGTATGGTTGTCCATCTGTATTACTCATCAGTTTGATCATTCATATATGATAAGGATGCTCATTTTTTACAATTGGTGCTACTCACATGATTGAAGCAATATGTATCATGGGGGATGTTGTTCATTATTGAACTGACTTGGCATTAATCACTATAGCTATAACTGTTCTTTTTGTACTGCTACCCTCTTATTTTTCTCTGAAGAGGAGCTGAATGAGATATCTTTCATTTGTGAGTATGCTTCATATGATGACTGTATTACTCTGATTAGCATAGAAGTGTTGTCCTGAACATGTAAGCATTTAATAAGGTTGCATTCTATCATGGCCTCTATTTGATGATTGTTTCCTCCTTTAGTTCGATTGCATGATGAGACTAGAATGTTCTTGAATGTCTTGAATGCAAATAGATGATAATGACATAGTCAATGAATGAAATAACACAAAACATAATGTTGATAATGCCTTAGTTCCATACACTATTGATTTGTCTTAGACAAGTTCACTACTCATGTATGGTTATCATTTCATCTCTTGAAGTAATGATCATGGATGGGAAATGAACTTGAAGTTCATGCACTCAGTTGATGTGACACTCCTTCAACTGAATTATTCTATTTGAATAATATGAATATGTATTCCTATTTTGTTCCCCTTGAGACTTAAGGGCAGCATGTTGGGCTCTACCCTTGTTGGAGCCCACTTTGCACCACATGCTGAAATGTCTTCAAACTAGAAACATAACTTCTTCTATACCTGCATAGGAAACAAAAATGTTAGTTTAAAAAATAGTGAAGCTCAATGATGTTTCATCTCTTTAGGCTCTCTTGCATATGGAGGATTTGACTTTCTAATTCAATGCATCATAAATAATGTATTATGTTTCTGCTTGATGAAGTACATAGGATAGATCATATCTGGAGATCTAACATATCTCTGTCTCTGACTCTGTAGGTTCATTCAAAGGTCAGGAGTGAAGAGGAATCAACTACAACAAGGATCAACCCAAAATTTCAACAGGAAATGATAGATATGCCTATCTTATCTGCTTCATTTTTTTATCTTTTCTAGATGCATATTATATTATTTCTGATAAATTGGTTCAACCATTCCCATGACTTGTGTGGGACATTTGATCTTTCTTTCTTTAATTCAATGCAATATTTATTAAATTTGTGTATATCTCATTTGTCAAATGAATAATCATTGTAATGTGAAATGACATAACTTATATCCCTCATCAAAAGTCTGCAAAGCAAGGAATGATGAACTAAATTTCTCTCTTTTGTCATAACAATGATAAAACTGAACCTTTTAAGCACCTTAAACTATGTAAAAACAACATAGCAAAAAATGTTAAAAAACTTTCATCTTAAGATAGAATAAATGTATCAGCTCTACCAATTTGAGCTGTAGGTGAAAAATTGGTAACATTTTCTAGTGACTTCTATTAAATGCTTGCCTACTAAGCATCAAGACTAGCTATCCTAATTGTCCATTGGACATGGAGTCATACTCGGCTCATTTTGGCTCATTTCAAACTCAGAAAACATGAAACTCAGATGCAAACTACTCCAAACAATAACAAAAAACCAAACCAAACAAAATTGAATGCAAACTAAAAGGCCCTAGTGTCCAGAAAACATGTGCAGTAGCACTTAGGGAAACAAAAATAATTGAAAGGAATGTGCATGAAATACTTATTAATAGCAACAATAATCTACTATGGTACAAAAGAAGAACTTATGTTCAGAGGCAATATTTGAGGTGGATCCCATTAACTGGGATAGGCAGCACCTCTCCACTTAACTTGGAAAGTTGGAATGCATTGTGCACTCTATGATTACATAAGGTTCATCCCAAATTGCATCAAAATTGGAATGTTTTCCAGGTCTTCTTTTCTATTCATTCCACTTGAAAACTAAATCACCAACAATGAAATCTCTTGGCCTTGCCCTCTTATCAAAAGAACTCTTCATTTAAGCTTGATGAATTTCAAGCTTTCTCAAGGCTTCCTTTTTGGTTTCTTCTAATTCCATCAGTTATGCTAGCCTTACCTCTAAAGGCTTCTCCTCTAACAACTCAATTACTTTAATGAAACTCAAAGTTGGTAATTCTACTGAAATAGGCAATTTGGCCTCCTTACCATAAGTGAGCACATATGGGGAACAACCAGTATCTCTATTGGGAGTTATCATGTCAGCCCAAAGGGCCAACTTCAGCTTTTCATGCCATGTCCTCTGGTTGTCTTCAGTAGTCTTCTTGATGATCTTAATCAGGTTCTTATTGGTGGATTCTGCCTACCCATTACCATGTGGGTAATAATTAGACGATGTATTCAAAAAGATAATATTCTTTATAGACCAATCTGAAATCCTCAAACCAATAAAATCTAAACCATTGTCAAAGATAATTGAATTTGGGGTACAAAATCTAGATACCAAATCCTAATAGAAGTTTAAAATAGAAGATTCATTTGCTCCTTTTAAAGAAACAACCTCAGTCCACTTAGTGAAATAGTCTGTAGCAGTTAGAATCCATTTGTGGCCCTCACTTGAAGGCAGGTTAATTGGCCCAATGAAGTCAAGACCTCATTTAGCACATGGTTGTTCTACTTTGATAGGGTGTAGAGGTAAGGCTGCAAGCCTTTGCTTACCTACAAATAATGAGCACTTTTCACACTTATTTACCCAAGCAAATGCATCTTTGAACAAATCTGGCTAGTAGTAATCAACTCTTATAACTTTTAGGGCTATTGTCCTTGTAGCAAAATGGCCTGCTGAAGGTCCATTATGGAATTCTTTTAGCAGTTTGTTAACCTGATCTGGCCTAATGCATCTTAGTAGAACACCATGAAAATCCTTCCTATACAAAACACCATCAACAATAGCATATGAAATAGCTTGTAGCCTATAGTACATTCTCTTTGCCCTGTCTAAACCTTTGGGGCATTCACCAGTCTGCAAATAGTGAATCATTTGCTACACTTAGCTAATAGTAGGAGTTGGAACAACAACTAGCTCTACATTATTGAGCATTGTTTCATCATTTTCTTCCTATTCTTAGTTGTGTTCTCCACTTCCAACAAGCTATTTGCATAAACCCTTGCCCTTAATCAGCTTAGTAACCTTAATATTGACATCAAATTCCATCACTTTTGTTATCCAACCATCTCTTTTATCATTTATTTCTCTGTTAGGTAAGAAGTCCTTAACAATTGGGTGGGCAACCATCAAGTGAATTCTATTATTAGACAACATATGTCTAAACTTTTTGAGGCTCCTAACAACAACAAATACATGCTTCTCAATAAATGAATACTTTACCTCCTAATTATGCAATACCTAACTAAAAAATGCCACAGGTTGCTCCAAGCCTTCATCATTATGTTGGCACAACATGGCTGAAATGGTATTAGCACCTCCAAAAGCATATAAAATAAAATCTTTTTCATATTTAGGATAAATGAGGTATGGGGCAGCTACGAGAACTTTTTTGATCTTCTCAAAGCTTCTCTTACCTCCATTAGTCCAACTAGAAGGCACATTCTTCTTAAGCATGACTATGAGAGGCTATAATAAAGATGCAATATTTGGAATAAACCTTCTCACGAATTTAATTCTACCAAGAAATCTTTGTAAGCCTTTCTTGTGTGTAGGCAATGGTAAATCAAGAATTGTAGAAACTCTTTCCAAGTCAATGGAAATACCATGTTTTGAGACAATGCATCCCAAAAGTTTACCTTCATGAACATAAAATATGCACTTCTTTGGGTTGAGAGAAACCCCAAACTCTTTGTATCTTTGAAAAATCTACCTCAAATGGTCAAAATGTTCATTAGCATCTTTTGAAAAAACTGTTATATCATCTATATATACCAAAACAATTTTGTTCATAAGGCCATGAAAGGCCATGTCCATTTCCCTTTGAAAGGTTGCCCCTACATTGGACAAACCGAAGGGCATTTTCTTGTGTGCCATGGTACCCCACTTGGTTGTAAATGCAGTTTTATACTGGTCTTCTTCCTTCACAAAAATATGGTTATAATTAGAATATCCATCCAACAAAGAAAATATGTCAGAACCAGAAACAGTGTGCAAAATTTGTTCGATTGAAGGGAGAGGATAGTGGTCCTTTAAAGAGGCTTTATTCAGATCATGATAAACATGAATCTCTCCATTCTTCTTTCTAACTGGTACCAAGTTAGAAACCCAAGATGTGTGCTTAATTGGAAATATTATACTACTTTCAATTAACTTATTCAACTCATGTTTCATCAAGTGCTCAAGTTTTGGGTTTAGAGGCCTTTGCTTCTACCTAATAGGCTTGACATTGGGCTCTAACTCAATGGTATGTTGGGATAAACTAGGGTCAAATCCCCTTAAATCTTTATATTCCTAGGAAAAAATATCACTAAACTCTTGACATAAATGAATGAAAAATTGATGTTGTACTTCAGTGCTTACCTTTTCGAGCTTGAGAAGCTTACCCTTGAATATCTCGATTGCTTCATAATGTTCTTGTTTAACAGTCATGCTCCACTTATCCTTTCTGATTTGATCATCTGAATTAAACATAGATTCCAATGTCACCAATCCTTTGGGTATCTTATTTGACTTCAACTATAAAATCTGGTTGTCATATTGCTACTGGTACTTTTGTCGATTTTCAGCTATAAATTCAGCTTCTACAATTAGAAAAGTCACAATCTGCTTGTCACTATCAAAAACTTGCCAACTCACGTTGTTATTAGGTATAGATGGTCTAACAAAAAATTTTTACATATTGCTAACTTCTATATTATGAATATCAGTCAAAATGTCAAATTGAGATCCTATGGCAGCAAGCTTATCTGCATATTTATTTTGATTTCTACAAATAGAAAGCAAATTTAAGGCATCAAAATCCTCTATTAGATCCCACACTCGATGCTTATACTTCTTGAATAGATCATTTTTGGTAACATTCAAATTTCTAACTTGATTTACAATTAACTTAGAATCACCATAAACTTGTAGGCACCTGATACCTTTCTTTTTGGCCCATTCTAGGCCGTGGATGATTGCCTCATATTTAGCCACATTGTTTGTGTAGCTGGAAGAAAACCTCAACACTAAATAGTACTTATCTCCATTAGGTGAAAACAACATGGTTCCTCCACCAGCACCCATTTTGCTTCTTAAGCCATCAAAGTACAGCTTTCGAAGATGACTGTCTTGTTGTTTAGGTTGACTTTGGTCTTTAACCAGATTTGGAATCACTCCATTAGGCTCATGAATCATATAGATGCCTAATCCTACCTCATCAGTGTGATGGAAAGGGTCATCTTCATGATCCTCAGTTGCACACTGATCTAGATTTACATCCTCTATAGGTGTGCTGGGGTCTAGGGTCATGGATTGATCCTCTTGCCCATGGGTGATGTAGAGGTTAGCATTTATAGGGCTAGGGACATATGGTTCAACATGATCCTTGGCTAGAGGCTCAGATTTTATGGTTACTTTCCTACCATATCTTGTTCTAAAAAATAGATGGGACCAATTAGAAGATAAAAACCCACCCAACCTAGCAGTAAACTCCCTAGAAAGGCATATGGCAAAATGAGGTGGTAGGTCGATAACATGAATATCTTGATGGATTGTAAAGTTAGGACAGTCATGCAAGGTAAGAGGCAAATTTTTAATCACCCCAACAGTTGTAACAGTAGACCCATCTAGATGAACTACTCCCTTAGAAAGAGGCTCATAAACTAGTCCTAGTTTGTTAGCTAAACTCTTGGACATCACATAACTGCTTGCCCCAGAATCTATCATGCAATTATGAATAAGCTTATCCCCAATGATTAAACTCAGATAAAAGGGAGGAGCCTTTACCTCTTGAGTTTGTTGTTGCTTGTTATTAGTTTCTAGGCTGTTGGCATGTACAACTTTGGCTTTTTCTTGGTTAGTGATGTCAAAAAAAGAAAGCTCAGCCAAAGCATCTTGTAGAAAATCCTTTTGACCAGGAATGTGCAATGCATCCATTACCGACATGTTAACTATAGCCTTCTTAAGGTGTTCAACAACATTGAATGTAGCAAGGCTTACCTTTTATTGTCCTTTAACAACAACATCATTTTACCTTTGTGAAGGCAATAATTGCACCTTACACTAATCCTTCCCAGGTACAGCTTGACCTCTTTGTAGAATCTGCATCTTTTGTTGAGTTGTAGGTTGTTGTTGAATATTTCTAGTATGTTGTTCCAAATCAACAACTCTTTTTTTGATCTTGTATTAGCTGAAACAAGAACTTGATTAATTTTGTCTTTGGGAATAATTCACAACACAAAATTTAGTGCCTTGCCAATTCATTAAGGCCACATCAGGGTTATCTTGCTGAACTGAATTATCATTCACAACACCTTTTGAACCACTATAACTGTCCTGCACCATGAGAGCTTGGTTCCTCATACTATTTGCACATGCAGCTTGGTTATGAGACTGGTGACATGGACAACACAAGTCATGTTCTTGTACCATATTGTTTTGAGTAGGGATGAGCTCTTTTGAAGAGATGGAAACATTAGGATTATAAGACTGGAAAGGTCTAGGATTGTAATTTCTCCTTTGAACGTGAGCATCAACTTGAACAGGTAACCTATTTTGCTGGTGAGGCTGATATGGGGCTTGATAGGGTCTATATTCTTGACCCACTTGCTTCTTAAGGTTAACAAATTCATTTCTCATAGTCTTGCTAAAAGACTGTAACATGCCTTTTAGCTCTTGGATTTCATCGGATGAGTTTGGAATAGTAGTTTCTTGGGCTGTAGCTTGGTATCCTATTGCTGGAACAGGCAAGACAACAACTAAAGGGGGTACAACCATGGGTATAGGTGGTTGGATCTCTGGAAAAATGGGCAAAAGAGGCCTTGGGGCTATTTTTCCTACTTGAATAAGGCATTTTTCTACTCTAATAGCTATATCAAAAGCATTAGAAAGAGTAAACCCTCCCATAGACTAAATCATAATAGAGATTTCACTATTTAAAGCCTTAAGGTAAAATAGAAATGCATGGTGCGGTAAAGGCTTTACCATTGTGGGAATCCTATCCCAAGTCCTCTAGAAATGGTAGTTAAAGTCCATCATGTGCTCATTAGGAGCTGTTTTAATGGTACTAAGCTACTCCAGCAAAAATAAATGATCAGATTTGTCCTTAAAATGCCTATCCAAGCCATCTCCCAGCTAATCCCATGTCATTATTGAATTCTCTGCAAGACATCTAAACCATTGCAAACCCTTACCCTTTAGTGATTGAGCCAATAGCCTAATTACTACATTTTCTTGGGTGATATTATGCACCGAGCACAATATTGATACATCTCGAATATGTTCAATAGCAGTGGTATGATCCTCTCCAGTAAAGTATGGTAAATTTTTGAGGGATGAAATAGGAATGTCATCATGCTGGGTAAGTTGTAACGGGTTACCTCCATTAAATGGTGCGAATACAAATTAGCTGGCCATTATTGGTATTTGTACTACTAGCACAGGACTCCTTCTTCTCTGTACTGGAGTTGGAGGATTGAGTCTCAGAGATGTAGATCTCAACCTCCTTAATGAATACAAAATTCTACTTGTTGTCCAACCCCTCCTCCTTGGTAGAGATAATTGTAGGTAATCAAACAGAGCAGGACTAGATCTGGTATGTATTCTTTTCATAAGCTGGTTGCACTAGATATGCATACAAAAACCAGAAAAAGGAGTCACCAGGTATATCTTGAAGCCTCCAAAGGTTGGAAACACTACTACAAATACCAGAACAATAGCTTTAAAACTTGAAAAACTTCTCTGAAAGTAAATTTCAAAGTCCCACCAGGCGTGCCAAAAACTGTTGTCAATCAAAGTATGCACCCAATTCTAAGCTATCAACTTAGCTACCTATTGACACTTGGGAACACTCCTAGGCCTATGGGTTGCCTAAAACTTGGAGTGAACATCCAGAGTGAGCTAGTTCTTTTGATGAACTCTCCTAATCTAAATGATTTACTGAGGAAAAGGGTGAGAAGATAACTAAAATTTAAATTCTAAAATCTAATCTCCAAAACTATAACTTCTTCTAATGATCTCTCTCACAAACAACTCCTTAAACATAAACTTTCACAACCTCACCAAGAACGTAAAACTCAAAAGTAATTTGCATGAAGGCTTGATCTGAACACAAGACACAAGCAGAATCATATGAAATATTTGAATATAGTTTCACAATAAAGTGACATGACAAAGGACAAAATATTTATTATCACAATGAAACATCAAATTAATATTGCGACTATGAGACAAAAGAAATGAGGTAGGAATGCTCTGCTATATTGAACTGAAAGGAGTACATGAAAATGAAAATCTGAGTGCAAAAGTGTTTACAAGCTCTCTACAGATGAAAAAGAGAGAAGAAACAATGATCTAAATTGACTGAGGAAAACTAAACTTTCCTCTAATAGATGCCTCCAAAAAACTCCCAAGGACAAAGATGAGAAAAACTCCTCAAAATAGTCATCCTGATCCATTTTCGAGCTCCCAAGAAAAAACCACCAAAAAAGAAACTAAAACTGGCCCAAACTAACTGTAAAAGCTACCAAAATCTCCTCCAACATGGTCCCACCAAAAAGACGTAAAAAATAGGCTTTATCTACTCAATAAAGGCTCCATTTCATCCATATTTGCCCAAAAGAAAGAAAACTCAAAAAGAAAGATATACTTTTCTTTACTTTTCTTTAACTACATTGAATAATAAATATTTAAAAGCAATTTATAGAAATATTGCTTTAAATATTGTTTTACAAAGATTTGCAGTTTTATTTTCTTGATTTGACTCTATTTGATTTTTGTAAAACAATACAAGGCTCATATGAATCTATGCCATGTATAATATATCCTATTTGGGTATCTGATTTTCTATAAAAATCATAAAAATTTCAAGGCATATTAAATGGTTAAAAAAAATAAAAGCCTCTAGGGCTATCTTCCACTTGATCTGCAAAAATTCCTAAGGCATAGTTCTCATTGCCATGGACTTACCTTCAAAAGGGATGAAATAGCCTCTAAGGCACATTTGGCAAAGGGACCTAAAGCATAAAACATCCTAAGTCATGAGGACTAAGCATATGCAAGGTGAACAATATACCACAAGGGTATTAGTTAAGGCATTGAAAATATAATTCGATGTGATAAAAATAACAATTGAACTTAGGGCAAAAGTGAAATCCTAAGACAAACCAAACCAAGCCCTAACTTTTTAGGCTCATTTCACACTTTGTATTTTCGATGAGAGGGGTCTGATGCCCAGCCACCATGGATGTTAGGATTTGAAGCAAAAAAATCTATTCTCTATTGTTCGGATGGATATCGATGCATTTTTCTTAATATTTTGATAGGAAAATAGAACGTAAGACTCCTCTGTCACATATTTGACCATATTCTTTCATTCTAGAAGCAAAATTTGGCTTTTAATCCATGACCATGATAGGTTTTCTGATGCATTTCTTCTCTGTGTTTTCACTGCTATCTCTCTTCTTTGTTTTGGAAGCACCATGGTAGACTGGCTCGAGCTCTATGTCGATATTCCTCTCTTCTTTGAGGCCGCAGCCATGAGAAAGTAATTCTGATGCATTTACACCATGATTCTAAGTGCAAAACTTGGGTAGGTTCCATATTTCGAACTTTGTATCCTCCTCTTGTTCTCTTAGAAGTAACAATGAGTTAGATGTTGCTCTTATTTTGTTATCTTTGTATGTAAGTTCATGGCCAAGCTTATATTTATGAGCATTTTCCCCTTTCATATATAAGCTCACAACTTTCTATACACCTTTGTATCTTCTTTTCCTTGAAACCCCAAAGTGGGTTTGATCTTTCTTATGAGGAAAATATATTCTCTATTTCAGGCCTGTGGTTATATTTGGTATATTTCACACTTCTAAGTATTCTTCAAACCCTTATGAGCTTGAAACTCATTATCTCTTTTGTATTTGTGATCTCTCCATATATAATGATAAGGGTTTAGACACTTGTGAAGAAAAAATGAATTTTTGGCTACATCCTCAGAACCCATATATATATATATATATATATATATATATATATATATATATATATATATATATATATATATATGATATCTTGTTTTTTTTCTTTTTTATAGTTAAAAGCTCTTGAAAGCTCTTCCATTTTTCTAAAAATGCAAAATTCCAACCTTTCTCTGATATTACACAAGGCCACGACTCTTGGTGCTTAAACTTTTATCTCTATAGCAGCATGATGATTACTATATGGATAAAAATGCATAATAACAATAACCTCCATTTTGCTTTCTACTGTAGAAGCAAGACATTACTATTCTTCAGCAGTTCATTTGTCTTTTTGGTTTGCAAGAAATACTATTTGATGACACATGGCATTATTAGAGAAAGATTACAGTCTCATTTTCCTTACTGCTCTAACTGAACTCTGTAATTACATAAATCATTCCATTTCTCTCTGCACCACTTATAGATGAACATGAACATTCAGAATCTATTCCTTTTACCATGATAAGGTGTATCTTGATGTTTGAACTCATACAGTTGTACATCTATGTATGCTCCATTTGATGACTGTGGTTCTTTTGTTTATCTATTTTGTATACACTTAGTGATCACATTCAATCTGAGATATGGCATACACTCTTGCTGTCCAGTTTACTGTACCATATCAAATGTATCCATATACATACCATATTTAATGATAATAACTCTTTCATTTCACTGGCTGAGGTATGGACATTCTATGTATAACATTTCTTCATGTGCTACCTCCTGTAGCTTCTTGATGGCTGCACTCTTAAGATTTCTGCATACTATCCTTGTGTACTGAACTTGCATTGTATCTTTATGGTATCAGTTTGACTATCCTATAGTTGATCATGGCTATTGTATGGTTGCCCATCTGTATTACTCATCAATTCGATCATTCATATATGATCATTCATTTCTTTAGCAAAATACTCACATGATTGAAGCAATATGTATCATGCGGTGATGTTGTTCATCATTGAACTCACTTGGAATTAATCACTGTAGCTGTACCTGTTCTTTATGTACTACTATCCTCTTATTTTTCTTTGAAGAGGACCTGAATGAGATATCTTTCATTTGTGATTATGCTTCATATGATGACTGTATTACTCTGATTAGCACTAAAGTATTGTGCTAAACATGTAAGCACTTAATAAGGTTGCATTCTATCATGGCCTCTATTTGATGACTATTTCCTCCTTTAGTTAGGCTACATGATGAGACTAGAATATTCTTGAATGTCTTGAATGCAAACAAATGATAATGAAATAGTTAATGAATGAAATAACACAAAACATAATGTTGATAATGCCTTACTCAGTTCCATACACTATTGATCTGTCTTAGACAAGTTCACTACTCATGTATGGTTATCATTTCATCTCTTGAACTTATGATCATGGATGGGCAATGAACTTGAAGTTCATGTATTCACTTGATGTGACACTCCTTTAGCTGAATGTATTCTATTTGAAATGCTGAAATGTCTTCAAACCAATGACATAACTTCTTCTATACCTGCATAGGAAACAAACATGTTAGTTTAAAAAATAGTGAAGCTCAATGATGTTTCATCTCTTTAGGCTCTCTTGCATATGGATGATTTGACTGTCTGATTTAGTGCATCATTTAAAGAATGTATTATGTTTATACTTGATGAAGTACATAGGATAGATCATATCTGGAGCTCTAACATATTTCTCTCCAACTCTACAAGTTCATTCAAAGGTCAGGAGCGAAGAGGAATCAACTACAACAAGGATCAACCCAAAATTTTAATAGGCAATGATAGATATGCCTATTTTATCTACTTCATTTCTTTAGCTTTTCTAGATGTATAGTATATTCTTTTTGATACATTGGTTCAGCTATTCCCACGACTTGTGTGGGACATTTGATATTTCTTGGTTTCATTCAATTGAATGTTTATTTAGTTTGTGTATATCTCATTTGTCAAGTGAATAATCATTTTAATGTGAAATGACAGCTTATATCCCTCATGAAAACTCTGCAAAGCAATGAATGATGAACTAAATTTCTCTCTTCTGTCATAACAATGATAAAACTAAACCTTTTAAGCACCTTAAACTATGCAAAAAAAACATAGCAAAAAATGCTAAAATATCTTTCTTCTTAAGATAGAATAAATGTATCAGCTCTGCCAATTTGAGCTGTAAGTGAAAAATTGGTAACAATATGTTGGCTATGTTTTGATTCTAATGTACAAAGTAATGACATGATGCTCCATGATACCATTGTAGAACATTTTTTGTTGTAATAATCAAATGAACAAAGTGTGTTGGATTACACCATAGATTTTAGGCAACAAGACATGTTGAATAACATAGACTTGGATGAGGAGGACATGTTCACAAATTATCTCAAAGGGTTCCAAACTGACATCTAAATGAGGTTTGTTAGTGTTGGGAAATTAGTTTTCTCAAGCTTTCAAATTTCCCATTATTATTTATTTATCATTCAATATTTTCCCACAGTTAGTTACATATTATTGATTGAATTTATTTAGCACTAGCAAAATTGGGTGTTGGAATTTGATGTGATATTTATACCAAGTGTTGGTGCCTTACAACTATGGTGGAATATTAATATTTTATTTTGGCATTATCTTTAAAAAATGGAATGCTCTACTTTTGTGGAATCCAATGATAGATACTATGACATGTAAAAGATAGATTTAGAGGGAGTTATTGGGAATCATCACCAGCTATGATAGAGTGTTTATTATTTGTCATAAGATCCTAATTTTAGACAAGAATCTTTCCTACGTTGGGAACCACACATCATGGGATATTTTGAACATGGTTTTGTACACAACAGATGGTTTCTAGGTTGCCAGAAGTCTATAAATTGAGAGCTTGAGGAGTAGTTTGTATGATGAGAGTTTGTAAGTACATCGGCATTTCATGAATGTTTCTAGAATTACTCTATATTTGAATGCTAGTGCATTAATCCTATAAATATATGTATTGCAAGTGTAATGTAACCTTATTTTAGATTTGATAATACATTGTGCAGGGTCTGGAGTGTAGGGTTTTTATCCTTAAAGGGTTTTCCCAAATAAATCACTATGTTATGATTTATTTCTTATTACTAATTTAGGGAGTATTCAAGGGGATCAAGTTTCTTTGATGACTTTGCTATAGGAGTGAAGCCTATTGGTTCCCAAAATAGTTGTAACCCAAAACTCTAAAACATTCCTAAATTACCTAGGCCAAGGACTATCGTCAAGGTGATAGGAAGAGGTTTACCGATAAGTTGAGGGGGATTTTGACCAACTACAGGAGTGGGTATACTCTCTGCACTTCAGTGATGCAAGAGGTAATCCCTCTCACTCTCACACACATTCAAAATCTTGAAATTCAGATTTCAACAAAACAATAAAAATTTTATTCAATCAAATTTGTAAAACAATTACAATAAGTTGGTTGCCCATGACCTCTCTCAACATACACACAATCTACTCCCACTCTTACATAGGAACTCAAATTCCTACTTGGTCTTTGCCATTGTTGTTTCACCAAGCTTTCCCTCTCTCTATTCCTGACTCTTACACAGACTTTGACTCTTACACAACTCCCCACTGTAGGATTGTGGGGCCTCACAGTACCACGGGCCTTCCAACCACATACTGCAGGGTGTTGGTTAAAGGTTACATGAACACAACACATCCCGCTAGCCTGCTAGAAATAGACCAAGCACCCACGGGGGTGTGATAAAGGTACTAAATGAAAAGTTAATGCTACCATTGTCGAGGATAGTTGATTCTTTCCATTCTTGTTGCCATTGAAGTCCTATGAACCTGAGAAATGCCAAAGAACACCAACTAGAAGAAACAAAAAAAAAATAGAAATCAAACCAGAAAATGTTTTTGGGTGGTGCTAATCGCTTATACACCTGTGTGCTCCTGCACCAAACACATCGGGTAAGAGAAATTTTCCTTTAGTTGATAAAATTAGGAAAATTGATAGGTGCATGGGCCAATAATCCCATGTTTGTTTTTAATCCACAATTGCTCCTTATCTATGGGAGCCTTCCCTCTTCTGCTATTCTGATCAACCTTAACACCCAAACCACCACCATTAGTTTTATCCCATTTCTCCAGACAAATCCTTACCATAGGTCCATGTCTGTGACCATCACACCCTTTAAACTATTATCTTTCACTCCATTATTGCACTGTTGCAGTAAATCAGGCTCTAATCTGCTCTTTGCTCTAGAAATATATCCTTTGAATGACTGCAACTCACTACACTTAGCCTGTTCCTTTTCCTCTATTTGTTGCTTCTCTACACTATAACAAACAATAGTGCTAGAATCTTTCATCTATTTCTCCTTCTCCTTTAGATAATCCAACACAAACTTTTGTCCATCTTTCTGAATGGTATACACGTTCTTCCTACCATCATAGATGGTTTCCCTTTCAAACTTCCATGACCTACCCAATAAAACATGACATGCAGTCATAGGCATCACATCACACAACACCTCATCTCTATAAGAGCCAATCTAAAAATTAACTAAACATTGCTCACTCACAGTCATCTCATGCTCCTTCTGCAACAAAGAAACCTTGTATGGGCTAGGATGCTTACTCCTTTTCAAATTTAACTTTTCTACCAACTCTTCTAAAACTAAGTTATATGTACTACCACTATCTACTATAACCTTACAACACATACCTCTAGCCTTGCACACAGTTTGGAAAAGATTCCTTCTTTGGGATGTCTTCTCCTCATCCACCTTTGGATTCACCAACACTCTCCTCATCATGAGTGATTCATCTTCTTCTAGATCTTCACCTTTCAACAATGCATCACATTCCTCATCTTCCTGTGCCAAGTGATTTCTTTCTACACTCTTCTTGCTACCCCCTTGTATTTGATGACACTTGAAGGCATGATGACCAACTTCTCCACACTGGTAACATTGGAATGAGAAACCTTTGCTGTTACTACCATATCACCTAGCTGAAACCTCCTTTTCCTTGGTGTTTTGGCCAACCTCCTTATCGGGCTTGAATTCTTCTTCAATCTGCTTCCCTTTACTACTACTCACTTGTCCCTTGTCAATTGCAAATCTTCCCCGACCTTTGGAATTGAACATTTGCCTCCTCACTAATTTCTCCACTTCCTTTAACACATATTGGTATGTTTCCTCAACTATGGTAATTTTCAGCATACTCATCTCATCTTGAATATTAAACCACAAGACATTCACATACCTAGCTACCTTCTCTCTATCAATTTCATGCCTTCCAGATTGAATGGTCAACTTATAAAACTCCTTCATGTAGTCCTTTACACTCATATCCTTTTGCCTCAGATTCTGTAGTTTCTTGAATAACTCCATCTCATAATCCCCAGGAATAAAATTTTTCTTCAATCTTATCACCATCTGATTCCATCTTGTTATCTGAGGATCTCCATCCATTTCCCATTCTCTCTGCAACCCTTTTCACCATAGTGTAGCATGCCCTTTCAATTTTGTTTGGGATATCTTCACCTGCTGTGGGTCTCTTATGTCCTCCATTTAGAATTACTCCTCCAGTTCTCCAATCCAATCAATTAACTATTCTAGATTTAATGTTCCAAAGAAATTTGGCACATCTACTTTTCCACTCTTTGTTATTCTTGAAAGATCTCTCAAAAATCTCTCTTCTCCTGCATCCTCTGGTCATTCTTCTCCTTCCCTTCCCTATTCTTCCTCTTCAGATTCTTCTTCATTCTTAGAATCTCTGGCGTTACTAGTAGCCAGTTTCACTTCATTTCAAATATCATTTCTAATATCTTCCATTAGCTTGTCTCAGAACTATTCCAACACTACCTCTATTCTGGGTCTTCCTCTTCATGGTGACATCTCTGTCAATCAACAACTTTAGCTCTCAATTGTTTGGGACTCCACAAACACCCACAACAATCCTCTTGAGCACTCCTCAACCATTACTCCCATAGATCCTGGTGGATACTCTCCACACTCAGGATAACTAGCTCTAATACCAAATTATGCAAGAGGTAATCCCTCTCACTCTCACACATTCAAAATCTCAAAATTTAGATTTCAACAAAACAAGAATAATTTTATTCAATCAAATTTGGAAAACAATTACAATAAGTTGGCTGCCCATGGCCTCTCTCAACATACACACAATCTACTCCCACTCTTACATAGGCACTCCAATTCCTACTTGGTCTTCGCCATTGTTGTTTCACTGAGCTCTCCCTCTCTCTGTTCCCTTGAGCTCTTGACTCATTCTCTAAGCTCCCTCGTCCATCCCTCTTCCTTCTTCTCTCTTCCATTCTCTCCACCAAATTCAAACTTATATGACTATTGGCATTCCATTATTCTGTTATTCGGCTAACATATCATATTGTAGTCCCACCAGACCTCTCGCTAATAGCCATGAGGTAGCTGTTGCCTTTAACTGCCACACCAAACACTAACCACAATATCGTAGATGGTTCAAATCTTGATTGCGGGATAGCAGTCCCTGCATGACTGCAGACCTTCAGAATCCTCACTGTGGGATTGTAGAGCCCTACATTACCATGGGCCTTCCAACTGCATACCATAGGATGCTGGTTAAAGGTTACATGAACACAACACATCTCACTAGCCCACCAAAAATAGACCAAGCACCCACGAGATGTGGTAAAGGTACAAAATGAGAAGTTAGTGCTACCATTGTAGAGGAAAGTTGATTCTTGCCATTCTTGTTTCTGTTGAAGTCCTATGAACCTGAGAAATGCCAAAGAACACAAACTAGAACAAACCAGAAAAGCCTAGAAATCAAACTAGAAAATGTTTTTGGGTGGTGTTGATCGCCTATGCACCCGTGTGCTCCTACACCATTCAGGCTCATCTAGACCTAGGAATGATATTCCTAGAGGTATGAAATGAAATACAAATAAACCAACATAGCCATAGCCAATGTATGTACTTGACCCCTAAAGATGTCACTAGATCAAGACAAACTAGTTGTACAGGCCTCTATATTAAGCTGATTCAATTGTGCGAATGTACATGGACATGATATATGGTTTTTTCCCTTAAACCATAGGTGAATGATTTTGTTTGTTTTAAAAGAGTTATTGACCCCTCTCCAATATGGACTGATACCTACTCCAATGGGCAATTGAGACATAAGTAGTGAAAAGGAAGAAAATAGATTGAACCAATATCAACAGAAGACTAAACTATATTGACACATATTTCTCATATTACAACTCATACATTGGACATACTTAGTTATATAGAACCAAACTACAATGACCCACTTGCAACAAAGAAATTACTCAACATAAAACATGTATTAACTTAAATGTTGTCACACATTATCAAATCTCTATTACAATCGCACCAGCAAATGTGGTGAAGGAAAATATAAAGTTGCAACTATATATTCTCTTGAATCTTTACAAATAGCCATGGAGGCATACCACTACAAAAAGATATGCATTACAAACCATTCCTACGCTGTATCAACCACATTTATCCATTCAATAATCAGACATTATACTTTTCTTGAAGCATGAAAAATCTCCCTTAGGCCTTCCTGACCAGACAATTGGCTCAGCGACCAACCAAGAAAACATCTGAAAAACATGTATATATAGCATTACAATTATTTGAAATGATTGCACCAATTTCTAGTACTACACTTAGTCAATGAGTACACACCATGCTATATTAAATTCAGGTCCAAATGTTACTTAGAGAAATCTACACATTTGGAAGGAAAGCCCACACCTTGTAATTCTAAAAATGTTAGAAGGAGGTTGCCCACACGTCTGGTCTACCAATAATGAGGGAAGGTTTGAATCTTCCTTGACACTTGAAACACCTAATTTTATCTATTTTTCCCTTTGTATATGTAGATACATTTAAGGTTTTCACTATTTGAACAACCTGCACAACCTTGGCCTATAACTCATTATTGTTGAGTACAAATCTGTCAACACTTTGACTTACATTTTCATTTGAATTTAACTTTGGCCTTTTCTTTTCCTTATCAACAAATCTTTAGTTTCTAAAACTTGGCTTTCCTTTGTCTTCTATCAGTAAATCTCACACTTTGCAAACTCTTGCCTTCTCTCCTTTTCCTCTTCTAGTCAACAAGATTGGACATTTATGAACTAGGCCACTTTACTTTTATCAACAATCTTTAGTTTTTTCAAACTCTGTCTTTACCACCCTTTTCTACTGTGTCAGAAAAATCACCCCATGGCAAACTATTTTATCATTTGCTCTTATTAGTAAATCATCACTTTGCTGAACCTTTCTTGCCTTTGTCTTTTTTTCTATTATCAACAAATATTTAATTTGTCGAACATCTACTATCTCTTTAGTCAGCAAAGTCTAACTTCACAAACCATGAAGGAAGCACCACTCTTAGCCTTGTTGGCCAATCTGCCCTATCGGCAAACTTGCAAAAATAAGAACCTTTTTCTAATTCAGCTTTTCACAATGTTGGAATTAGGGCTGACAACTGAGAGGGGGGTGAAAAAGTTGTCTTAAAACTTGAATGCTTGCTACAGTTAATTCTTCTTTACCACTTCTTAACAGATTAATGATATAACCATGAAAAGAAAGAATCAGTAAGACATGAATAAAAACACAAATAACACACTTGACACCAAGATTTTTGACATGGAAACCTAGTTAAGGGAAAAACCACAGTGGGGGTTAACCCACAAAGATTATACTTTGTTAAAAGTATTACAAAAGGGAAAGGCACATGCCTTCGGGCTCACTGCCAGAGCTCACCACTCAAAAGAGGCTCACTGCCTACAAGAATGATTACAAAAAGGTTATAGATTGTTTGAACTGATGAGTAGCATCTGCCAATGTAAGAATTTAGTTCCGGTTGAGCACAAAATACTGATCTTACACACTTCATCTTTATTCAGCCCTGTTTACTACTCTGCCATAATCCAGACCTTAGATCTCTTCTCTTTTGCACTTTAATCTGCATTTTTCACACTTACTTCATTACTACACCACACTCACACACCAAAACACTCGAATCCATCAGCTATATATATCTGCATCAACAAATTCGATCAACTGTAGTCGGCTTCAATAAAACTTAGAACATTTATTAAACACTATGCTTTGTTGGCTGAATCTATGCACAAATATCAATGCAGACCAAAAACTTGTGTTTCTAGATCATCAATCATGTCAGCCAATACCGCTGATTATCACCAATTTCTTATCCAACAACTTTTCTACATCCAGACCAAGAACAAATACTAGGTTGCCCTGTTCTTCTTTTTACTGTGTGGACTGACTAGAACCCGACACTTAGATCCTTATAACTTTTGAATCCTTTATCACCGGAGGCTAAATCTCTAGTTTTGGATAGTTTTGACTATCCTTATCACTCCCTCAGATCTACAACAGACTGTGAATTACCATCGGAAAGATCTTGAAAAAGATACCGGACCTTGCCACATGCTCTATTTTTGACTACTCGGACTTAGCAAAATCTTCACTGTAACTTCCAGTATGAATAGATTATGCAATGCACATGTGCAAGGTAGACTTTGTTGCCATTAATGACAACACTTGTCATGCATAGTAGTGTCTCTTGCCAACAATCTCCCCCTTTGGCATTGATGGCAACACTTAGTGAAAAATGACTAAGTGTTAGAACACTCCTCCTTACTATATACACTTGTGCTTTCAACTAATCACCAATGCTCCCCCTGTTGGTTTTTCTTCTGAATCAGCGTTAGGGTTTGCCACTTCTAATGCACAGGCAGATTCAGCCAACTGAATACAAGAGGTTGCGTGAGCTTCTCCCCTTCACTTCTAGTTCTGCCACACCAAGGGGGGTGTCCCTATTTGATAAAAGTATAACCTTGACTAGTTCAATGATAGAAGGATTTAACTTGACAGCAACAGGCAGAATACTCTCATGTATGGACCATGATTTGTGTAACAAATCACAAGGTTGGCAACATTCTTGGACATAATGTCTAGTTAGGTATGAGAGCATGCAAAGGTTCCTAATCCTACTCCTACAACTAACAGGTGGAAGTGATGAAATGGGTGGACATAATGTCTTGGATGCAAGACAAGGGGTTTTGGCTCATAACTACTGATCCAGGAGCAGACTGGTGCCTATCCATTGGGTAAGGAGTCAACTAGACGTATACAATAGATGGTTTGCAACTTTCACTCAAGTTTCAGGGGGTTGGACTGATGCTTGCCTTACAAACATCACCTAAGAATGGGTATCTAGCTGCTTCTACTTACAGATATCCCTGCTGACATGCAACCATATTCAAAAGAAGGAGAATAACATGCAGCAAATGGAGACAAGAAGATAGACACATGCAATAAGCATTTTTCATATAACATTAACGCTGAAACTGAAAATATGTGCAAAATACACTCATGTTGCAACTCATAAACTCCAAAATGGTATCAAACAGCCAAGATCATGCCCTGCTCTTCATTATTTACACAAAACATGCCACAGGCCTTCAACAACAACCAAAATGGTAACACAGTCTGCCTATATTGGCCAGAAAGTGTACCTCAGTAATTAATTACATGGCTTTCAAAAATCTACCAGATACAGATCACACAGGAAGAATGGCGCTCAGAAGTTATTGCTGCAGCAGACAAGGGAGGCCTCGAGCCCTGCGCCGCCATCTGGAAGTCTTCATCCATAAATCAAGCCACCTGATCATGTGTACCATTTCTTTTACCCCTGCTACAGTCGCTATTGATGGCTCAACCACCCGCGGCCCCGTGAAAACTGTCGCTGCATTCAAAAAGAATTTTCCTACCAAAATGCATTTTCTGAAGTTTCAAATGTGCAGGGAAATTAATCCCACATTGGTGCCGCAGAGACTCCTTCAATACTTTAAAAACATGGCCGTGAGCATAGTAGTTGTCGAGCGCCTTTTGCCGCGCTCGATGCACAAGCCTTCTCCAAAAGCCCATTGCCAAAACTAACACCATCGGCCTGCTCCAAAAAACTCCTGCCAACCTCAGTGGTCTCACCGACCACTACAAACTGCTCCTCCATCGGCTAGACCCACGCCAATGACACCCCATCGGCCAGACATCTTACATCGGTGGCCCAAAAATTCGCTGTGCCGATAGCCAAACACACGCCGATGGACATCCATCGACCAGACCAAAATAATCGGACCAGCCAAAAAGTCTTTCACCGATGAAGCCGATCACTCTGATAAGACCAAAAACATAAAGCGCTGAACTGTTGAACCGCTGACCCGGTTCAAATAGACGGTTCCACCGAGAGGTTCAACGCCAACTGGATCCAAAAGATGAGCAAAGGATACACTTAGTGAAAAATGGAACCAAAGCCCGTGAACTGTTGAACCGCTGAACTGGTTCAACCCGTTGGTTCACTGGCGAGTTTCAATGCTAAGGTTCGAACCGAAAGTTCAAAGACACAGTCGAAGCGCTACAAAATGAGCTTTCACCAAAAACCAAGTACCAAAAACATAAAGCCTTGAACCGTTGAACCTTGAACCAAAAGGGTTCAACGCAGTGGTTCACAGCGGTGGGTCAAACATCAGAAATAATACTCCATAGGCAACAAAGCTTTGAACCATTGAACCTTGAACCAAAACAAAAAGGTTCAAGCGGGAGGTTCAACAATGCAATATTTGCGCAAGGCAAATGCATAATGCGACCCGTTGGAAGAAAATTGAACCCTGAACCACTGAATCACTGAACTTAGAGAAAAAAGGGTTCAAGTTCAAACCAAAATGTCGAAGACACAAAAACGAACACATGCTGATGGAGAAAACATGAAGACCCCTCCTCAAGAAAGATAATGCGGATGCTGCAAAACACTGAAGGGGTGCCAAAACTTAGAACCTTTTGGATATTTTGGGATGGTGCCTGCATGAAAACTGCTAAATTAACTGACAGTGAATTCAGGGACCAACACCCCCTTTGTTGGATTCCTCATTTTTCACTTCTCTTCACTCCCCCTTTGACATCAATGGCAAAGGGTGGGATCCACAAACCAAAATTTACACAAAAATACCAGGCTGCCTATGTATAAAAAGTCTTTAAGTATTATTTACATATGCTTAAGTACATTAGCAAAAATGTTCTTCAAATGTGCCAGATCACTATCCCAGCTCTTTTTTATAGTGTTTAAAATTAAGATGTGGCCACTAAAAAGGAATGCTTGTGACTCTATTGTCCGCAGATCAATGGGGTCACTTGACTAAGCTATAGTTTGGGCTTCAATCAGAGAATTGAACATGGCTTCCATTTTGGGGGAAAGTAGTCCCTAGATCTCACTCATCCTTGTTTCTATTCTCTCATTTTCTTTTGTCAGTTTCTTTATATCTTCAATTAGGCTGATTTTTTGACACTCCTGGCTGATTATTGACACTATTAGAGGATCAAAAGATTGGGATACATTTGACATTTTTTCTTTGGACTCTTTTATTTTTATTTCAATGTCCTCCATAGCTTTAGGATAAGACAAACAAAATTTGTATACATTCCCTCCTTCTTTAAGAGCATTTTGAATACTCTTTACACTGGCATCTAGCACCATTTTATCAACTCCAAGCAAACCTTTAAGAGCATCAAATATTTTATGATTGAATTCCTTTTGGACCTTGACCTTTGCAAACTTCTCTAAAGATTCAAAATGAGAGCTTACCGAGTTTATCAAGTTCTTTAACTGTCTGGAAGGGGATGTAGAAGAATCCTTCTGGTATGTTGGCATGATTTTCTCTAAAATCCCTGATGCCAGACCAAGTAGCTTACTATCTTCTATGTGAGACTTCAAACATCTTATCTGGCTTTAAATTGAGCAATGGAATCTAGCTTTATCTTTTGTACTGGAGATAATGTGTCAAAATTTATTGGTCCTTGGATTATGTCTTGATATTCTTCAATTTGTTTATCCCTTTCCAAAATTTCTTTTACTACCTCCGCAGTGTCTCTTGCCCAAGATGGTGATTTGTCTATCTAATTCTTACTGGTACTATCAACTGGATTATCTTGTTTGGGTTCTTCATCATCCTTTACAATCTCTTCTTCTTTATCATTTTTCTCCTTGACTTCTTCTGCTTCTTAGTTCTTAGCCTTTTCTATTTCATGCTCTTCAATCTTCAATGACTCATCTTCAATTTGATCATCTATTTCTATATTCATCTATGTATCCTTTTTATCAGAATGATCCAGAGGAGTTAGAATACCTCCTACTTCAGTAATTTCATCTGTCATCTTTTCATCTTGCTTACTTATAGTTTTCTCTTATGGGAGAGAGAGGTTATCTATTCCAAATTGTTGTTCATCCTTTTGCTGATCTTCTTTATCTGGAACTAATGTGTCATCAGCAGGTTCATCTACAACCATAAAGAACTTGTTTTTGTCCAATGCTTTTCTTAGAATTTGCTCAATTTCTTGGACAACTTCGTCTAAGTCTCCAATCATCAATTTGTTCATACTTGTCTTTCTCCTGAATTCATTTTTGACCTCTTTAAAAAAATTATCTGCTTCTTTGCTAGAGATCATCGGACATAGAGTGGTCAGCACATGTTTCCTCATCTCCATATCTTTTATCTTAGCATCTTCTTTTTTCATTTCCAAGATGTCTTTTAGGCCTTTTGGAACTTCTGACAAAATTTCTACCAGTGCTCGATTGTATACATTCAAGTACTTGATAGTGGCTTCTTCCAAAAGTCTTTTGTCAGCTTTATTATAAAGATCATAGAATTTAGTCAATGGTTTTAAATTTCCATCAACAGTGATTGTCTTGACAATGTTTTTCACAGAGGGAATTTGCTTCTTGATATCAGCCTCCAACTTCTACCTCTTATTTATCTTCTTGCTTTCAGAAGGCTTTTCTTTAGATACTATAACAACTTTAGCACCTATGGCCTTTAACTCCTTAAGCCCATCATCTGAGTCTGTCTTTTCTTCATCCTCTTTTTCAAAACTAACATATGGCCTTTTTTCCATTACTTTTGTTCTTTTCTTTTCCTTACCAGATGATTTGTCTTCTGGTCTCTCAATCTTGACAGATTTTAGGGGAACAGGGGAAGCAACAGAGCTCCTAGTTTTTCTAGGCTAGCTGGAGGAAACTTCCAGAGCACTTGCATGTTTCTTATCCTTCTTTCCCTTCTCATTCTTTTAGGTTCTTTCCCTAAATTGCCTCATAGCTTCCTTTGTGATGCCAAGATTCTAAGCCAACTTCTCAACTTCTTTCCTTACTTTCCTATTGGTTTTAGGTTTTCTGAGTTCAACATGCAGTTTCACACTTAGCTCCTCATATGTCCCAAATCTTTCAACTATTGTGTCCTTTGGCTTGCCCAAAAGGTGTTGAGCATGCATATCTAAAATTTTCTCATCTACCTCATACCGCATGGGCATGATCCAAAGAGTTTTGGGTTCTACTGCTTCCATTAAGCACTGATTAGTGTCCACCATGAAACAAATGTCATTTTTGTATTTCTCAACAACTTGTTTAGGGATTCTTTCCCTAAAATGCATCATACTCTAAAAATTTTTAAAGTATCCCCAGATTGCAATTTTATGTGCACTAGAGTCTCCAATGTTGTGTAGATGATCTCTTATATGCATTGCAACTGGCCTATCATTTGGTGTACACCCTTTACTCTAGGCACTTCATTCATGAAGTAGAAAAATAAGCATATAACCAAAGAACCATATTTGAAGGTGTTTTTCTTTTCTTTCTTGATTTTATTCAAATTCTCAATTAATTGGTTCTATAATAACTCACACAGGTCATAATTTACATTTTCTTTCAACATTTGGTATGCAGCATATATTGCTATTCCAAACATAGAATTCTTCCCGTTGGAGTGATAAATCATGTAACCAATTACCATTGAGGCCAACTTAACATTTGGATCAATAATGTCATTGATGGTCATTGCCCTCTTGTAAAACTTGGCACCGGTTGCATTAGTAATGGTCTTGTTTTTCACAGATTTCAACATGGGTAAACCACTAGTTGATTTTAACCCAGTCAAAATTCTGACAACATTCTTTATAATTTTGAAAGGTTTCAATAGCCATATGAACTCATCATGCATTTGGCTCAAGATGTAATGAACCCATTCACTCTCATCAAATGTCAGAAATTCAATGACCTGTAAAAAATGTTTGCTTTCTAGGGCTTTGTATTTTGGTTTCAGATCATAATTATCATTCTTAAGGTAGTTGTCAAACAAATCTAGCAATTTTAGGTTACCAAATTCATCTATGCTACAGTGAATGCATGCCCTAATATCCTCGACATGTAGCACTCCATAAGGCACACCAAAAAATGCTACTAATGGTTCAACTTTGACTGATTTGTGTGGATGTTTTTTAAATTTTGGATGGGGCCTTTCAGTAATATCAGCAACAAGAGGAGTAGCCATCGCAATAGATTATAGATTCAAAGCTTCATAGAAAATTACCTTTTTCTTTTGTGGAGTTAGGGTTGATCAATTGCCGGTCGAATTCATTGTTTGTGCTTGAATCTTTAGATTTTCAGTTTAGATACTCTTCTTCTTATTCTCTTTGAATGCAAAGTGATTCAAATGCTTGATTGAGTGACTTTTTATCCTCCACAAAACCTAATTTATCATTGTAATAAATGTGTTGCCCTAACTTCATTCGGTTACTCTATTTCTTGATATAGTTTCTCATGAATCACTCAACAAATTACCATATCCACTTCTTATCTTCTAGAAATCCTTCTGAATGATCTACAATAGGCTTTTCTAACTTTAATCGTCATGCCAGATTCATACACCCACTTACTAGCTAGGGGAATTTGTTTTTCTATGCAGCTCCCCCTGAACTAGAGCTCCTAATTTAATTTTTGGAGGGATTACCAGCACCAAATTCTAGCGTTGACCGATTATCCTTATTCATTTCACCCTTTTTGACCCATGTCATGTTCATTTCATTCTAGATTTCATTCATATCAACTTTGCCCTTGCCTTTGTCTTGTCTCTACTCATCCAATTTTTTGTTTACCGGACCTCTTCTTTCATTATTCCTACTTCTGTAGAATCTTGTAATATGACTAGATCTATTGCAATTAAAGCACACAACATTTCTTTGCTTATTTACTTGATTTCCTCTTGATCTGCACTAATGTGTCCAAATCCATTACAAGTAAAACAGTAGCCATTGAAAGAATTGCCATTTCCTCTATTGTTAGAGTTATTCATTATCATACTTCTTCATTCATTGGATCTATGACCATACCTCTTACACTTGAAGCATTCACCGGAGAAGGATGGACCACTTTGATTTACTTTGCTTCTAGACTGAGTAGCTCTATGACTAAATTTACTACAATTGAAACAATTTCCATTAAAAGATGGATACTTTTGAGATTTAGGTTGCTTTATCGGAGCTCTTCTAGGTCTGTTTCTCCCATTCCTTGATCAAAATTTTCTTTGTCCGGATCCAGAGCTTTCACCTTTCTCTTACCCAAGACCATGCTTATCATCAACCTTCTTCTGACTCTCAAGCATTGCTTCAAGTTTAGCTAAGCTTATCTTGAACTTCTCCTTGTATTCATTTGCAACTTCTAGGTCATGTCTGAGAATGACAATTTTCCTTTCAAGTTCTCTCTCATTATCTCTGCTTTCATGTAGATCAGACTCTAGATGGCCAGCTATTCTATCCAATATGCAACCTTCTTTAGTTCTTTCTTCTAGAGTTTGATTTAGGTCTTCTTCAGTCCTATTCCTTTGCTCAATTTCTTTGGTTAGCCTCATTATCCCACATTCCATCTCACATTTTAGAACAAAAACTTTTTTTGTGAGTTTCTCACATTCCTTTGTCTTTTCTTCCAAAGCCTCATTCATGTCATTTTCTTCAGTAAGATTAGCTAGTTGATGAAGTAGTTCCTTCCATTTTTCCATTGATTTCTTTAATTTATCTTTTAATAAATCAATGCAATCATCAACATCCTCAAGGTTCACTTTTAGGTCATTTACTTCTTCTTTGGACGGGTCAAGGTCTTGTAAATCCAATTGAAGTTGTTCTCTGAGTCAACCCATTGAAACTCCTTCCTAGATCTTCCTCAAACTGTTAGGCTTTTTTCAAGGAACCTTGCTCTAATATCAATTGTTGGAATTAGGGCTGACAACTGAGAAGGGGGTGAATCAATTGTCCTAAAACTTTAATGCTTGCTACAATTATTACTTCTTCACTACTTCTTAACAGATTTTAATGATATAACCATGAAAAGAAAGAATCAATAACACATGAGCAAAAACACAAATAACACACTTGACACCAAGATTTTTGACATGGAAACCTAGTTAAGGGAAAAACCATGGTGGCGGTTAACCCACAAGGATTATACTCTATTAAAAGTATTACAAAAGGGGAAGGCACATGCCTTCAGGCTCACTACTCAAAAGAGGCTCACTACCTACAGGAATGATTGAAAAAAGATTACAGATTGTTTGAACTGATGAGTAGCATCTACCAATGTGAGAATTTAATTCCAATTATGCACAAAATACTGATCTTACACATTTCATCTTTATTCTACCCTATTTACTGCTCTACCATAATCTGGACCTTAGATCTCTTCTCTTTTGCACTTTAATCTTCCTTTTTGACACTTACTTCATTATTGCACCAAAACACTTGAATCCATTAGCTATATATATCCGCATCAACAAATTCAATCAATTGTAGTCAGCTTCATTAAAACTTACAACATTTGTTAAATGCTCTGCTCTGTTGGCTGAATCTATGCACAAATATCAACGTGGACCAAAAACTTGTGTTTCTAGGTCATCAATCATGTCGGCCAATACCTCTGATTATCACCAATTTCTTATCCAACAACTTTTCTACATCTAGACCAAGATCAAATACTAGGTTGCCCTATTTTTCATTTGACTATGTTGACTGACTGGAACCCGATACTTAGATCCTTATAACTTTTGAATCCTTTATCACCGGAGGCTAAATCTCTGGATTTGGATAGTCCTAACCATCCTTATCACTCCCTCGGATCCACAACACACTGTGAATTACCACTAGAAAGATCTGGACAAAGATATCGGATTCTACCACATGCTCTATTTCTGACTACCTAGACTTAGCCAAATCTTCACTCTGACTTCCGGTATGAATAGATTATGCAATGCAGATGTGCAAGGTAGAATTAGTTTCCATCAATGACAACACCTATCATGCGTAGCAGTGTCTCTTGGCAACACATCGATTCCCTAATGGAACCCTTTGCCTTAGTCCATTTTTAGCACGTGTTTGCCTCATCGACAAACTTGATCTTCTGTGAACTCTTCTTTTCCGCACACTTGGCCCCTTTAATTGGAAAAGTTGGTGAAACTCAAACTTTACCCAATTATGCCATCTTTCTTCTTTGTTGGTGATTTTGCACTTTACCGAACCAAGCCCCTTGGTGCCTTTTCTTCACTCTTTTACTTTATTAGAAAAATGTCATTTTCCAAACTATTGGGAGGAACTCCTTTTGAATTTCTTTATCGACAAATCCAAACATTCTCAAACTTGCCAGCCATCTCCATCATTTTCTATCACCTTATCAGCGATGTTTCAAAATCATGAACCTTTTGGCCAATTCATCCTTTCACCGGTTTGTCACTAACCTCCTTGCCTTAGTCATTTTTACATTTTGCCTTTATCGACAAAAAGGGTCTATACTGAACCATTGACTTTTCTCTACCTTGGACGAATTTCCCTCTACTCCTTGCCATAGTCCTCTTGCCCTTCAACCCTCAGTCGGCTAACTCACCATAGGGAAAACCTCAAGTTGGAGAACTTGGAGATATGTGAACCTCCACATTCACTGACTAAACCTTAACACTTCTTTCTTCATGCCTTAGAAAATTTTACTTGTACCATGAGCTTCTTCCTTCTATCAGTGAAGCTTGCCATCGGTGAACTCTCAAGTTCATGAACTCGAAAAATCACCAACAAAGGCATTCATAACTTCCTTTTGCCACCTTGAACATCATGGATCACCTGCCAAGTTCCTATATCAGTAAATCAGTGAATTTTCAAACTAGCAAACTAGTTCACTAGTTTGCGAATTTGCTGATTTGTTGATAGAGCACCCAAATGAGCTAATTTTTTCTAAGGAAGAGAATCAACACAAGGGGAAAGACATTACTTAGCATATTTTAGTAGAGAAACCCATATAATTTATCTTAGATCAGATTTAAATGTGGATTTTGAAATTCAAAGGCAAAGGTGGGGAAAACTAATTGATTTTCTTGGTTTTTGGGGCTAAATGAAGCATTTTGGGAACTAGTTTTTCTGGGCACCAAGACTGGCTCTGGTTGGAGACGTGTGGCAAACTTGTATGGCACAGTGAGAACCATAGAATATCTCTGGGTAGATCAAAATACAAAACACATGAAGGGACACACACAAAATATATTTACAAAACAACAATAGTGAAAAAGTAATTGTAACCAAAATTTAGGACACTGCAGGCCACCCCTACAAAATACTAGTGAAACTACTTGGCTCTGTCAAGGACAAGCCTATTGAAGGAGATGATCTCCCTCAATCCCTTTCTACAGTGATCAACCAACATCAGCAATAAAAACATTTTGCATGCATGCACGAGCAAAATATAACTATTCAAATCGTCATGCTAAAAATGGAAACGACTATCATCAGGATATGGAAGCCATAGATAATAGGGCTCATCATCATGCTGACTCACAAAATAATGGTCACCTTCAAGATCCCTATTATCATGATGCAAACCTAGACCTACATGAATATTAGAAAGAAGAAAACTATCCTCTTGAAAATCAAGTTGACATGCATCCACCTCAAAGTTGGCCTTGAGCTAGGCCATGTCATATGACTATTCAAGTTTTTGCAACCCAGTTGCACCACATATGCTAGTGTATTCCTTCATAATTGAATCAAAGACTTGATTCAAATTCAATTCTGCCCTATCATCATATAGATTAGAAATTTGAGGCACTTTAAGTGAAGAATCAAAATATTCATGTTGCATCTCTATTTTGTACTACTTGACACACTTTGTTGTGTCATACTAGCTACTACAAACCAAATGTTGACACATATCTTCTTCCACATTCATTTCTTCATAATTTCCTTGTGTTTGATGTGAATCACAATCTATATGAGGAAGAGAACATGTACCTTGAACCACATATATAGGTTCTCATATGCATCAACATGACCACCAAGTTCAAAATCTAGGGCAAACTCTCTACACTAAAACTCCATTGTTTCACCAACAATTGTCTCTGATTTGTTATCATCAAATGTAGCCACCTACATATACCTCATGTAGACAAGCACTAATTGCTTCCTCGTCACAAATAGGAACAAAGGATGGCAATGAATCAAAAAAGGAACAAGTTCCTTTCTTACTATCTATTTCATTTACCTATGTACAATCTTCATAATCAACATTACAAGCTGATTCAGCTTGCTACTCACTCATGCACATAGTATCCTCATTGTTCACTGAGCCTCACACCTCATACTCAAGCTAGAAATCATCATTAGATCTATCATTATCACTTGATCAATTGTCCAATAGATTATTGATGCATTCACTACTTTCATCATCTGCATCACTGTCATACATTACACTAGTACCTTCATCTAACATATTGAACACACAATCATCACCTAACATTGTGCTTGGATCACATGAATCACCCTCATCCTTACTATCCATAACAACCTATCAATTACTAGCCACTTTTGCATCTGAGGAAAAAGAATTTGCAATCATATCCTTCTTAGTTCTATCAACATAATCAATGAACAAGTATGCTTGTTGCATGCTCGTTATATTGAACTCCTCCTATACAGAACCTGGGCTTAAGGTAACATCATAAGCTCTCAGATACATCTCAATAGAAACAAGAGGGTTAGGTCTAAAATCCTCTAGGATGTGCGACATGGCAACTACAAATTGGTGGCTAAGCTCCATGCTTAACTCTCCCTCATAGCTTCTAATATTTTCAAGTTTTTGGATGAGAACAACAAGGTCCAAACCACTTGTAAACTCTCCAAATGTAGCTACTAATTGAACCCAAGAAGGGAAATGCTGGTCAAGTAGCCACTTTCTTGCCACACCACTAGGGGATCTAATAAAGAATCCCATCCACATATCTTCATCTTCTAACTTGAACTTGTCCATGAAGTCTAAAAATACCCTGATATGTGCCTTCCTATTATAAACATCACACCCATCAAATAATGGAATCTGATAATATATTTTTGTGGGCATGGACTTCTTTTCATAATCGACCCATGAGAAGTACAATTGCTTGTATGTTTTTTCATTGGAAATAGGAGGAGGCTAATTGAAAGAGCAACTAGGGATAGCAAGAAGGGGTTCAGATTGCAGCCTAGACTAGCGTAGGATGATTTGATTTTCTAATTCTTTTTCTTGTTGTTACAATGATTCTAATAATTGTTTGGTTATATCAATTTCATATTGCTCCATTGCTAGGTCATCTTAGTTTTGCATGGGTACGTATAATCTTGGGTTTGTATAACATGCAGAGCCATGACTGGAATATGTATTGTTAGGATGGTCACAGGAATCCACACTGATATAGTTTCTAGGGTTGGATACATATGAAGACTCACAGGATGGAATATCCGTAGGGTATCCATATTCATACCAATTGGCCATGACTAAAACATACTACAATACAAGACATGAAACTGACGCATAGAAACGTATTCCTTCAACACAATAGGAACAACAATCTTTAAAGGTTAGGAAGAAAACCATGTACCTTCAATTTCATCAACTGATGCATATTAAGATGGAGCATTCAAATCACCAATAACAACTAGGGTACATCAGTAACAAATTTCTATTGTTTTAAAATAGAGTTACCACCTCTTCCAAAGAGGAATTCCTTGATGTGTGACTAATCTTCAAGACCAAAATTGATTCTAGGTTTAGCTCACCAGCAGATTATTCAAAAATTCTTTCCAACCCAACAATAATCTATCACCGACAATGGTGCCAAAATGTTGGCATAAGTTGAAGGGCTACCAACTTATTCACAACAACAAACTACACTCAACAACGGTTGCAAATAGGGGCTTCAAAATTTTCATCCTTTCAAATCCTCCCCAGAAACAATGCCAATCTGTTGGCATAAGTTGACGGGCTGCCAACTTACCTTAACACTACATAACTGCCAACTTATTGTTACAGTGGTCTTTAAATTTTTTCAACCTTTTAATTCATCCTCGACAACTGTGCCAAAATGTTGGTTCCCAAAATAGCTGCAACCCAAAAATCTAGAACATTCCTAAATGACCTAGGCTAGGGACTATTGTCATGGTGATAGGAAGAGGTTTATCAACAAGTTGATGGGGATTTTGGCCAACTACAGGAGTGGGTATACTCTTCTACACTTTAGGCTCAACTAGACCTAGGAGGGATATTCCTAGAGGCATGACATGAAATAAAAATAAACCAACATAGCCATAACCAATGTACACTTGACCCCCAAAGCTATAACTAGATAAAGACAAATTGGCTACACAGTCGTCTATATTAAGTTGATTCAATTGTGAGAATATGCATGCATAGGAAATATAGTTTTTTCCCCTAAACCATAGTTGAATGATTTTGTTTGTTTAAAAAGAGTGATTGATCCCTCTCCAATATGGACCAGTACCTACTCCAATGGGCAACTGAGTCATAAGTAGTGAAAAGGAAGAAAATAGATTGAACCAGTATCAACATAAGACTAAAATATATTGACACATAGTTCTTTGATTACATCTCATATATTGGACATACATAATTATCCATAACAAAACTATAATGACCCACTTGAGAAAAAGAAATGACTCAACACAAAATGTGCATTGACTTAAATTCTATCACACATTATTAAATCTTGATTATAATCACACCGACAAATGTGGTGAAGGAAAATACAAAGATGTGACTATATATTCTCCTGAATCATTACAAATAGCCATGGAGACACCACTACAAAAAGATATGCATTATAATCCATTCCTATGCTGTATCAACCACATTTCTCCATTCAATACTTAGACATTATATTTTGCTTGATGCCCAAAAATCTCCCTTAGGCCTTCCTGACTAGACAATTGGCTCAACGACCAACCCAGAAAACATCTAAAAAACATGTATATATAGCATTAGACTTCAAACTAATTGCACCAATTTCTAGCACTACACTCAGTCAATGAGTACACACCATGCTATATTAAATTCAAGTCTAGATGTTAGTAAGAGAAATCTGCATGTTTGGAAGGAAAACCCATGACTCGCAATTTTGAAAATGTCAGAAGGAGGTTGCCCACATGCCTGGTGTACTTGGAGAAATAATGAGGGAAGGATTGAATCCTCCTCAACACTTACAACACTTGATTTTATCCTTTTTTTCCTCTGTATATCTAGATACATTTAAGATTTTCATTGCTTGGACAACCTGCACAACCTTAGCTTGCAACTCATTATTGCTGAGTGCAAATTTGTCAGTACTTTGACTTTCATTTTCATTTGGTGTCCTTTTTTCCTTATCAACAAACCTTCAGTTTCCAAAACTTGGCTTTCTTTTGTGTTTTGTCAGTAAATCTCACCCTTTGCAAACTCTTTCCTTTTCTCCTTTTTCCTCCTCTAGTTAGCGAAATTGGGCATTTCTGAACTAGGCCACTTTGCTCTTTATTGGAAATATTTAGTTTTTTTAAACTCTGTCCTTGCTGCTCTTTTCTATTGTGTTGGTAAAATCACCCCATGGCAAACTATTGTATCATTTGCTCTTATTGACAAATCATCACATTGTCGAACCTTTCTTCCTTTTGTCTTTTAGACATAATTGGCAAAACTTTAATTTGCCAAACATCTACTATCTCTTTAGTCAACCAAAGTTTGACATCATGAACCATGAAGGAAGCGCCACTCTTATCCTTGTTAGGCAATTTGACCTATCAACAAACTTGTAAAAATGCAAATCTTTCTCTAGTTTGACTTTTCTCTAATTCCCCGATCGAACCCTTTGCCTTAGTCAATTTTTAGCATGTGTTTACCTCATCAACAAACTTGATCTTTTGTGAACTTTTCTTTTCCACACACTTGGCCCCTTTTATCAACAAAGTTGGTGAAACTCAAACTTCCCCCAATTTTGCCATCTCTCTTCTTTGTTGGCCATTTTGCACTTTACCAAACCAAGCCCCTTGGCACCTTTTCTTCACTCTTTTTCTTTATTGGGAAAAGTGTCATTTTCTAAACTATTGGAAGGAAATCCTTTTTGAATTGCCTTATTAGTAAATCCAAACATTCTCAAACTTGGTGACCGTCTCCATCCTTTACCTATCGTCTTATCAATGATTTTTTAAAATCACGAACCTTTTGGGCAGTGCATCCTTTCTCTAGTTTTTTGCTAATCTCCTTGCCTTACTCATTTTTGCATTTTTCCTTTATCAGTGAAAAGGCCCTATGTCAAACCATTGAATTTTCTCTACATTGGACAAATTTCCCCTTGCTCCTTACCATAGTACTCTTGCCCTTTAGCCCTCAGTCAGCCAATTCACCATCGAGAAAACCTCCAGTCAGTGAACCTAGAAGTTTGCAAACCTCCCCATTTGCTAACTAAGCATTCACACTTCTTTCTTCGTGCCTTAGAAAATTTTACTTGCATTGCGGCCTTCTTCCTTTTGTCGATGAAGCCTACCATCGGTGAACTCTCAAGTTTGTGAACTCAAGAAATCACCAACAAAGGAATTCATAGCTTCCTTTTACCACCTTGAACATCATGTATCACCTTCCTAGTCACTATATCAGAGAATCAGTGAGTTTTCGAACTAGTGAACTAGTTTACCAAATTGCAAATTTGTTGATTTGCTGATTGAGCACCCAAATAAGCCAATGTTTTCTAAGGAAGAGAATCAACACAAGGGGAAAGACATTACTTAGCATATTTTGGCATAAAATCCCATATAACTTATCTCGGATCAGATTTAAATGACAGGTTTTGAAATTCAAAGGCAAAGGTGTAGAAAACTGATGGATTTTTTGGGTTTTTGGGGTTAAATGAAGCATTTGGGAACTAGTTTTTATGGGCACCAACCCAAAAATACATTTATTGCCTTTGACATTAGTCCTACTTCAAGGTATTTCTCTTTGAAAGAGATAGTGACTCTGCTATTAGGAATTAGGTTGAAGCTACTATTATGAAGCTTGTTCATGTGAATTCATGTATATGACAAGTTGGTAAATCAAGAGGATAAAGTACATAATTTTTTCTTGTTTCCATTATGAGAGACAAAGTTTCTTTAGTAAAAGAATATATGTTTCTATTAGATCCAATCTTGCATTTTATGAAGTTGTAGAATATGGATCCTTGGCATAATGACTACACTATGTCTCATCTAGTTATGCTGCCAATTATGTGTCACACAAAAACCCTACGCAAGCCTTGATGCATATAGCAAAACTCTTGATGAACTTATAGGCCAACAAAATGACATTATAAATCTTAATCTATCATCTAGAGCCAATCTTGTATCCATAAGAAATCAAAAGGATAAACCTCCTTATACCCCTCCTACCAATGTTTACAAGTAATTAGACTTATATTGAGTGAAGTTTATAGTCAATTGCCTAGAATTGATGGGAGGGATGTACTTAACAAGGGGACAACCATGTGCAAGAATTTACTAATTTTATAGAACATTTTTAGTTTGAACAAAAGACCTATGGATGCATCTTTCTATTAGGTCACTCTATGGAGATACAAAAGATTGGATATATTTTTCCTTAGCACCATGGTTAAGTTCTTCAGTGGGCCTTATTGTAGCCTTTAGTAAGGAATGCACATGCTATAATGATTGTACTCTTCCTATTCAAGAACTTACAAGCATTAGAAGGTAGATAGGAGGGTTACCTATTGAGTTTCACAAAATGTTTGTAGCTACAACCTCTTACATCCCTAAAGATTATAGGTTTAAAGTTTCAACCTATGTTGATATGTTTTATGAGGCCTTGGAGGCCAAGGAAAGATTGTTTCCATATGATCTTAAGCCTAAGAGTTGGAGTAGGCCTATGGGTGGCAAAACATGGTTAAAGAAATACGAGAAGCATATTTGTGTTTGACATGGTGTCATCAAATGTTGATAATGGTATATAGTAGTTTTAAATAATCACCTACAAGATGGAATTTGTGTTAGTGAGGCTTATAATGAAGATATTTGAAGTGCATACTTTGTTAAGGAAGAGGTATATGAGACAATAACTTATGATAGGTCCATGTAGATGAAGTTGCTATGGTATGCATAATTTTTTATCCTAATGATTATATTCTTGGGAATGATGATCTAAATAGTATGCAAACAAATGCTAAGATTGAGGGACATCATGATGGTTATTTCCTTGATGAGATTCCAAATTTTATTCGCTTTGAATATTGTGATACTAATAATGCCCATGTTACACATGTTTTCTCACAAGTGACTAAGGATGAAGTCCTTAGATTTAAAAGTAAATATGCTTATGACAATGTTAGTGTAGAGACTACATTTTAGCTTGATGATTTTTGTCTTGAGGGCGAGACTCAAGTATTTTCCTTTTTTTGTGATGACTTTCTTGTAAATTTGGATCAACAAATGGATTCAAATGCTTTGGATATCAACATTTATAACTATAATGGTTGTAATAATTATTCTTCTCTATAACATGATATTGATACTTCTATGAATAGGATTAGTTGTTATGATGAGGGTTATAATATTTGTGCAATAGAACATGCTACAATTGGATTTCTTTTCTTTACATAGGATCTTAATGCTATTCTACAAGACGAGGAAGATAAGATAATAAATGAGATTCTTAGCAACAATTATTGCTCAGCTGCTGGCCTTGAATAGCATGTAAGAAAAGAGAAATAGACGGGTTAGATCCTTCACAAGGGGTGTCTCAAAGTTCTTATCTTGGTGCTAATGATGCAAATTAGGGTTTGGATCATTCTTGTAGGTGTAATATAAATGAGTACATCAAAGTTTTTTATCAAGTTGTATTCTAGTTGCCAACTATCAATGAATTGGATTTGTGCAAAAGTAAATTAGAGGCTTTCTACTTTAGTGGATGCATGTATCTTCTCATGAGGATGGGTGTGTTGCTCTTGAGGTTGAGTCTTTCTATTAGGACATGGATGCATGCATAGAGATGAGTGTCCTATGAGGTTTGTGTGAACTTTAAGACCAACATGATGCAACTTGGCCTAAGGATGTACTTGAATTTGAGCCCATTAAATTTAAGTTGCATGATGTATTTCTTCCTTGTGTAGATTACAATGGAATTTAGGTATTCTTTTATTTACCATATATAAATTGGAGGCATTTTTTGTATTTGATTCATATGCAGTCAGTGAGCATGATACTATTGAAGTTGTGAATTATGTTGGTCTTTTTTTTCCATATGAGCATATATAGTGTTACTAACTTAAATGTTTGGAAAACACAATAACTATTATTAGGAGATATTTGAAGGCAATCCTTAGCATTCAATGATAAAAATTACTAAAGACTAGAGGAAGTTGTTGAATAACTCATTAAAGATTTCACAATAATGTAAAGTACACATATGAATGCGATTACAAGTAACTTAGCCATGTTCTTGAATAGAATAAAAAGTTTTGGATTGATTGCTATGTATAATTACAATGTTCATATATGAGGTATGTAAAAAAGATATGCATGATAGATTTGAAAAAAACATGAGGATTATTTTATGGCCTTATAAGTGATGAGGGTGTTCTAAAATATGGTAGAGGGGTTAACAATCCCTAGAAGTACATAATAGGATTATACAACATGCATGAACACCAATCTATATTGTAACACCCTTCCAATAAAATGTTGGTCATATCAATATAAATTATTCTAACAATTTGCATGCATTATCAAAACCTAGTATCAACAAAACTATATTAGAAGGATTGTCAAAATCCTTACTTCATGAAACACTTTGGATGTCAACTCCCTGGGATACTTGATTTGGTGGTGTCATTTTCAATCACTCAAAAGCCAATGTAGCTAACATAAACAACTAAATTACCATGGCTTTAGTCCATTTAAATTGACAAAAACCACAAAATGGTGAAAAATGAAAAAGAACAACATTAAATGCAGGAGATTAAAAAACTCATTGGAATTAAACAAAGTAATATAAGAAACAAGAAAAACTACAAGCCAAGTATGTCATCACTTCAAACACTACAAGCTCTCATGTGCATCACAATATATAGGTTAATCATTCCTTTGTATAATAGTGAAAATTGCATATCTTTTAATTTTCCTCTTTAATTTAAGCTTATTGTAACCGGGCTATTCCGACTGCAATGACTAGCATAAATGTGGTATATTTCTACATAAAAGGTGGAAAAGAATTTCAACCTAACCTAATCCTTTTCTCAAATACTGCAAGAGTCTAGACTTGGTCTATATTATAACCGTTGTCATACTTGTGTCAATCTGCATTTGCTAAAGTAATGATGGCTCAAATCCATAGTGTGCAAATTATCTTTGATCTTGTAATCCTAAATTTAATCATGGGTTGAAGTCAACCCCTTCCTAACTAGCTATCACTTGCTAACTTGAGTACAAAATGTGCTAAATTGTGTGCTAGGGAGCTATATAAAGAGATAAACCCTAGTTAATTATTCGACTGAATCTACCATTTAAGAATCAGGAGAGATTTTCCTACACATTGTATTGTATTCAAATCATAATATCAACATGGCATTAAAACACACGCATTAAATTTCATATCCAAGAGTTTAGTATAAGGAGATGATCATTGCTTACTGAACTCTCAAATGTGTTTTTTAACCTATTTCTAAATGCATATCCTAGATAGTAAGGTGAGTAGGTTTTAGGCAAGGGAAAGTGCACAAATCATTTCCGTGGACAAGGTTTGAATCATAGTGAAAGTTCATTTATGGAGTCGAAGATTATTTCAATGAATTCAATGTCAAATTTATAGTGTAACATAATCAACCTCACACAAGTTATGAGAACAACCAATTTATAATTTTATGTTTTACTTATAATAGAATCAAGCTGAAGAAATTATGAATTATGAACCAAAAATTATAAAGAAATTATAAATTATGGACCAAAAGTTATAAAGAAACTGTGGACAACGACTTATCAACTATTAAAATCAGCTAAATACTTTCATTTTCTTAATTTTTTTTTCATAAATTTTTATTATATAATCAGTGACAAACTAATTTCATTGAAAGATACTTATTTTTACGACTTCACACTTTTAAAGCTATTGTTGTCGTCTTTGTTGCAATATATTCTATTTTGATGAACCATTGTTCCAATAATCCCTCAAAAAAATTCTAAGGAATAAGCCTCGTTATTCAAACCCTTACAATGAATTTTTTTTAACATCGCTTAATTAGAAGGGCATTCATTGAACAACAAAGCATGAGCAGCTTATTAAAGATAAAGAGGATGCTTTGCCCATACACCAATGTAGACAAATGTGATGAAATCCATATGTTTAGAATATATAAATTTAGTACTTCTTCAAAATAGGTAACCTCATTTTTAAGACACACAATAAAGCCAACTCTTCTTCGACATACGTTTGGAATCTATATATCTAAAAGAAAAGTTAGAGGTCGGATTGAAAGAGAGTGTTTGATATGATATTTGTAGACTTTACAGGAATGCAATACAGAAAACCGTCCAAGTTCAGTGCATCTAATCTTTATACTACTTGTTGTCCACAAGGTTTTAGGTGCATTTTGTGAGGGCCTATATAACAATCTTGTAGCCTCCTACTAATTTACAGGCGTACAAAGAAAAAGAAAGTACCTGATCAATATGTATGTTCTGGTCTCTCTGAGTTCTCCCAACTACTTCAGGAAAGCTTTTATTTCTTGAAATAATAATTTATTTGCTGAAGAGTTTGGGGGAATTCTGGGAGTCACTGAACACATTCTCTTCTTCATTGAAAGTGGAAAAGCTTTAGAGTGTTGGGTATATGAAGTTCAATGGACTTCTTATTTGTACTCTCGTGGCTCTTCACGTTCCATTCCTGAAGGAATGTTATTATTTTTGAACCTGGAAATGTAAAGTTCTTCCTTATAAAAGGAGATATGCTGTAGCATATGTGTACTGTAAGAAACTGAGATCAATAAAAGATTTTTCCCTGTTTTCAATAGTGGATGTAGCCATATTGATGAACCACTTTAAAAACTTCTGTGTGTTTGTGTTTTTCAATCTGTCTTTATTTTTTTGCAATCTTCTTTCTTTTATTTGCTCTGCAATTTAATCAACATAGAGCTGTTATAATTAAAATAACTACAACGCATTTGTTTCTGTGAGTTCATATAATCTGAGTCGATGACAATTACGCCATAGACATGTCTTTAAATTATGACGTTGAATGTACGAATATAGTACCTCATACGAAATATGGAAGTAAACATAATCTTTTAATTACATTATTATGTTTTATTTCTTTTGTATGAATTATCTTTTTTAATTTCTTGTTTCTTGTGAATGTAATGTCTGGTTAGAAAATTCATACTCTTACATTAGTATAGATTCGATGTGTTCCTAAATATAGATATGGAAAACTTGAGTGGAACTTTGTTTTTAAAATTATATCATTCCATTTTATTTCTGGTACTGTTCTAGCCTCTTCATATAGCTAATTTAAATTCAATGAGTTTTTCTTAAATATACACCCGGTTATAACTGCCAGTCTTTACGAGATCTAGCAAAAATATTGGTAAACAGTAGGCATTTTTTTTTTTTTTCGGTAATCATGAAAACATGTCGACTTGTTGGAGTTTAGATAGATTGTCTGGCTGCCTACCATGTACAGATTTCTTGACTTTGATCTATGTCAACTTCTGCTTTCGACCAGTCAACTGAAATGATTTCGACCAGTCTAATGAAGTGGTTTGTCAATGAATTTGTTAACAGGTTTTCTGTCGACAGCTTTTTGACCAACCGGTCGTTTTACAACACACCGACTGGTTAAGCTTTACCTTGGTTGACTGAAATGATTACAGGTAATGTAGAAGAAACATCTAGTATTGCACTTCTGAGCATGCATAGCGTAGGTGTGATGAAAAAATGTTGGACAACTTTAAGCCTGGAATTTTAAAGCAGGGAAACAAATTTTTGCACAAGGTGGAAGCACTTTTTCATAAGAGTTGATTATAGAATTTGAGATATTAAACAATGTAATTGCTATGGATTCAAACATTATCTAAGTTTAATTTTAGTCCATGTGAAATTGATTGTATGTGTTGAGTGGGTTTGTAACTCCCGGAGAGTATATGGTTGTATAAACCATAGACGAGTTTGGTATTGAACTGTTATTTGAATGAGATAATTATTCAACTGTTACCTTTAGTGTTCGATATGTAGAACCTTAGAATAAAGAAATTTAATAAATGATCATATATTTGAAGAAGAAAAACTTCTGAGTATAATTGGCGGGGATTCCCTAGTGAATATGTTTTGTTATGAACACTATGAGTAAATAATGATTATAAATGTTGGGGTATTGTGTACACTGTATGTTTTGTTGATTCAAGTACTAGTTAAACTTTTCTTTGTATTTGTCCATTTTGGAAAGGAATCTTAAATTAAATAAAATAGGTTAGTGATATGTTGGATAAATTTGGTACATAGTCGTAAAAAGTAATTAGAACATGAATAGTAGTATGGATTAAGAAAAATATATAGCTACTAGAATTAGTATAAGTAGTTTAAATATATCTAACTAAAAGATGTTAAGAGATATAAGTCTCAGACACATAACAAAGGAGTTGTGAGTGCTCAAGCACATGGAAGGAAGAGACAACAGCTAAGACAAGGAAACAATTGGTAGATAATAGAGTCAAATAAAGAAGAAAGCCATGGTAGTTAGTGTAAGTGAAAGGTGCACACCAAAAGGGTCAAGAAAAGTTAAGGAAGAGATAATGCCCCTAAGGAATTGAGAAGGAACCAACAAGGTGTAGAGGTTGTAAGTAGGCTAGAGAAGGTGAAGACCATGCATGTGACCAAGTGGGCAGCATGGCAAGAGGTTGCATGTGAGGAACAAGGCTGTGTGTGAGAGGGAGAGAGAGGTTGTGAGAGTGAGGATATAGCTGAGGGGTTGGATGTATGGATGTGTGAATAGGGGAAAGTTAGGTCCCTGAATGTGAAAGAGAAGAAATATTTTGTGTAATAAAATATGTCATTGTATTTGTTGTTTGATGGTGTCATATGATGTGCGTGCTAGGTGCATGTGGAGTAGGTATCCATGGTTACATATGAACTAGGGCTATTGGGTGGTTGTGGATGGTAGTTTGAGGGTATAAGTTGTCTTAGGTTGTTAGTTGTTGCAAATTGACCTAGAGCAAAGGGAGAACCTTGGTTTGCTTTCACATAGTTCAGTGAGGTTTTTGGATGATCATGAGTGGGTGCTACTTGCATTAGGAACAATATAGTAAATAATTATTATACATGTCAGGAATTATCGTATTATACTGGATATGTTTTATTGATTCTAGTACTAATTAGACTTTTCTTTGTATTTTTCCATTTTTGAATTGAATCTTAAATTAAACAAGCTCAACTAGGTTACCGCGTGATGCCTCCAATATAAATTAAATAGGTTATTGAATTGAATCTTAAATACATAGTCAAGTTGTTCCATAAAGATGATTAACACATGAATAGTAGTATGGATTAAGAAAATTGAATATTGTTTGTAATTGGTAATAGAAGAATTAGAACTAGTATAAATATCATAAATTATCTATCTAAAAGATGTTGAGAGATATTAATCTTGAGGTGCCTATATTAAATTTATGACATTAGTTAGATAAGCATCTCTGGACTAATATTTCTCTATATGAAATGTAATATATAACTTCTCCAATTACTTTATTTTGGAAAGCTATTTTTTCTATATTGTTTAAAATGTCAAATAAAAATAAAACAAAATATTTACTTCATATGTTAACTTATTAAATATATAGCTATTTTTTAAAATAATAAATTTATTAATAAGATGTATAAATATTTAGAAAAAATAAATTGAAATGAGAAAAATACAAACTAAGCATTTATAGTTTAATGAAAATAACTTATTTTGAATTATTTTATTTTTCTATATGAATATTAAATGTTAATATCTATTTAAACTATTACAAATATACAAATGAATAGATGGAAAAGAAGACACAAAGCTATTTTCTTTACTTGAGAGTTATTTTATTTTACTTTAGAACTATTTTATTTACTACATACATTCATGGGCACATAATTTTTTTTTTTTAAGAATTATTTTATTCTATCTACATTGTTTAGATTGTTTAGTGAGCTATTTTTTTGATAATTCCCTTGTTTTAATTTTGTATGTAACTTTTAGAAAAGCCACCATTCATTACTTTGGTAATTATTTTGTTTTATTTTTACTTTGAAAAGTGTAGTAGAACCTATATACCTATATTTTACTTTATAATAGTTTCATTTGTAAGAATTGATCTATATTTAAAAAAATTTGATGTCTTAATATTTTAAAAATAAATTCCAACTATAATTAGTTTTTCTTTCATAGTCATGACATCAAATGCTTCTTAATTACAAAATGTAGAGGATAGGCTTTATAACTTTAGTTAGTTTAATATTTGTAGGGTTCATATTTATGTAGGTTCAGATCCATATTTATGAAGATCTTACATGTGGAAGTGAATTTGATTTTCTAAATTAATAATTTTAACTGAAATAAAATCTTTTATACTTCAAACTTCTAAAGGCTTTTCCTTAGGCCTAAGGAATGCTCTATTATCAGCAACAAATATAAATAGAAATATTTGAAATATGTTTTTACATGAGAGGATTGAGTTGAGTACTCTAATAAGCATAATTACAAACATGTTCCATTATTCATAAGCTACAAGAGATAGACACGAGAGTAGAGGACAACCTTTGTTGCGTGCACCTCTTGTATTATTTTCTCCAAATTAATTCCATAGGGATTTTTCCACTATGAGATTTTTTTCCCTCAAGAGGATTCCAAGATACATTTTTCGAGTTTTATATATGTTTGTCTTTTAGTTTTGCAAGCATTTTTAATTTCACTCTCAATATTCATACCTCTTGAAAAATTCATTTGTTTTCTGCAATCAAAAAGGTATTAGGGCATTTGCCACTATGAAATTTTTTTTCCCTCACGAAGATTCCAAGATAAATTTTTGGAGTTTTATATATGTTTGTATTTTAGTTTTGTAAGCATTTTTAATTTCACTCACAATATTCACACCTAATCAATTTGGTATTCAAGTAGTTGATCTTTGTAAATTTGCCAAAAAAGTGTGTATAAAAGAAACAACACGAGCATAAGAGACCTAAATAGATGAATTGAATGCACATTAGGTAGCTATGTGAATGGACATTTTTAAAGAAAAAAAATGATTGGACCAACATGAAAAGTATATATCAATGTTACAATTTAAAATGACATGAGAAAAATCATTCATTGGAGATTTGGTAAAATCACTTGCCAAAGAAATCTGATAAATTAGAAAGAAGATGATGAAATATGAAAATAGAGGATTTCTTGGAAGAGCAATGTGAAAAAAAATTAAAAATTCAAATTCCATTCGAAGTAGAAATTAAAGTAGAAAAAAGACTTTTGATGGATAAAAATGTTAAAATATTGATTTCATGGATAAAGCAATTGCAAGTTTATGTTAGTGTTCATAATGTAGATGGGCCACAAAGAATCTCCTTTACACACCTTAAAATGGAAGAGTGCCATCTTACACATGTGGGAGAATTATATTGTAAATTTTAATAAAAGAAAGAGGCCTATATTTAGGTACTGAGATTGTTTTAAAGAATTTATTCATAAGAAATCTCATCTTATTGAGTATAAAACACATCAAAAAATAAATTGATGTTTTATAAAGTAGCATAGATATCTTAAATAAATCTATCTAAAAAATCCCAAGATGTCTTGACCTATTTTATTTTACTTTTTTCAATAAGAGCCATACCCATAATAAAGGAGGAAGTATAATAAAGGTATTCTATTGGGCTATTCCATAAGAGGGCCATATATGTTTTGTTTACATAATTAAAAAAACTACCAGTATTTAAGGCAGTATCCCTCACTTCCCATTTACATATCACTAACAAAATCCCCAAAATAGAGTATCATTGGGTGTGTGCCTGTAACATCCCACTCCGTGAACCCCGAAGGGTAAGGCCAAAAGAGGACAAGATAATTTTTTTTTACATGAAGTGATAACATACACATAAGATGGTTGTCGAGTCGATCTGTCAACAACGTTCATGGCCAAGTATGGCAAAATGCACAACCCATAGGAGAGGACTAAATCAATCTCCAGAAAAATATTAATAACTACATTCCTTTTAAACACCAATTCAAATGTTCCTAATCCCATTTCCAAATATAAACATGAATCCATAAACACCGTATTACAAGCAGATCCAATACCCACATCAGAATTCGTAAGTCAAATAAGAGGTGACATCACATATCTTCTCATTACTATAATTTACATAATCTCTCGCAAGAGAGTACAAAATTACATAAAGGAATAAACAAGGACAATGGCATAGCCATGAATGATACAATAACAAAATGGGTACATGACTAATAAGGTAACAGGAAGAAAGAGAACATCTCCGAGTTGGTGCTCCAAAACCTGTACACCGGTCCCCAATGGCAGTGGCAACGCCTCCCAACCATGTGGACTCCTAAGAGACCACTCCACCATGCTTGGAGATAGTCACTAGGCCCAAATGGATAAACAACAACAAGGGGATACAAGATGGCCAACACACACATCAGACATAGAGCGGACATGAAGAAAATTGCTTATAGTCAAAGTCATAATATTTTAAATAGTGAAAAGTGAATAGTGAATAGTAAAAGTGAATAGTGAATAGTGAATAGTGAATAGTGAAAAAGTGAATAGTTATAAATCAGGTACTAAGTCATAAGTCGGGTACTACTCATGACTCCTAAGGTGCTAGATACTAGAGTGTAATCATATGGAGTGTTATCATACGTGCGCGAAGGGATGGCTCATACGGGACCAAGTACCTCTCATACAGACAAGGAGACTCAATCGTGCCCAAATCCATGCCCCGCAGATGGATAACTCAATGCCCCATAGATGGATAGGCCTTCTCATTGCATCCTTAGCCTTTACAAGTGCTCAAGGCCATGCACGAGGTCTAATTATCTTATTAGTGTTTTAACCCTAATGTTTTAGTTTTAGTTATCACTTATTAATGTAACTCTACTACTAGTTCCCCTAGCAGCCACTTGCGGGTCCCAGGCCCATAGAGAGCCACTCCAGACGACCACTCTAATGCCTAGACCTTGTTCATCTCATTTGACTTAATGAGGCATACAAAAGACTAAAATCCCTGAGTTATAAATTTAAAATAGTAAAGGTGAAAATTATGATCTACAAGACCCAAACTCTCGTGGGTAGTGTAATATGTTGAAAATGACCATCTGCCAGTTAGATCAGTTTTGTAACAACTCCAATAACCCCAATTTGGTCAATGTAAAGTCGTTACAAGAATTTTTGCCAGACGTGGCAGTAGCAAGTGCCTTGTTAGATGTGCATGGGATCTAGAGAATGCACATTTGTTATCTACAAAAAGCTTAAAAAAATAACACAAATTCTCACAGACACACAAATGCCCTCAAGGCTTTCACCATCCCAAAAGAAACGAGGCATGCACTCAAGGAGGATCACTCCTCCCCTACCCCACACTTGATGAGCATTTCTCCCAAGAGGAAGAAGTTCTGTCAACACCCAATTAAATTTCCCCACAATTACAAAATTTACAACACAACAAATCAAGTTTCATTTCACAAATCCATCATGCAAGAAATAGCAAATGCAAAGGAAAGGCCTTGAAATCCAACCTTAAAAATCCTATAATGGAAGAAGTTGAAGTAGAGTTCCTCTCCAACCTCCTCTCCAAATCTCCCTTCTAAAAAAAAAACAATCTTTCTTTGATCACAAGCAAGGGACAATGAAAGGAAGATATAGGATGGCTAGAATAATTTTGGCATTATGAGGCTGTGAAGAGGAGAATAGAGAAGGAATTAGGCATTATGAGGATGCCAGAAGAAGATTTCCTAGAGGAAATTAGGCATGATAAGAATGTAAGAATGAAGTCCCCCTGCAAGAATAAAGTCCCCCTGCAAGAATGATGTCCCCTCCTGCAAGAATGAAGTCCCCTCCTGCAAGAATGAAGTTTTATTCCTGCTAATTGCTTAGAGAAGGGGTCTTATTTATAGATTTTCTGAAAAGGGAATGGAGGGTGAGGATCAAGAGTTGAGATCAAGGGCTCTCATTATTTGTGAATTTTAAATTCACATGTGAGCACAAAAATGAATTAAAGATTCATTTTTTTGGAAAGAGTGGATTATGACAAGTTGAATTTTTAATTCAACTCATGGGGTAGTGGAGAACAAAAATGAATTAAAGATTGTAATACTTATGAATTTTTTTAAGATTGTAATATTTAAATAACCCCACTATCCCAAGTGGAATTAATAAAATATCCCCACTATCCCAAGTGGAATTAATAAAATATCCCCACTATCCCAAGTGGAATTAAAAAGATATCCCCACTATCCCAAGTGGAGTTAATAAAATATCCCCACTATCCTATCCTTCGCATGCCTCCAAATTCGTCACTTAACTTCATTATGAAGTTAAGGTGACCATACAGAGGTTAACCAAAGGTTACCCAAGCCAAAAGTGACCCTAGACCCATGGATTATAACCCAAGGTCAATTTAAACTTAGTTAGGACACCCAGGGTCAAGTTAAAGCACAAGAAAAGGGGCTCAAAATTTAAAATTCAAAAATAAGATAAAAAATTAAAAAAAAACAATTCTTACAACACATATCATAATTCAAATTTACAAGAGGGTAGACCTAACCCATTCAACCTCATGCAAGACAAGATTACAATATTACAACATTGCATCAAACACAGAGTTGATCTTGGTTCCTTGTGGAACTAGATCAGCTTCACAAGGGATTACAACATAAGGTGCAGAATGATTACCAGTATATGTGGTTTTGTTAGAAATACCTACCCACTCAACCTCAAAGTTTAATTCCCATATACATATCATAGCCGAAGCACCACTCTCCACACCAACGCAGCAAAAGGGAGGGTTCATTACATTCTACCCCCTAGGACTATGCTTACTCCTGGAAGCCTCCAAATGTTAAGATGTAGCCAAAGCACACACTAAACCAAGAAATTTGATACAAAAGAAGCTAAGGAGAAAAAAAAAATTAACAAATGGACTGGCAAACTCCACATGAGTATAAGGGCAATCTGAACATTATCGTTAGGTAATCGAAAGATAATACAACAACACGGGAACACAACACTGACAAGGTATAGTGGGCTAGGGTATAGGGAACAGGGTCTGTGACTATCTCCAGTAACCACCATCAGGGATAATAAGAGTATGCTCAGGCCTGTGATTTCTGGCGAAGTCGATACTCAGTACCTGCAACACTCCAAGCACACGTCAAAGCACATGTGCATATATCATAAAATAGTTGAAGCATCAATGGTCATCAGGAAGAGGGTCATGACATCATAAGCCTCTCAAATATGAGTGTTACGACATCATCCCTTTCTTGTCCCTAATCATTTGAAAGCACTGATCACAATATATAAACATATAAACATGTAATTCTAGCATAAACACACAATTTTCTCATAATTTGTAGCAACATGCACTTCCAAGACATAAAATTTTCAAATCTCTAACTTTTCATATGCAGCTATGTATAAATGGAGCATACATACACACATATACATAATTTCAATCTCTGCTTTCATAGCATGCATGACATCTCTTTACATATAATGCAATAGTTTGTCACTTTTCAAAGCATAATGATGCAAATTTTGTTCTCATCTATATTTTAATATGCAACTACATATATGACAGTTGTACCATCTACATATATATACATACTCATACATATCACAAGGCTACATAGGAGTTCACGTGGATGTCGTAGTACCATCCATATCCAAAATATCCATGAGTCCATAACCAATAACTATGTCCAATATCCAAAACCATGTGTCTTGATGGCATTGACCCACCTAGTGAGCCATCCATACAAGCCACAATGACATATCTCTTATTTGTGTAATGGTTTTAGCCTCCAAGAGATAGTCAAGCAATAGGAAGGTAGTGAATTAGAGCTTAGAACAGCTCACACATACCCCTATCCTCAAGGGTTTCCCTGTGTCTACTTCCTCGTATACACTCAAATGGGTGGATCTCACCGTACCCGATGAGGAATCACATCACAACACAAGCAAAACATTCAAAACAAGAAAAGTCAATGAGTTTAACCACCAAAATGTAAATAAGAAAGAGTAAATCTCAATTCCAACAATAAAATAAGAAAAATGCACATAGTTTCAACAATAAATCAAATGTAACCACAAGAGTTACATAAATCATCCATGGCTAAGCCAATAAAAGCAAGATAACCCAAAGTGCTGGTCCACCCAAGCAAAGTAAAAGTCACCAATAACTGAAAGAAGATTCACAGTCTTTGAAATATACACATCACAACACTATGTGACTATTGCTAGTCACCACATGAGGAAGGAGGAAAACAAGTGTGATTATCTCAATAGTCCTTCATGTGGGTGCGGCCTACTCACACAACCCTCACATGGAAAAGTAATGTGCCAGCCACCCAGGTCACATACCTCATGCAGCGCAACTGCACATGGTATACGCCAAGCAGAGAAAGCACACAATGGCCATATACTGCATGGCAATGTCCTACTCAGAGGAGCATCTTGCATAGTGTGTACCCATGGAGAAAACACATACAGTAACACACTGAGCCAGAGGTGCACATGGCTAGGTTCCACTCGCATGCCAACTGATCAGAATCGAGGCCCTCTTGAGTGAACCCTCTACTCTGTGCGAGCAACCACTCCTTGCAGTACAAGTAGGAATACAACATATATACTACTCCTTCATGCATCTAAGTATGTGGCATCATGTCCTCAAGCTTAGCTCGCTACCATCAGCAACACGACATCCTCACCAACACTGTCTCGGAACACCAGTTGGGGGTGGCATCATATCTAAAACAATCACATCAGGGTAAGATCATAGCTGTCATAGGTGCTCATACCACAACTAATATCATCCTCAAGAATTGAGGGGATTAGGATAACATTGTATGAACCAAGTATCTGGTCCATTAATAAGGGGAAGTAGTGAGTACTTTCCTGGGAGGTTGAAATGATCGCTGTCATTTTGTGCCGCCATTATGCGTACGCCATATAATTCCCTCCCAAGGAACTTTGTTGCTTCTACTACCCTCCACATATTGACCTATCAACAACCCTTAGGTTGGCAGTCAATAAGGTGACAACAAAAAAAAACACATACATGTTATGGTTTTCTCCCATACACATAATCCATATATATCCTCCATGGATGGGTACACAGTATCACCCTCCCATGGGCACACATCTCAAGCACTGGTTAATCACAACACTCAATAGGAATACATACACAATTTCTCTTAGCTACGCAATACCATAGCCCACACATTCCTATGCAACATAATGCACAATATACAACTTTACCTGAAAATAAGTATTCCCAAACATCCATACCAATTTTCTCTTTCCACAAGGGCAACTCATTTACCCATAATATTATAGATTCACTAGCAATGTTTTCAACATAATGCAATAGTGCATGAACATGTATAGCCTCATCACTATCATTTTAACATCAATGCATAAACATAGTAACATTTTTTCACAATCATTGTTACAATCACTTCTATAATCACATAATGATATACATCTCATACTAACACATAATGCGACATCATGTCACAAGTCACAGAAATACCATTCATTCACAAGAGAATCAGATGTTAATAACATAATGAAATGAGTTTTGTTTAAGGAACTCTAATCCATTCTTTGAGTTCACAACCATACATATAAGCATAAGTAACCATGGTCGTGTCAATGGCATTCAATTGTTCACTCAAAGCAAGGTATGCAACATTCCTATTACCCTGCATTAAATATTTTCAATTTACAATAAAGTACAAGTGTTTGCCTATATGATCTCATTAAAAATCACAATGCAATAGAAGAGATCAAATTTTATCAACAAGATATATCCACAACAATTACCGTTCTAATGTAACTCATTAAATAAGGAGGCACTAATAAACATGTAATCACTTTCATTTGTATAACCATAACAAACATAAGTTATTCTTCACTAATTCTTTTACTTATTGCAACTTTAACATACTAATGAAATCCATAAGCCATCAATCTAACATCTTGTCAACTATTAACCACTAAGAAGAGGAGAGAAAGATATGTTTCATCTCAAGTCAAGACATTACATGCCATCCAATATTCATCATATGTAAACATGAAAATTCTACTAAGGGATAGTTTAAGACACCATTAGTATTCCAATGACTTCAATATGTTATCAAGGATGATAAATGTTAGCAACTCAAGCATGTTAAGAGGTTATAAGAAAAATCAGCAATCATCCAATACTTACAAGAGAGCATGGAGCACTCAAACTAATTTGTCCACATTTGCAAATAGCTACATCCTATCATCCTTTACATCTATAGCACAAAGTTTACAAGAGTAGTCCAAACAAGGGTATTTAGGCAATCTAAGTTACCTTTAACCACCAAACATACAGGACTCAACACTTTAGTCCCAATCATTAAGGTAACGCCAAGGAGGCTATTTCCTCCACGATTTCTAAAAATCAGGTTGTAACTTAACCCACTAATGCCATGCTAAGACATGAAAGCAATCAAGACTATAAAGACAAATAACAAGCTCACACCACACACGCCAAATACAGTGAAACATAGAAGGCTCAAGTATGCCCGAGCTCCCAGTGTGTGAACATGGGCTCTGATACCAGATGTAACATCCCACCCCGCGAACCCCGAAGGGTAAGGCCAAAAGAGGACAAGATATTTTTTTTTTACATGAAGTGATAACATACACATATGATAGTTGTCGATTTGATCTGTCGACAACGTTCATGGCCAAGTATGGCGAAATGCACAACCCACAGGAGAGGACTAAATCACTCTCCAGAAAAACATTAATAACTACATTCCTTTTAAACACCAATTCAAATGTTCCTAATGTCATTTCCAAATATAAACATGAATCCATAAATATCGTATTACAAGCAGATCCCATACCCACATCAGAATCCGTAAGTCAAATAAGAGGTGACATCACATATCTTCTCATTACTATAATTTACATCATCTCTCGCAAGAGAGTACAAAATTATATAAAGGAATAAACAAGGACAATGGCATAGCCATGAATGATACAATAACAAAATGGGTACATGACTGATAAGGTAACAGGAAGAAAGAGAACATCTCCAAGTTGGTGCTCCAAAACCTGTACACCAGTCCCAATGGCGGTGGCAACGCCTCCCAACCATGTGGACTCCTAAGAGACCACCCCACCGTGCTCGGAGATAGTCACTAGGCCCAAACGGATAAACAACAAGGGGATATAGGATGGCCAACACACACATCAGACACAGAGCAGACACGAAGAACATTGCTTACAGTCAAAGTCATAATATTTTAAATAGTGAAAAGTGAATAGTAAAAGTAAATAGTGAATAGTAAAAGTGAATAGTGAATAGTGAAAAGTGAATAGTCATAAATCGAGTACTAAGTCATAAGTCAGGTACTACTCACGACTCCTAAGGTGCTAGATACTAGAGTGTAATCATATGGAGTGTCATCATATGTGCTTAAATGGATGGCTCATGCAGGACCAAGTACCTCATATACAGACAAGGAGACTCAATCGTGCCCAAATCAATGCCCCGCAGACAGATAACTCAATGCCCCACATATGGATAGGCCTTTTCATTGCATCCTTAGCCTTTACAAGCACTCAACGCCATGCACGAGGTCTAATTATCTTATTAGTGTTTTAACCCCAATGTTTTAGTTTTAGTTATCACTTATTAATGTAACTCTGCTACTAGTTCCCTTGGCAGCCACTTGCAGGCCCCGAGTCCGTAGAGAGCCACTCCAGACGACCACTCTAATGCCTAGACCTTGTTCATCTCATTTGACTTAACGAGGCATACAAAAGACTAAAATCCCTGAGTTATAAATTTAAAATAGTAAAGGTGAAAATTATGATCTACAAGACCCAAACTCTTGTGGGTAGTGTAATATGTTGAAAATGACCATCTGCTAGTTAGATCAGTTTTGTAATAACTCCAATAACCCCAATTTGGTCAATGCACAGTCGTTACAGGAATTTTTGCCAGATGTGGCAGTAGCAAGTGCCCTATTAGATGTGCATGGGATCTAGAGAATGCACATTCGTTATCTACAAAAAGCCTAAAAAAATAACACAAATTCTCATAGACACACAAATGCCCTCAAGGCTTTCACCATCCCAAAAGAAACAAGGCATGCACTTGAGGAGGATCACTCCTCCCCTACCCCACACTTGATGAGCATTTCTCCCAAGTGGAAGAAGCTCTGTCAACACCAAAATAAATTTCCCCATAATTACAATATTTACAACACAACAAATCAAATTTCATTCACAAATCCATCATGCAAGAAATAGAAAATTCAAAGGAAAGGACTTGAAATCCAACCTTAAAAATCCTGTAATGGAAGAAGTTGAAGTAGAGTTCCTCTCCAGCCTCCTCTCCAAATCTCCCTTCTAAAAAAAAAAACAATCTCTCTTTGATCACAAGCAAGGGACAATGAAAGGAAGATATAGGATGGCTAGAATAATTTCGGCATTATGAGGCTATGAAGAGGAGAATAGAGAAGGAATTGGGCATTATGAGGACGCTAGAAGAAGATTTCCTAGAGGAAATTAGGCATGATAAGAATGCAAGAATGAAGTCCCCCTACAAGAATGAAGTCCCCTCCTGCAAGAATGAAGTCCCCTCCTGCAAGAATGAAGTTTTATTCCCCCTAATTGCTTAGAGAAGGGTCCTATTTATAGATTTTCTGAAAATGGAATGGAGGGTGAGGATCAAGAGTTGAGATCAAGGGCTCTCATTATTTGTGAATTTTAAATTCACATGTGAGGACAAAAATGAATTAAAGATTCATTTTTTTGGAAAGAGTGGATTATGACAAGTTGAATTTTTAATTCAACTCATGGGGTAGTGGAGGACAAAAATGAATTAAAGATTGTAATATTTAAATAACCCCACTATCCCAAGTAGAATTAATAAAATATCCCCACTATCCTAAGTGGAATTAATAAAATATCCCCACTATCCCAAGTGGAATTAATAAAATATCCCCACTATCCCAAGTGGAGTTAATAAAATATCCCCACTATCCCAAGTGGAATTAAAAAAATATCCCCACTATCCCAAGTGGAGTTAATAAAATACCCCACTATCCTATCCTTCCCATGCCTCCAAATTCGTCATTTAACTTCACTGTGAAGTTAAGGTGTTTTCACCCCATATTTCACCCCATATGTAAACTATAATATATATCATTCATTTAGTTGATACCTACATTGCCGTAGAGTCTTCACGACTTGTATCATCATCCCATCCATCCACTGATTCAAAAGTTATGGATTTGAAGATGAAGGACCGGTCGAGTTCATCAGAATTGACCACCTCAGAAATAGCATTCAAGAATTCTAAACCCCATTTCACCTTATGTTTCCGTGCCTCCTCATTATCTCCAATGACCTGAATTATGAAGGGAGCACATGGGTATGTCTATCCAAGGTTGATGTAGGGCCACAAGCCTTCATTTTTGTGGCAACCCAACCCAAGAACTATGTCATCCATCACCTTCTTAAGATTGCCCCTCCATTGGGGATTCACCATTATCTCCATTACTATGCGGGTAGCTTCTTTGTCTTCTCCAATGCTTAGCATCCCTGCTGAAAACATGGATGAAATGTTGATGTTCATTCTATGCCTATGTGTACTGATCATGAATGCATCTCTCACTTGACCATTTTAATTGCATGTGAGTCCACAATAGACTTCATCCTAAAAATTTTCTTTATCTTCAAATCTGTGATTTTACCGATGAATGTGATTTGCCTTTGTTTCACCTTCAAGCACATGGTGGTGTCCATCTTGCAAATAAGCAAAGGCTCGACTAGCTTACCTCTAATTCCTTCACATGAATAAGTTGTCATATCCAAGTCTAGTAGTCAAGGTCATCATATTTTGTAGCCTTTATGTACAATCCTCCACTTGCATATCAATCCCTCATTGATTTCACATGATATGAATTAATTGATGATTGCAAAAAAATCATTACCACCCTTCTCCATATCACCAAATATTTTCATCAACTTGCATCTCTATGGCCTTGTTTGCCAATCTATCTACCAAATCATTTGCCTCTCTAAAGACGCACTCTATCTTAATAAAATATTGAAGTTGGTCAATCAAACTCCAAATTATAGAAATATATCTTTCTACTTTCCAGCTTCATGTTCCTTTTCTTCTTAATGCATTAATGATAATAAGGGAGTCCTCTTCAATATAGAATTTTTTGATGTTCAATTTTATGCAAGTTTGTATCCCCAGTAAAGATGCCTATATTTTGGCTTCATTGTTTGTCCCTTCTAGTAGTTTCTTCAGCTCTAAACTAACCACCACTGCTTCATGATTTCTTATGAAGCAATGAGTCCCAAAAATTTTTGGATTACCGCATGATGTACCATTGAAATTAACTTTATACCAACCTTAATGTGAGGGGACTGAATGAGCATTAGCTTTGGATCTACCTGGAATAGATCAGCCCGTGCAAACCCATGAATAGGGGGTTATTTTATTTTACTTTAGAAATAATTGAGAGTTATTTGTATTTACTTAAGATTTTTTTTTTGCTAAATAAGTTCTACCATAGGGGTAGCTCCCATTATATTATATCTAAAAGTTTATATAGAAACCTACTAAAAGTAGCAATATGGGCGTACAAGTAAACAGAAAAGGCCAACTCTAAACCTTGGAATACCAGAGCACACAAAGGCCTTCAGCCATCTCAGCAGCCCACTCTACTTGGGCTGGTGATAGGAGATCACCATAATTGCTTACCAAGAAGGAGAAAGTCTCCATATTGTCTCATTGAATGTCTTCCCAGAATAGAGCTAAAGATTGGGCAGAGATAGTTGGGGTTTTCTTTTTCTTGTTAACTGTCATTGCATCAAAGTCACCTCTGATCAGACCTTGGGTTGGACACTTGTTGAAGGTAAAAATTGTGGCTATGGCAACTTCCCTCATTTCTTCATTCACAAAATCATTTGCCATTAACTTCCCATAGGCCTTTCTGCCCATGATGAGAACATAGGTTGCCAAAAACTCTCCATAGATGGTTCTGTCATGGATGTGGCACTCTGGGAGATTGTCTTTACCGATATCTTTGAGAATGGCCTCCACAATGTGGTCTGCAGATGCAACAAATAGGCAATTGATCTACCCGATCTTGGTTTCCTCCGGTAGCCCAGTCGGGTTTCCTTGATTCCTCGGGTCCTCTTCTTCTAGCACAACCTCATTCTCAGAGTCCATGAAGTTCCTTGGGCTCGATTCCTTCCTTCACTAATAGATATAGTCGTATTCAATTTTCATGATGGCCAATGGTGGATAAGTCTTACTTCGGCCTCCATATATAGAGAAGAATGAGTAGGGGGCATCCAAGTATGTCATCACTGCCAGTCTGAGATCAACCAAATCTCTACAAGTATGAGAAATCTAAACAATGATTAAATCGGTAGTCATTCTAATGGTGGGTCCAACCAAGGATTGCATGATCTGGATACGATTATTTCCTCCTCTTGTACATTCCCTTCTTGGTAGGTGTGGGCTATGGAAACATTCCCTAATTCATCTAAACATTCTCAAATAGCCTCCACTAGATTTTTCAGTTTCCAATTTGACACACTTTTGATTGTAATCGCATTGATGCATATCAGGGAATTGCCTTCGATATCTAAATCAGCTAGGTGATGTTCCTAGCAAAGCTGAAGTCCATAGAGTAAGGCAGAGAATTTAGCTTTGTTGTTGGTGCCGAGAGGCAATTTCTTCAAGAGGGCCCAACTTATGTTACCATGGCAATTTTGAATGATGACCTTGGCTCCGGAAGTGCTCAGGTTTCTCTTCACCGCACCGTCAAAATTCAATTTCAGTCTTCCTGAAGGCAAAGAAACCAATTTGGTGAGGGCACACTTCTTTCTTTCTTCAGCCTTGTTTGGGTTGTAAAAATGGCCTGGGATTATCAAGTCTAGCTAGTGTTTCCTCATTTCCCCATCCCATCTGACAAATTGTGTCAAGGAATACTTAAGATTTATTTTATTTATTAAAGAGTTATTTTATTTCATTTTATTCACTTTTGATTTATTTGATAGTTTTTTTTTTTAAATATATGTGGGGCATGTTTTAGTATAGATATATTATATACATCTATCTTGAGGAGTTATTTTATTTACTTAATAGTTATTTTATTTTACTTTAAAACTATTTGTTTTTTTTAATCTACATTATTTACTTTATTATTCTTTTATTTTGTTTTTACTTTGCAAACTACAGTAAATATTATGTACTTATATGTTACATTCTAATAGTTTTAATTTCATATTTTTAGTTTTTTAAATAAATGTCAGGTATGTTTTAATTCTAATGTACAAAGTAATGACATGATACTCCATGATGTCATTGTAGAATGATTTTTGTTGTAATAATCAAATGAACAAAGTGTGTTGGATTACACCATAGAGTTTAGGCAATAAGACATGTTGAATAACATAGACTTGGATGAGGAGGACATATTGACAAAGTATCTCAAAGGGCTCCATCTTGACATCTAAATGAGGGTTGTTAGTGTTGGGAAATTAGTTGTCTCAAGCTTGCAAGTTTCCCATTATTATTTATTTATCATTCAATATTTTCCACAATTAGTTACATATTATTGATTTAATTTGTTTAGCACTAGAAAAATTGGGGTGTTGGAATTTGATGTGATATTAATGCCAAGTGTTGGTAGCTTACAATTGTGGTTGGATATTAATATGTTATTTTGAAATTATCTTTAAAAAATGGGATGCTCTACTTTTGTGGGATACTATTATAGATACTATGACATGTAAAAGCTAGATTTAGAGGGAGTTATTGGGAATCTTGACCAGCTATTATAGAGTGTTTATTATTTGTCAGAAGATCCTAATTGTAGACAAGAATCTTTCCTATCTTGGGAACCACACCTCATGGGATGTTTTACACATGGTTTTGTAAACCACAGATGGTTTCTAGGTTGCCAGAAGTCTATAAATTGAGAGTTTGAGGAGTAGTTTGTATGGTGAGAGTTTGCAAGTATATAGGCATTTCCTAAATGTTGCTAGAATTACTCTGTATTTGAATGTTGGTGTATTACTCATATAAATGCATGCATTGCAAGTGTAATGTAATCTTATTTTAGATTTGATAATACATTCTGTAGGCTCTGGAGTGTGGGGTTTTTATCCTTAAAGGGTTTTCCCACGTAAATCACTATGTTATGATTTATTGCTTATTACTAATTTAGGGAGAATTCAAGGGGCTCAAGTTTCTTTGATGACTTTGCTATAGGAGTGAACCCAAAAATACATGTCTTGCCTTTGAGATTAGTCCTACTTTAAGGTATTCCTCTTTGAAATAGATAGTGACTCTATTGTTAGGAATTAGGTTGAAGCTACTATTATGAAGCTTGTTCATGTGAATTCTTATATATTACAAGTTGGTGAAGCAAGAGGATAAAGTACATAAATTTTTCTTCTTTCTATTAACAAAGACAAAGTTTCTTTAGTAAAAGAATATATGTTTCTATCATATCCAGTCTTGCATTTTATGAAGTTGTAGAATACAGATCCTTGGCATAATGACTACACTATGTCAACTCATTCATATGCAACCTCTTATGCTTCAAATCCTATACAACATGAAGACCAAAAATATCATTCATGACTACTATAGTCAAGTCTCATGTAGTTATGCTACCAATCATGTGTCACCCAAAAACCCTACCAAAGCCTTGATAAATCTAGAAAAACTCTTCATGAACTTATAGGCCAACAAAATGATATTATAAATCTTAATCTATCATCTAGAGCCAATCTTGTGGCCACAAGAAATCAAAAGGATAAACCTCCTTATACCCCACCTACGAATGTTTACAAGTAATTAGGCTTATCTTGAATAATTTTTATAGTCAAATGCCTAGATTTGATGGTAAAGGTGTACTTGACAAGTGGACAAGCATGTGCAAGAATTTACTGTTGGCATAACAATGGTATTACATGGTTATTTGTCATTTACTATGTTGCAGTTATAACTATTATACAATTATATTTAAAACTGCATTGTATTGCATCGTCCTTTCCTTGTATAAATTCTCTACATTGTATCATTTCAATATATCAATAAAACATACTCTCCATTATTTGGTATCAAAGTGCTTTATCTCATGGGCCTATGAGAAGTGAAGTTTGTATATGAGAAGAGTTGTTCAGTTTTATTAGGCCATTGAAAAGTTGCATGATAAAGTTCTATGTGTGAGAGAAATGTGGAAATGTAATCATTGAAAGCCATTTTTAAAGTTCTTTTGAAGCATTTGCATAAAATGAACATATGTAGAATGCTTCCAATATTGTCCAAGCTGATTGGGTAATTTATTTAAAACTTCTGAATATTATCAATGTTGCGTTGAAGTTTCTGATATTTATGTGTATGTCAAGTATAGAAGTGCAATGGAAGTCTTTGATCATATGAAAGAATGATAAAATGTCTCTTGGAATATTGTCATTATAGCATACATAAGTCTGTTCATCATTTGCTTGGTGGAGGCGCTGTGTAAGTTTGAAGGCTAGCGATTTGTACCTCTTCATTATTGGCTTGATCTGTCTCTGTTAATTCTAAGGAATTGTTCTTTATTGCTTCTGTTTTCTTGTGGATGAATTGTTAGAAGATTGTAACTATTTTATCTCCATCAAAATCAAAAGGGAGATTTGAATGAGGAAGACGCCAATCATTGAATGAAATCAAAGTGTGGTCAAGAAGAATGAAGGCATAGAAAGCCAAATTATAGATGATAGAAGCTATTGAAGGAAATAAAAGAAAACAGTCAAAAAATTATAGTTCAGAGGACCATGGTAGTGTGAAATTCTAGAGTTTTTATATTATATTTTGGAGTAATAAGGTAATAATTGTTGAAGGCTTAATTTGATGAATGTTTAATAATATCTTGGAGATATAAGGTTGATTAGTGTATGGGTCTATCATTGGTTCAAATTGACATTATCATCTTTTTATCATGAATGTACATATGTTAAAGATCACTTATGCTTTCGGGGCCATCCTTTATATTCCTAATGAGGCCTCCAAAGACTCATCCAAGACATCAGTTGGTTAAAAAGTAACATGGTCATATTGGAGGTAGGTGGCATCAGAGGATGGAGGAATCTTCATCATCTCAAATTAGCTTCTCACTTTGAGATGATGCTTTGCATGACAAGCATTTTTTGTTTTGGTTGTTTTACTTTTCTTTGTTGATGCTGATGGATTTGAAGAATGTATGTTTTGTGAAGATTTTGTTTTGGAGATAGGTTTGGGTTTTGGCGTTGAGATCAATATGGATTGTTGTCTAGTGAGATTCAAAGTATATGATCCAGAATTATACCCTTTCGCGGTCACTATGCAATGATAGAGATCTGTCGTATCTCTTAGGGATTGTTGTCAAATAATTCAAGACTCTGTGATTTGAGAGGTTAGGACTAAAGATCTCAAGAACATAGCTTGAAGCTATGCCTTTCCAAGGGTAGATGAGACAGCATTATGGAGCCCTGCTTGGTTCAAGATTTGTTATTTGGGAGAAGATCTTCTATAAAATATGTATTCATATTATGTAATCAGTTTTGTTGAGTATATTAGCATTTAGGGGGGTCCCTTGGTACTTTTGTAGGAACAATGTAATAAGGGGGGAAATGTTGGCATAACAATGGTATTACATTGTTATTTGTCATTTACTATGTTATAGTTATAACTGTTATACAATTATATTTAAAACTACATCGTACTGCATCGTCCTTGCCTTGTATAAATTCTTTGCATTGTATCATTTCAATATATCAAAGAACATACTCTCCATTATTTACTAATTTTATGGAACATTTTTTGTTTGAACAAGAGGACCTGTGGATGCAGCTTTCTGGTAGGTCACTATATGGAGATACAAAAGATTGGATACATTTTTCCTTAGCACCATGGCTATGTTTTTGGGTGGACCTTATTGTAGCCTTTAGTAAGGAATACACGTGATAATGATTATACTCTTCCTATTCAAGAACTTACAAGCATTAGAAGGAAGACAAGAAAGTTACCTATTAAGTTTCACAAAATGTTTGTAGCTACAATTTCTCACATCCCTAAAGATTATATGTTTAAAGTTTCAACCTATGTTGATATGTTTTATGAGGCATTGGAGGCCGAGGAAAGGTTTTTTCCATATGATCTTAGGCCTAAGAGTTGGAGCAGGCCTATGGGCGGCAAAACATGGTTGAAGAAATACAAGAAGCATATTTGTGTTTAACATGGTGTCATCAAATGTTGATAATGGTATATAGTACTTTTAAATAATCACCTACATGATGCAATTTGTGTTAGTGAGGCTTATAATGAAGATATTTCAAGTGCATACTTTGTTAAGGAAGAGGTATATGAGACAATAACTTATGATAGCTCCATGTAGATGAAGAGGCTATGGTATGCAAAATTTGTCATCCTAATGATTATATTCTTGGGAATGATGGTCTAAATAGTATGCAAACAAATGCTAAGATTGCGGGACATCATGATGGTTATTTCCTTGATGAGATTGCATGTTTTATTCCTTTTGAAGATTGTGATACTAATAATGCCCATGTTACACATGTTTTCTCACAAGTGACTAAGGATGAAGTAATAAACAGTAAATGGTTTATTCATTTGATGATGAAAAAGATACAAGACACAGTTAAATAGGTATAGCGTATCCATCAGACAGTTAAAACTAAAGATAGTCAGAACTACTAGAAGAACTAGAACCAACTGAACAACTGAGAAATTTAAAAATGCTAACATTCCCCTCCTTATTACATTATTCCTGCAATAGTACCAAGTGACCCGCCCTTAATGCTAAAATACTCAACAAAGCTGATTACATAGTATGAATACATATTTTATAGAAAATCTTCTCCCAAAGAACAAATCCTGAACTAAGCAGGGCTCCATCATGTTGTCTCATCTACCCTCGGAAAGGCGTAGCTTTGAGCTGTGTTCTTGAGCTCTTTAGTCCCAAGCTCTCAAATCACAGAGTCAAGAATTATTCAACAATGAACCCTAAGAGATACGACAGATCTCTGCCATTGTCTAGTGACCATGAAAGGCTATAATTCTCGATCATATACTCTTTGAAACTCATTTGACAACAATCCATATTGAACTCAATACCAAATCCCAAACCTATCTCTAAAACAAAATCTTTATAAAACATACATTCTTCAAATTTGTCAACTCTGTCAGCATCAACAAAGAAAAAACAAATCAACCAAAACCAAAAATGCTTCTCATGCAAAGTATCATCTCAAAGCGAGAAGCTAACTTGAGATGATGGTAAATCATCCATCCTCTAATGCCGCCTACCTCCAATATGAGCTTGCTTAAAGGGCATATCCAAAAAACTTAATAGCACCATCTAGTGGATCCTCATCCTCAATATCTGGTGGATCCTTATCATCTCCAATGTAAGAAAGATTTCCTTCATTTTTAATCTTTCCTTTAAGAACATCACTAGCTCAAGTTCTACAATCCCAAGCTATGTGACCATTTTTCTTACAATAAAAATATTTGATTCTCTCTGATCTCTTGCAATTACTTCTTGAAAATAATGCTTTCTCCTGAGGATCATCTTTTGAATCTTCTGTTGTTCTCTTCTTTTCTGATAGAAGAGCAAAAATTATACCTTCTAGAGTTTGTGAAGGTTTTTGACTGAGTGTAAAAACAACATTGTTGTATTTTGAAGGCAAGTTATTTAATAGGATGGCCCTAGCATCATCATCATCTACTATAACCTTAACTTCTGCTAGTTGTCTAATGACAGACTGCAAGTTACTTATATGATTTGACATTGTTATTCCATCTTCCATCTTAAATCTGAATAATTGAAGTTTTAGAGAAAACTTTGCATTAACGGATTTTGCTCCAAACAATTTATTTAGATTATCCCAAAATTTGGCTGATGATTTATCCAAATCAATGTGGTGTAATTTAGTGTCAGAAAGAGCAAGACCAATTATAGCCTTGAATTTATCATCTCCACTACACCAATCTAATAACTTATTTGCATATGTATGTGCTTTTTCCTTTCCACTTACTATTCCCCATAAATTTTTATTCATTAGTTGCATTTGAATTTTCTTTCTTCAAGTATGAAAATTAAATCCAGAGTATTTGTCTAATGGAATCTCCATCACAAAAAAAATATTCAGAAAAGAAATAATGTGACAAAAAAAATGCCTTATCAATAGCTTACTATGTTTTCCTTGATGATATTCATGATTGCACAAGGCTCTTTCCTCAAAATCCTACAACCTCTTTCCAATAGTTGGGCAGCTCAAATCAACAAGAAATAAGGACGAGATCTGATGAACTCCTCTTGGTGTCTCTTTTCCACTCAAAAATAACCCAACCGCTAGAAATGAAGAATGGAATGCCTCTTTCTAAACATACTTACAACCAGATTTGGAAATATGGACTATAGATTTCAATAGATTTCAACGCTTCATCTAATTTGCTATCTTCTACCATGAAATGACTGCAAATTCTTCCTTCCAATGTTTTTTAGCCTACAACTTGGTTGTTTCAACTCAACGTTATTGGGCTCCTTATGCAATGATGTTCAATCTTCCAAAATTCTTCCTCCTTGTTATTTGGCCTGCACCATCAGCAGAGCTCCATCGCTATTTTGAAAACTCGCATCTTTCTCACCAAGGTGGCTCTGATACCAAATAATAAATAGTAAATGCTTTATTCATTCGATGATGAAAAAGATGCAAGACAGTTAAATAGGTATAGCATATCCATCAGATAGTTAAAACTGCCAAAAGAACCAGAACCAACCGAACAACCGAACAATGTAGAAATGCTAACATGAAGTCCTTAGACTAAAAACTAAATATGCTTATGACAATGTTAGTGTAGAGATCACCTTGTAGCTTGATGATTTTGGTCTTGATGGTGAGACTCAAGTATTTTCCTTTTTTTGTGATGACTTTCTTATAAATTTGGATCAATTGATGGATTCAAATTGTTTTGATATCACCATTTATAACTAAAATGGTTGTGATCATTATTCTTCTCTATAACATGATATTGATGCATCTATGAATAGGATTAGTTGTTACAATGAGGGTTATAATCTTTTTGCAATAGAACATGCTACAATTGAAGGATTTTCCTTTGCATAGAATCTTAATGCTTTTCTACAAAAGGAGGAGGATAAGATAATAAATGAGCTCCTTAGCAACAATCATTACTCAACTATTAGCCTTGAATAGCATGTAACAAAAGAGAAACAGAGGGGCTAGATCCTTAAGAAGGGGTGTCTCAAAGTTCTTACTTTGGTACTAATGACTCAAATTAGGGTTTGGATCATTCTTATGGGTGTAATATAAATGAGTACATCAAAGTTTTTTATGAAGTTGTATCCTAGTTTCCAACTATCAATGAATTGGATTTGTGCAAAAGTAAATTGGAGGCTTTCTACTTTAGTGGATGCATGTATCTTCTCATGAGGATGGGTGTGCTACCCTTGAGGTTGAGTCTTTCTATTAGGACATAGATGCATGCATACACATGAGTGTTCTATGAGGTCTGTGTGAACTTCAAGACCAACATGTTGCAACTTGGCCTAAGGATGTACTTGAATTTGAACCCATTAAATTTGAGTTGCATGATGTATTTCTTCCTTATGTAGATTACAATGGAATTTAGGTATGCTTTTCTTTACCATATATAAATTTGAGGCATTTACCTTTTTATTTGATTCATATGGGGCAAGTGAGCTTGATACTCTTGAAGTCATGAATTTTGTTGGTCTTTTTTCAATATGAGCATATATAGTATTACTAAACTAAATGTTTGGAAAATACAATAACTATTATTAGGAGATATGTGAAGGCAATCCTTAGCATTCAATGATAAACATTACTGAAGACTAGAGGATGTTGTTGAATAACCCATCAAAGATTTCACAATAATGTGATGTACAAATATGCATGTGATTAAAACTAACATAGCCATGTTCTTGAATAGAATAAATAGTATTGGAATAATTGCTATGTATAATTACAATGTTCATCTATGAGGTTTGTAAAACAAATATGCATGATAGATTTGAAAATAAATGAGGATTATTTCATGGCCTTATAACTGATGAGGGTGTTGTAAAATATGGTAGAGAGGTTAACAATCCCTAGAGGTACATAGTAGGATTATACAACATGCATGAACACCAGTCTATATTGTGGTACCCATCCACTAAAATGTTAGTCATATCAATATAAATTGTTCTAACAATTTGCATCCATTATCAAAACCTAGTATTAACAAAAATATATTAGAAGGATTGTCAAAATCCTTACTTCATGAAACACTTTGGATGTAAACTACCTAGTATACTTGATTGGTGGTGTCATTGTCAATCACTCAAAAGCCAATGTAGTTCGCATCAACAACTAAACTACAATGAGTTTATTCCATTTAAATTGACAAAAACTATGAAATGGTGAAAAAATGAAAAAGAACAACTGTAACAACCTCCTTGCTACGTTGGCAATGAAAGTTGGTGGGAGTGTTAAATGTAGAAAATATCAATAGAGATGACACCCCTTGGTTAGCATAGGATGGAGGAAAAGGGATATTTTATTATTATTTTAATCTTCCTTCCCATGCCTTTATGAGGGGGGATAGGAAAGTAGTTGGGAGAGTTGAATGTGGCAGCAAATATCTGCGTGGTAGGTGTGAGCGACGGGAAGAAGATAAGAATGAGGAAAATATCTATGGGCAGAGGGGGATAACAAGAGTCAACGGAGGTTTTTGGAAACACACCACAATTTTTGGTGGGAGGCTCTCTGTGTTTGAAGAAAGGAAGAGATAGATAGAACGAGTGATAGGGGAAGAAATATTTGCCTGGAGTGGTGAGCGACTGCAGAGAGGAAAAAGGAAAAGTAGAGGGCAGTTTTAAAGAACACAGGCCCGAAGTTGGTCTAAGGATTATGCCGATGAGTGAAAGAGGGAGAGGCATTTAGTAAGGCAGCGTAGGAAAACAAAAGCAAATCTCTCAGGCAAGCATATCATTTGCAAGTTTTGAGGTGAAGTGAAGGGGAGTGCGAAGGAAAAGAGGTATGTACCTCTATGCATTGTTTTTCCAGTACAAAAACTAAAAGATGTTTGTTGATGTTGATGAAGCATAGAAAACTGAAAGCCCATTACTGCCTTAACAAAAAAAACAAATTAATTTTGTTGTTATTTAATTACCCACAACAATCTGAAACTCCATTTCTGCCATTAAAAGAAAACACACTAGAATTTAGTTAAATGCAAGATATTTACATTCTCTCCCTTGAATCGACCCTTATGTTATGCAGATCTATTTCCTTTTTCTCTAAGATAAGAGGGAGGGGGTTCCAAAAGATCACGTGCTTTCTGATTTAAAATTTTATTTAAAAAAAATAGGGGTTTCAATTTTAGAAAATGTAATGAGTGCAGCCATACAATAAAACTGAGAAATAATGATAGAGATTGAAGAGATCTAAGTCCCATGTAACCTTGTTTTCATACGTTGACTTCTCTAAAGTGATTTTCACCCTTTGATATCTTGCTACTTACATAAACGGAGTAAATATGAAGTAGAGAACAACAACTTCCAAATATTATCAAATATTATGGGACTAAAAATATATAAAAATTTGTACTGTAGAATACCATTATAGCAATATCTACAGATGTATACCAATTAATACTAAAATTAACAGTAGTAATAACTTACAGAATGATGTTGTTCGGTTGTTCCAATACAACTCTTCTTAGAAAATTAAGTGGCTTTGCATTTTGGCCATTATAGTCATTTCTTGCTAATTGCAAGCCTTGTGGAAACCACCATCTTTGTTGTAAAGAATGAAATGGCACTAAATTCCTTAGGAGCAGCGATCTATGTTTTATGAACAGCGTTCTGTGTAGGAGGAAAAACAATTAAGAATTCCTTTTTGTAAGTCTTTTTAACTTGTTGTTTAGCTATGTTATATATGGTAGACAATATGTATTTCTATGATGTGAGTAGACTCACAATGTCATTTTTCATGCTTTTCTCATAATATCCTTGCTATCCCTTGGGAAGAGTGACCAAATTGGGGTCATTGGAGTTATTCCAAAAAAATGATCTAACTGGCAAAAGGTCGTTTTCAATAATTACACTACCATTGAGAGGTTTGGTCTTGTAGATCATATTTTTCTATTTCTAATTTATACTTCAATATTTTAGTCTTTTTGTATGCCTTGTTTAGTCAAACAAGATGAACAAGGTCTAGGCATTAGAGTGGTCATTTGGAGTGGCTCTCTACGGGCCTGGGGCCCCTAAGTCGCTGCTAGGTGAACTAGTAGTAGAGTTATAGTAACAAGTGATAACTAAATTAAAACATTGGGATAAAAACACTAATAAGATAATTAAACATCGTGCATGGCCTTGAGCGCTTGTAAAGGTTAAGGATGCAATGAGAAGGCCTATCTGTCTGCGGAGCATTGAGTCATCCATCTTCAGGGCATGGATTCGGTCATGATTGAGTCTCCTCGTCTGTATGAGAGGTACTTGGTCCTGTGTGTACCATCCCTTCAAGCACACATGATGACACTCCATATGATTACACTCTAGTATCTAGCACCTTAGCGGTCATGAGTAGTACCTGACTTATGACTTAGATGAGTACACCTATATTATGACTTTGACTATAAGCACTGTTCCTTGTGTCTGCTCTGTGTCTGATGTGAGTGCTGGCCATCTTGTATCCCCTTGTTGTTGTTCATCTATTTGGGCCTTGTGACTGTCTCTGAGCATGGTAGGGTGGTCTTTTAGGAGTCCACATGGTTGGGAGGCATTCCCACCACTATTGGGGACTGGTGAACAGGTTTTTGAGCCCTAGCTAAAGATGATCTCTCTTTCCATTACTTCATTCAGTTATTGTAACCATTCAGTCCTTGTATCATACTCAGGACTATGTTATTATACTTGTATCACATTTTGGAATATATCATTGTAATTGTATATGCAGTTATGTAATTGAACTTTCTTAGGAGACAAGTTGTAATCGTTGTATTTAATGAGAAGAAATGTGATGTTCCTTTATTGCTTTACGGATTCTGGTGTGGGTATCGGATCCACTTGTATTTTATGCTTATGGATTCATGTTTTTATTAGATGGGATTAGGAACATTTACTTTGGTGTTTAAAATGAATGCTATCGATCTATCATATTGGCAATTGAATATGTGTATGTTGTCTACTTATGTCAAAAAAAAATTATCTTGTCCCCTTTTGGCTCTTACCCTTCGGGGTTATGTAGAGGGATGTTACAACAACATTAAATGTAGGAGATAAAGAAAGCTCATTGGAATTAAATAAAGTAGTACATGAAACAAGAAAACCTATAGGCCAAGTATGTCATCTCTTCAGAAACTACAAGCTCTCATGTGCATCACAATATAGAAGTTAATCATTCCTTTGTATAAGAATGAAAATGGCATACCTTTCAATTTTCCTCTTCATTTTAAACTCTTTCTAACCAGGCTATTCCTACTGCAATGACTAACATACATGTGGTATATTTATATGTAAAAGGTGGGAAAGAATTTGAACCTAACCTAATCCTTTTCTTAGATATTGCAAGAGTCTAGACCTTGTTTGTATTATAACCTTTGTCATACTTGTGTCAATCTGTATTTGATAAAATAATGATGGTTAAAATCCATAATGTGCAAATTATCTTTGATCTTGTAAACTTAAATTTAATCATGGGTTGAAGTCAACCCCTTCCTAACCAGCTATCATTTCCTAGCTTGAGTACAAAATGTGCTAAATTGTGTGCTAGGATGCTATTTAAAGAGACAAACCCTAGTTAATTATTCGACTGAATCTAGCATTTAAGAATCAAGAGAGATTTTCCTACACATTGTATTATAGTAAAATCCTAATATCAACATAGCATTAAAACACACATATTAAATCATATCCAAGAGTTTAGTATAAAGAGATGATCATTACTTACTGAACTTTCAAATGTGTTTTTTTACCTATTTCTAAACACATATCCTAGATAGTTAGATGAATAGGTTTTAGACAAGGGAAAGTGCATAAATCATTTCCATGGACAAGGTTTGAATGTAACAATGCTCCCAATGGCTTTTATGTAGGGGAGTTGGTATAGTGGGAGTTGGAGGATGTGAAGTAGCTGTCACCTCTCATCCACACCTCTCCCTTGATAATGCTGGATATACTATTTTAAGAAGAAATATCTTATCCATGGGAGGTGATGACTGACAGGATAAGAAATACAAACAAAATAATATGGGAGGTGAGTCAATAGGCATTACAGAGGAAAATATCTCTGAAGAGGCAGATTAAAAAAAAAGAAACTAATGCAAAAAAAAATATCTATATGACAGAGGGGAATATCAGGCTAGTCTCTAGCAGAGTGAGGAAGGAGCAGCATTGTGCCAGGCATAGTGGAGAGGGTTGTAGGGAGTCTTCCCTTTGGTATTTTTCTGGATTCACTGAAGGCAGATGACTCTCATGACTATCATGGTTATATATGCAGATGATTCAAGCATTGATCAGATTTTAGAAGACCTGAGGTGAGTGGAGAGAAAGGAGAATAACCTAGACAAGCATATCAATTTGCAAGAAGTGGGGTGCGCCTAGGTGAGACGTATTTACCTCAGATCTATTTTTAGCACAAAACTAAAATAAAACTAGCTGTGATAGCCTTTTAAAAAAAAACTAGACTATAATTGCTGTGACTCCATTAACCACTGATAATCTGAAAACTCATTACTACCTATAAAAAGGGATTAAAATATGTAGTTTATGTTTTTAGTAAGCAGTAGAAAATTGAAACCTCTTTTCTGAATCAATCTTATATGCCTAAAACACAGCCTCTTTCCCTAAATTGATTTTAGCATATAGAACTTTTTATGAACTCTTTAGATAGAAAGGGTTTCTAAAGAAAGATCCATGTTTTTTGATTATAACGTTTTAGTCAAATGGAGGATCAATTTCTTTATAGAGAATATAATGAAGGCTATCATATTGAAAACAATGGTGTAATGATAGAGGTTGAAGAGATCTAAGTACCATGGAACCTTGTTGTTATATGATCACTCTTCTGATAGATATCTATTACAGCACTTCTTAGGAAATTGAACACCTTTCTATGTTGATCATCATAGTCATTTTATTTTGGCTGAAACACTAGCCTTGTGCAAACCTTCATTTTGAGTTTAAAAATGTTATGGCACTAAAATACTTTAGTTGTAGTAATATGGGTTTATGCACTGAAATTTAGTCACATAAATTCTATTAAGAACTTTTACCATGCAATACAAGAACCTAGGAGAACTACTAGGGGGGGAAATTTAGATTTCCGTTTTGTAAGTATGTATTTGCATTTTATTTTGCTATGATAAATATGGTAGACAATATGCCAAAATTCAGGTTGAGAGTAGACTTGTAATGCCATTTTCCATATTTTATTTTATCCGTGCATACCTTTGTGAAGCATGACCAAATTGGGGTCACTATAGTTATTACACAGCTGATTTAACTGACAAAGGGCTATTTTTAATAAAACTACACTATCATCGAAAGCTTCTATATTGTAGATCTCATTTATCATATTTACTATTTCAAATTTAGAATTTAGTGTTATAGTCTATTTTAGATTACCTCATTTGGTCAAACGAGATGAGATTGGTCTACGTAATTAGAGTTGTCATTTGGAGTGGCTCTCTATGGGCCTAGGGCCCGCAAGTGGCTGCCAGGGGAACTAGTAGCAGAGTTTCATTAATAAGTGATAACTAAATGAAAACATTGGGGTAAAAATATTTATAAGATAATTTGTCCTCGTGCATGGCCTTGAGCGCTTGTAAAGGCTAAGGATGCAATGAGAAGGCCTATCCATCTACGGGGCGTTGATTCATCCATCAGCAAGATGTGGATTCAGGCACGATTGAGTCTCCTCATCTGTATGAGAGGTAGTTGGTCCTGTGTGTGCCATCCCTTCGAGCACATATGATGACACTCCATATGATTACACTCTAGTATCTAGCACCTTAGGAGTCGTGAGTAGTACCCGACTTATGACTTAGATGAGTACACCTATTTTATTACTCTGACTGTAAGCATTGTTCTCCATGTCTTCTTTGTGTCTAATGTGTGTGTGTGTTGGCCATCTTGTATCCCCTTGTTGTTGTTCATTCATTTGGGCCTTGTGACTATCTCCGACCATGGTGGGGTGGTCTCTTAGGAGTCCACATGGTTGGGAGGCGTTGCCACCACCATTGGGGACCGGCAAACAGGTTTTGGAGCACCAGTTAGAGATGATCTCTCTTTCCATTACTTCATTCAACTATTGTAACCATTTAGTCCTTGTACTATACTCAGGACTATGTTATTATACTTGTATCATATTCTGGAATATATCATTGTAATTGTATATGTAGTTATGTAATTGACCTCTCTTAGGAGAGAAGTTGTAATCGTTGTAATTAATGAGAAGAAATGTAACGTTCCTTTATTACTTTATGGATTATTTTATGCTTATGGATTCATGTTTTTATCATATGTGAATTGGAACATTTGTTTTGGTGTTTAAAATGAATGGTATCAATCTATTGCATTGATAGCTAAATTTGTGTATGTTGTTTTACTTATGTCAAAAAAAAAAAAATTATCTTGCTCCCTTTTGGCTCTTACCCTTCGGGGTTACGTAGAAAGATGTTACATTTGGTATCAGAGCCCATGTTCACACATTGGGAGCTATGGCGTACTTGAGCCTTCTATGTTTTACTGTGTTTGGCATGTGTGGCATGAGCTTGTTATATTGTTCTACAGTCATGTTGTTATGCTTTCATGCCTTAGGATGGTGCTTAGGTCATCTTTGTGATGATCTATTTTGATGTGTTCTTTGTTCCTTTAGGATGCCTCCTAGGGGTAGAGCCAGAGGCAGAATTAGAGGTATAGCCACTGTTCTTTGACGTAGCACCCAACATGATGCCAATCAGGGTAATCAAGATAATCAGGATAATCAGGCTAATCAGGCTAATCAAGGTAATCAGAGCAATCAGGATGAGCGTTAGGAGGAACGACGTGTTGATAATCAAGCTGAAGGGCTCAGGGGTGCTCATGTTTTAGCTATTTTACAGCAGATTTTGGACTGATTAGGACCTTGTCAGGAGGTATCTCATGAGGCAGAGTCACAGCCTTCTCTTCAGGATGGTTAGAATGCTAGAGCTGAGCGTGAGCGTTCTCATAGTCTAGATCATTCAAGAGTAGTTGTTGTGAGGGATAGGGTGGATGGAGACAGTGTTACAACAGGTCACATGAGGGATCTTCTAAGGGCTCATCCCCCTACTTTTGATGGTACTGGTACAGGTACCGAGGCAAAGACTTGGTTGATCGATCTCAATCAATGCTTTGCTATGCATCCTTATAGTAGCAATATTAGAGCTTGATGTGCCATTATGCATCTTAGAGGTTTTGCATCTACATGGTGGAGAGTAGAGGAGCAGAAACTTCACCTAGATATTTCTTCCGTGTCATGGGGACTATTCTTAGAGAGGTTCCGTGCATGATTTCTTTTAGATTACTACCGACGGAGATGTGCTGATGAGTTCCATGAACTTGGTCAGTTGACTCTGACAGTAGATTAGTATGAGCACCGCTTCTTTGAGCTAAAGTAATATGCTAGCATTTTTGATGATGAGCCAATGTTAGTACAACATTTCATCAGGGGCCTGAATGCCCGTATCAGTGGTGGTGTCCGTGTGTTTGAGCCGAAGACCTTAGAGGTTGCCATGGAGAAGGCGAGGTTGATAGAGGAGAATTTGACTAGGGGTTTTGTGGTCAGGCAGGTGTTCAAGTTGGTAGTGCCCCTCCTTCAAGATCAGTTGCTCGGGGTACATAGTCTTAGGGAGCTAGACCATCTAAATCACATACTGCACCTTCTTGACATAGTCAGCGATAGAGGTATAGGCCTGCTTAGTCTCAATAGAGTGGGCAGAACCTGGTACTCCATTTGCTAGAGATCGTTCACGTCATTGCTCTCAGAGTAGGTAGTAGAGTAGTCCATCACAAAGTTTTCAGAGTGCTCAACAGAGTTCTAGGGGTGGTGGATCTCAGCAGTCACGTGCACCATTTTCAGGCTGAGGTTTCGGCAGGGGTGGTTGTTATGCTTGTGGGCAGCATGGTCATATAGCTGCTCAGTGTCCTCAGAGATCAGTGGCTGGAGGTAGTCAAAGACAGGCTACTTCAGAGCCTACAGTAGGTGAGGCTGGCAGATCACATAGAGTTTTTGCGATGGTTGATAACCATCAGGCTGAGCATCAGGGCAACGTAGTCGAGTATTCAGGTGTGTTATGTGGGATTACCACATCTATCTTGTTTGATTCAAGAGCTTCAGATTCTTTCATTTCTCCTTCTCTCGTGGAGCGTTGTCGACTCGTGGTGGCAAGGCAAGATGTTGGTTAGCAAGTTGAGTTAGCTACTGGATCCAAGGTGGTTGTAGACTCCTTTGTACATGGTTGTGTGTTGGATTTGGGCACCTTCACTACTACAGTGGATCTCCGTGTGTTACCTTTGGCGTCCTATAGGATTATTTTAGGCATGGATTGGTTGGAGACCCACCTAGCTAGTATAGATTGTCAGCGTAAGTTAGTTCAGTGTGTTGATGATGTTGGAGAGCATGTTGAGTTAGTTGGGCTTCAGAGACCCATTTCTCTCCGTGTGATTTCAGCTATGCAGCTGAAGCGTGCCATGCGGAAAGGTTATCAAATGTTTGCTATTTCAGTTAGTGATCCGGCTGAGGGTGGGATTCAGGAGGTATCTCTTGATGATCATCCTATTCTTTAGGAGTTTGCGGATGTCTTTCTGAGTGATATTCTAGGTATGCCACCTAAGCGCGACATGAACTTTCATATCAATCTCATTCCCGTTGCGGAGCCTATTTCTTGAGCATCGTATCGCATGACTACTCAGGAGTTGGGTGAGTTGCAGTTGTAGTTAGAGGATTTACTGGAGAAGGGTTTCATTCATCCTAGTGTATCCCCTTGGGGTGCACCTATCATCTTCGTAAAGAAGAAGGACGGATCTCTTCACTTGTGCATTGATTATCGCCAGTTGAACAAAGTCACAGCGAAGAATCGATACCCGTTGTCTCGAATAGATGATTTGTTCAATCAGATGAGGGGAGCCAAAGTGTTCTCCAAGATAGATCTAAAGTCAGGATACCATCAACTTTGCATTTATGAGGCAAACATTCATCACACTACATTTCGTACACACTATGGGCATTATGAGTTCACAGTTGTCCCTTTTGGGTTAACCAATGCTCCATCAGTTTTCATGAGTTTGATGAATGGGGTGTTTCGCACCTATCTTGACTAGTTTGTTCTCATGTTCCTTGATGATATTTTGATTTATTTGAGGACTATGGAGGAGCATGAAGTCCATTTGCGGCAAGTGTTGCAGTGCTTGCGGGATAATCAGTTGTTTGGCAATTTGGCCAAGTGTGAGTTCTTCCAGACTGAGGTGAGATATTTAGGCCACATCATCTCAAGAGAGGGTATCTTAGTGGATCCTTCTAAGATTCAAGCTATTGTAGATTGGCCAGCACAACCAAATGTGACTGAGGTTCGTAGTTTCATGGGATTGGCGGGTTACTATCGCCGATTTTTGAGAGATTTCTCTCAGGTAGCCCATCCCATCACTTCTCTTCAGTGGAAAGGGAAGAAGTTTGTATGGTCAGATCAGTGTGAGTCAGCATTTTAGGCTCTTAAGGAGCGGCTAACTAATGCACCTATTCTGGTAGTGCCAGATCCTATAGGTGATTTTGTAGTGTGCACCGATGCTTCTTTGGAGGGTGTGGGGGCAGTTCTCATGCAAGAGGGACGAGTGATTGCATATGAGTCCCGTAAGCTCAAGGATCATGAACTTAATTACCCCACCCATGATTTGGAGTTAGTGGCTATCATCCATGCACTTGTGCGTTGGAGAAATTTCCTTTTGGGACATCAATTTGAATTGCATAGTGATCATCGTAGTTTGCAGTATATATTCACTCAACCAAATTTGAATGCTTAGCAACGCCATTGGATGGAGTTCCTCTGTGAGTATGACTTCGAGGTTCACTACATTCAGGGTAAGGAGAATGTTGTTGCGGATGCCTTGAGTAGGAGGAGACATGAGATTTCACTTTTGTCTCTTGGAGTGGATTTGCGGAGCCGTATTTTGGAGTCACTTCCTAGTGATACTTGGTATAAGGAGGTAAGAGCAGAGATTGAGTCTGGGAGAGTCCTTGAGGGTAGGTTTGCATGTTTCTCACTCGAGCCCGATGGACTTTTGCAACATCTTAGTCGTATTTATGTTCCAGATTCTGGTGAACTTCATTCCTTGGTTCTATCAGAAGCCCATCGTGCACCCTATTCAGCTCATCGAGGTGTCACGAAGATGCATGCCGATCTTCGACAGTTGTATCATTGGACAGGTTTACGATGAGATATTGCTAATTTTGTGGCTCAATGTCTTGAGTGCCAGTAGGTGAAGGCAGAGCATCAGCACCCAGCAGGGTTGTTGCAGCCTCATTCCATCCCTGGATGGAAGTGGGATATGATATCTCTAGATTTCATAGTGGGGTTACCTATGTCTTCATGTCGTCATGATGCTATTATGGTTACAGTGGACAAGTTGTCCAAGGTGGCACACTTCTCACCCATGAGATCTTCCTACACTGCAGCATCTGTAGCTTGAGTGTTTATGGAGGATATTGTGCGTCTACATGGTATCCCTCCTAGGATCATTTTTGATCGTGATCCTCTGTTCACTTCAACTTTGTGGACTTCTCTTTAGCATGCTTTGGGAGCTCAGCTTAAGTTCGGCTCTGCATACCATCCTGAGACTGACAGACAGACGGAATGGGTTAATCAGGTCTTAGAAGATATGCTTTAGATGTACGTTATGGATCGACAGTCTCATTGGGAGGACTATTTGTACCTAGTTGAGTTTGCTTATAACAATGGGTATTACAGTTCTCTTGGTATGTCTCCCTTCTAGGCCTTGTATGGTAGGCCATGTCGCACTCCGTTGAGTTGGGATCGCTTAGAGGACTGAGTTATTTTGGGTCCGGAAATGCTTTAGGATATGGAGCAACAGGTAGTACGGATTAGAGAGCATTTGGCTATAGCTCAGGATCGGCAGAGGAAGTATGCCAATGCCCGTAGGTTGGATCGTCACTTCTCGGTAGGTGATTGTGTGTTTTTGAGAGTTCATCTACAGAAGAGCCCCATCCATTATGGGAAAGGCTCGAAGCTGGTACCTCACTTTGTGGGACCTTTTGAGATCCTTGAGAGGATTGGTCCTATTGCCTATCGCCTTGCATTACCACCAAGTCTATCATGCATCCACGATGTGTTCCATGTATCAGTTCTTAGACAGTATATTCCTGATGTGACCCATGTTCTTGATTAGACTGCTTTGCAGGTCGAGGCAGACGGGCAGCTTTCTTTGGAACCCGTATGCATCCTTCAACATCAGAGGTTGACCCTTAGGGGTCGGGACATAGAGCAGGTAAGGGTCCAATGGGATCCTGATGATGAGTCCTCAGCATCTTGGGAAGATGCGACGAGGATGAGAGACCTTTATCCATATCTTTTTGCAGATTTCTAGGGGATGTCCTGACCCTGTGTTTTTCTTATGTTTTTCTTATCTTGATGGAATTGGATGACTATATATTTTATTTTGGATTACGCATCTTGTTATTATTTTGTATTGGCACCCGTGATCTGCAATCTTGATACTATTATGATGTTGACATTATTATTACTCATGATGGATTTCATGCTTACATGATTATTGTTGCTTCGGCTATATGATGTATATATATATGCATAGGTATCTTGACGTGTGCTTGGAGTGTTGTAGGTACTGAGTATCGACTCTGCTTGGATTCATAGGCCTAAGCATACTCTTATCCTTGATGGTGGTTACTGGAGATAGTCATAGACCCTATTCCCTATTCCCTATTCCCTATTCCTAGCCACTACACTTTGTTGGAGTCGTGTTCTTATGTTGTGGTCTTACCATCTGGATTACCTTATGGTCATGTGTATTTTGTCAGTCCAATTGTTGAGACTTTCCTCAGTTTTATGTGGATTGTATTGAGTTTCTTGGCCTAGTGTGTGCATTGGCTACATCTTAGTATTTACAGGCTTCTAGGAGTAAGCCTAGTCCAAGGGGGTTAGGATGTAACAACGCTTCCGATGGCTTTATCATAGTGGTAGTTGGAGGATGTGGAGTAGCTATCACCTCTCATCCACACCTCTCCCTCGATAATGCTGGATATACTATTTTAAGCAGAAATATCTTATCCACGGAAGGTGATGACTGACAGGATAAGAAATACAAAAAAATAATATGGGAGATGAGTCAACAGGCATTACAGAGGAAAATATCTCCAGAGAGGCAGATTAAAAAAAGAAACTAATGCAAAAAAAATATCTATATGACAGAGGGGAATATTAGGCTAGTCTCTAGCAGAGTAAGGAAGGAGCAGCATTGTGCAAGGCATAGTGGAGAGGGTTGTAGGGAGTCTTCCCTTTGGTATTTTCTTGGATTCACTGAAGGCAGATGATTCAAGCATCAATCAAATTTTAGAAGAGCTGAGGTGAGTGGAGAGAAAGGAGAATAACCTAGACAAGCATATTAATTTGCAAGAAGTCGGGTGCGCCTGGGTGAGAGGTATTTACCTCAGATCTATTTTTAGCACAAAACTAAAATAAAACTAGCTATGATAGCCTTTTTAAAAAAAACTAGAATATAATTGTTGTGACTCCATTAACCACTAATAATCTGAAACCTCATTACTGCCTATAAAAAGGGATTAAAATATGTAGTTTATCTTTTTAGTAAGAAGTAGAAAATTGAAACCTCTTTTCTGAATCAATCTTATATGCTTGAAACACAGCCTCTTTCCCTAAATTGATTTTAGCATATAGAACTTTTTATGAACTCTTTAGATAGAAAGGGTTTCCAAAGAAAGATCCATGTTTTTTTATTATAACATTTTAGTCAAATGGGGGATCGATTTCTTTATAGAGAATATAATGAAGGCTATCATACTAAAAATAGGGGTATAATGATAGAGGTTGAAGAGATCTAAGTACCATGGAACCTTGTTGTTATAAGATCACTCTTCTGATAGATATCTATTACAACACTTCCTAGGAAATTGAACACCTTTCTATGTTGATCATCACAGTCATTTTATTTTGGCTGAAACACTAGCCTTGTGGAAACCTTCGTTTTGAGTTTAAAAATGTTATGGCACTAAAATACTTTAGTTGTAGCAATATGGGTTTATGCACTGAAATTTAGTCACGTAAATTCTATTAAGAACTTTTACCATGCAATACAAGAACCTAGGAGAACTACTAGGTGGGGAAATTTACATTTCCGTTTTGTAAGTATGTACTTTGTATTTTATTTTGCTATGATAAATATGGTAGACAATATGCCAAAATTCAGGTTGAGAGTAGACTTGCAATGCCATTTGCTGTATTTTATTTTATCCATGCATACCTTTATGAAGCATGACCAAATTAGGGTCACTACAGTTATTACACAGCTGATTTAACTGACAAAGGGCTATTTTTAATAAAACTACACTGTCATCGAAAGCTTCTATATTGTAGATCTCATTTATCATATTTACTATTTCAAATTTAGAATTTAGTGTTACAGTCTATTTTAGATTACCTAGTTTGGTCAAACGAGATGAGATTGGTCTACGTAATTAGAGTTGTCATTTGGAGTGGCTCTCTATAGGCCCGGGGCCTGTAAGTGGCTACCAGGGGAACTAGTAGCAGAGTTTCATTAATAAGTGATAACTAAAACATTGGGGTAAAAATATTAATAAGATAATTTGTCCTCATGCATGGCCTTGAGTGCTTGTAAAGGCTAAGGATGCAACGAGAAGGCCTATCCGTCTACGGGGTGTCGAGTCATCCGTCTACGGGACGTGGATTTAGGCACGATTGAGTCTCCTCATTTGTATGAGAGGTACTTGGTCCCGTGTGTGCCATCCCTTCAAGCACATATGATGACACTCCATATGATTACACTCTAGTATCTAGCACCTTAGGAGTCGTGAGTAGTACTCGACTTATGACTTAGATGAGTACACCTATTTTATTACTTTGACTATAAGCATTGTTCTCCATGTCTTCTCTGTGTCTGATGTGTGTGTGTGTTGGCGATCTTGTATCCCCTTGTTGTTGTTCATCGTTTGGGCCTTGTGACTATCTCCGAGCATGGTGGGGTGGTCTCTTAGGAGTCCACATGGTTGGGAGGCATTGCCACCACCATTGGGGACCAGCGAATAGGTTTTGTAGCACCAGTTAGAGATGATCTCTCTTTCCATTACTTCATTCAGCTATTGTAACCATTCAGTCCTTGTACCATACTCAGGAGTATGTTATTATACTTGTATCATATTCTAGAATATATCATTGTAATTGTATATGTAGTTATGTAATTGACCTCTCTTAGGAGAGAAGTTGTAATCGTTGTAATTAATGAGAAGAAATGTGATGTTCCTTTATTACTTTATGGATTATTTTATGCTTATGGATTCATGTTTTTATCATATGTGAATTGGAACATTTGTTTTGGTGTTTAAAATGATTGGTATCAATCTATTGCATTGACAACTAAATTTGTGTATGTTGTTTTAGTTATGTCAAAAAAAAAATTTATCTTGCTCCCTTTTGGCTCTTACCCTTTGGGTTTACGTAGCGGGATGTTACGTTGAATCATAGTCAAAGTTCATTTATGGAATCAAAAATTATGTCAATGAATTCAATGTCAAATTTGTAGTGTAACATAATCAACCTCACACAAGTTATGAGAACAACCAATTTATAGTTTTATGTTTTACTTATAATAGAATCAAGATGAAGAAATTCTAAATTATGGACCAAAAGTTATAAAGAAACTGTGGACAACTACTTATCAACTATTAAAATCAGCTAAATAATTTCATTCTTCTAAATTTCTTTTTCCCTAAATTTTTATTATATAATCTGTGACAAATTAATTTCATTGAAAGATACTTATTTTTACTACTTCACACTTTTAAAGCTGTTGTTGTCATCTTTGTTGGAATATATTCTATTGTGATGAACCATTGGTCCAATAATTCCTTAAGAAAATTCTAAGGAATAAGCCTCGTTATTCGAACCCTTACAATGAATTTCTTTTAACATCGGTTAATTAGAAGGACATTCATTGAACAACAAAGCATGAGCAGCTTATGAAGGATAAAGAGGATGCTTTGCCCATACACCAATGTAGACAAATGTGATGAAATCCATATTTTTAGAATATATACGTTTAGAATATCTCAAATTTAGTACAACTTCATCAAAGTAGATAACCTCAATTTTAAGAGACAATAAAGACAACTCTTCTGCGACGTACGTTTGGAATCTATATATCTAAAAGAAAAGTAAAAGGTCAGATTGAGGGAGAGTGTTTGATATGATATTTGTAGACTTTATAGGAATGCAATACAGAAAATGGTCCAAGTTCAGTGCATCTAATCTTTATACTACTTATTGTCCAGAAGGTTTTATCCAAAAGGTTTTAGGTGCATTTTGTGAGGGCCTATATAACAATCTTGTAGCCTCCTACTAATTTACAGGCATATAAAGAACAAGAAAGAACTTGATCAATATGTATGTTCTAGTCTCTCTGAGTTTTCCCAACTACTTCAGGAAAAACTTTTATTTCTTGAAATAATAATTTATTTGTTGAAGAGTTTGGGGGAACTCTAGGAGTCACTGAACACTTTATTATCATGAATGAGATTTATGGCATTCTTTTCTTCATTGAAAACAGAAAAGCTTGAGCGCTGTTATAATTAAAATCACAAGAACACATTTGTTTCTGTTAGTTCATATAATCTGGGTCCATGACAATTATGCCATATAATGGAAGAATGTAGTATCTCATACGAAATATGGAAGTAAACCTTATCTTTTAATTACTTTATTATGCTTTATTTCTTTTGTATGAATTATCTTTTTTAACTTCTTTTTCCATGCGAATACAATGTCTGGTTAGAAAATTTATACTCTTACATTAGTATAGATTCGATGTGTTGCTAAATATAGATATGGAAAACTTAAGTGGAACTTTGTTTTTAAAATTATATCATTCCATTTTATTTTTTGTATTGTTCGAGCCTCTTCCTATAGCTAATTTAAATTCAATGAGTTTTTCTTAAATATGCACCCGGTTATAATTGCCACTCTTGATGAGAAATGGCAAAAATATTGGTAAACAGTAGGCATGCATTGATCAAGTTGTTTGTCCTCCCATAGTTATGTATGTTAATCACAAAAACATGTCAACTTGTTAGAGTTTAGATAGATTGTCTGACATGCTGGTTTTGTTGACTGAGATGATTACAGGTCATGTAGACGACATTACAATGCAACACAAACATAGTATTGCACTTCTGAGCATGCATAGCGTAGGTGTGATGAAAAAATGTTGGACAACTTTAAGCCTGGAACTTTGAAGCAGGGAAACAAATTTTTGCAGAAGGTGGAAGCGTTTGTTCATAAGAATTGATTATAGAACTTGAGATATTCACAATGTAATTTCTATGGATTCAAACATTATCTTAGTTTAATATTAGTCAATGTGAAATTGGTTATATGTGTTGAGTCGGTTTGTAACTCCCGGAGAGTATACGGTTGTATAATCCGTAGATGAGTTTGGTACTGAACTGCTATTTGAATGAGATATTTATTCAATAGTTACCTTTGGTGTTCAATATGTAGAACCTTAGAATAAAGAAACTTAACAAATGATCATATATTCAAAGAATAAAATCTTCTAATTATAGTTTGTGGGGATTCCCTAATGAATATGTGTTGCTATGAACACACTGAGTAAATAATGATTATAAATGTTTGGTATTGTGTATACCGTATGTTTTATTGATTGTAGTACTAGCTAAACTTTGCTTTGTATTTGTCCATTTTGGAAAGGAATCGTATATCAATTAGTAAAAGCACCAAAGGTGCTATCAAATGGTCCATAGGCACAAATATTTATAGGTTATATATTTATATTATTTTTTATTATATTGATGCAAGCATTGTTTTATTATTCATTTATTAAATTATAAAATTGATATATGTAATTTTAAGGTTAAGAGTTATTTTATGTTACTTTGGAAATCTTTTGTTCAATGAAATAATTAGTATGTATAAATGAAGACTTTTTAATAAAATTTGGTGAGATAATTTGATTTTGGTATTATTTTTATTTGTATTTATTTTTAGAGTATTAATAAGATTGTTAACTTATATATTCTTTATTTTGGATTAGATTTGTATTTATCAAAGTAATTTAGATCACCTCCATAAGTATGAAAATGACTCCTTTTTTCCTTAAAATCAAATTTGAAGATTGATTTTAATTGTTTTCTCTAAGTGATGGCTATGAGACAACGTAAACTGCAAAAGAAGTGAATTACACACTAAAATGTTGTATATATTTTTATAGAGGATTGTATATATAAAGGTTATATATATAAAGGATTTTTATAATTATATAAATTAATATAACGATAGATTTTTTATACTAAAGATAGATCTTTTAGGGGCATATGTGTATATATATTGTATATAGCAGATATGTGTAATGCCCCCTCATTTTTGGCTTGTGATAGTTGTTAGTGTTGCATTACTCTCTGCTTGATCTGAGACAACTGTTAGCTTTTTTTCTTTGCATCCAAATAGTTTTGAGACATTTGAGCTATTGAGACTATGGTTTATGTTTATTCTGATTGTGATAGATTATATTCAACTGATCTAATTCTGACATGTGGAGTAAGTTTATGATGACATGGTTGTTTTTCAGTTCTGATGAGATGAACATGTTAGTGATGATTTGATAATATCATGTTTATGCATTTGATTCTAAATAGAAGTAGTGATAGTGTTGTTTCAGAGCAGGGATGGTGTAGTACTGCTCAGATTGAGCACCTTACTATGCCGTAATTCTCTGTCCCGGTGTGTTTTGATATATACATATACAGTTGATCTTGTACAACCCACTAGTTTTCATGCAGGTTGCAGGTACCAGGCCTAGACTCTGGACCTGACTTAGCAGGTCTAAGCGGGCCCTAAACTATGGATAATGTTGATAGAGATAACATGGGGATTATCCCCTAGGTTAGTTCAACCTTCTGTTTGATGGTCGTCATGTGGTTTATTGTCAGGTTCTGTCTTCAGGTTGAATTCGTGAGTCGAGATGTCACTCTTTGGAACTTTGCCTCAGAACTATGCCTCGGTTTGGTCGTCTTGTGGTATGATGAGTTTTGTCAATTTTTTGTTTATTAAGCCTAGGATATTGTGGAAATGCATTAATTACTATAATGGTAATATATCTTTGAGTTTGATATAGCTTTGCCTTTTAGTCGTTATTTAACAATGCAAATTTGGATATATTATTTAAGTAAAGTTAACAAGGATTAATTAATTATTTTAATGTTGATATTAGGATTTGTGATATAAGTATTTATTATAGTATAATAAATGTTAGAATCATGTTGCGTAATAATTTAATAACTGGTAGTTGTCTTTGAGATTCCCAGATTTGGGGAAACGCTATAAAAAGTAAAATTTCAAATTTCTTCTTGGGGGTGGGATCTTGAGTAACAGATTTGTGTAAGTGGAATTTTTTTTTTGGGATTTGCCTATTTTTGGTTTTCTCAGGATTATTTTGAGGGGAAGTCTTTCAGAGAAGAGGGGCAGAAGATTTCTTTTGGAGGAAGAAGGAAGCAGGGAGGAGATTTTTTTTGAATCTGGAGGATAATATTTTGGGTATGTCCTTGTGATAGATTTGTCTTTGAATAAAAAATTTTCTTCTCTCTTCAAATTGTTTATTGCCTAGATTCCAAACTTCTGCATGCATAATCGGTCCTTGAATCCACCTTTATTATGTTGAAAATCTTTTTTTTTATGTATCCCTTGTTTGGCTCCATGGTTGATCATCTCTAAAATTTTACCAACCGAATCTCCTATTCTCCATCAATATGTCAATTCAAACTAGAAATTTCAGTGGTTATTCTATTACCCTCTCTATTGCAGTCATGCATGCTTTCTTAATGAATTCTTCTTTTGTTTTTTCTGGCGATCATTGCTCTCTCTGAGATGTCGATTCTTCATGAGCATATTACCAAACATTTAAGTGAACCGGGTTGATACATTATACTAGACAAATACTATCTTCCTTTACACCATAAACAATATTGGGGTTGCTCCAATCTTCTCATTACATCTAAGTAGAAGCCATCAATGACTCGAGTTGCTTTCTTATAAAAGAAATGATGTCCAAAATTGCCGCATACGCTTGAGTTAATTGCTTAATCATTTTGCTTAAAGAATGTCTAGTAGGGAACATTAAACGGCGGGGTCGATTAGCAACGACAAACTTTTCCCTCTCTGAAAGTTGTTTAACGCAAGATGTGTACCTTCTACCTTTCTTGTGAAGCCGTTGTACGGCCGTAACTAGGATATCCTTGTAGTCAAATGCATCATTTCATAAATCGCTATCTATGACATTTTTTTTTGAGCTGTAATTATTAACTCCCTCTGATATATCGATTGGTGTCGTCTTTCCCAATGAGCCAGCCCTTCAGGAAATCTCATTTCTATTGAAAGAAAGAGAATTTAATTACTTTAATGTTGAATCTCATATATATATTCTATCTAAAATCATTTATCATCTGTAACTAGAAATAATTTGTTTAAATAGGCCCTACTACTGTTGTAACCCATTTCTTTCTTTTATTGCTGGCTTGAGTTATTCTTCATGCAACTTGCATTGAAATCCCATGCATAACTTCTTCAACAATTTTGCAATGCACCTCTGGGTAAGGTAAATCCCTCAATATTTCTAGCAGATCCTTGTAATGCTAATCTTTCAGTCTCAATCAACAGTTATGTTTTTGAATTGCTTTGTCATCATAAATTTATCCTAAGGCCTTAACTTGTCTCTGATGATGCCATGGCTTGGTCAAAAGCCTGGGGAGATCTCAATAGAATACTCCATCGCATCACCTTTTCAACCAGCCATTATTCTATTTGTACACCTCTTCGACTGTCATTCCAGCCATCTTATGACCTTCTTAGGCAAATTTAATTCCAATCGAAGGTTGGTTTAAGCCTTCTGGATTTTATTTTTAGTTTTACATGCTCTCTGATATTTGTATAATCTGTATGAGTGGAATCATTACATTTATTTTTCCTGAACTCACTTGCCCAATGGTTGGTCACAATTTTAAAGGAATTAGTTCCTTAGAATGGAAAGTAAACTGGTGCTATTTTAGAAAGTTTCTATGGTAAAATTTATTTATTTCAGCTAGATTTTATGTTAAGATCTTATTACTTAAAATAGATTCAAATCAAATGCTTATGTTTAAAGTTATTTCCTAGTCCGTAAGTAGCACTTATTTACTATAGTAATAGACTTGACCTCTTACTAAGATTTGCACCTAGATATTTGAATAGTAGGATTATTTTTGCAAGTGTAAATTAAGAGGTAAATAAAATGCATAACTTAGTTAAGTTAATCAGTTACTCTAATATTAGCTTTTTTTTTTCCCTATATATATATATATAAGTATTCTTATTTGTTAGGGTGTCATTATTGTATATAGGGATACTCAAGTCTTGTCTTTTAATTTAGAATTTTTTTTTTCATTCGTCTAGTAAGATTTTTGTTGATGTAAGCTTGCTTGGTCATTTTATATGCGGGATTGGAATAGAAATATAAGATTTGGTGTCAAGTCTTGCAATTGTTCCTCTACTGCCTTTGTAATTGATGAGGTTATCGGAAGTAAATTGATTTATTTGGTTCATATTGTTCTTATTTTGTATTGATTAATGAGTCTACGGTTTTACCTTGAATTCTATTTATCTTGTATGTCATATTTGTCTAGATGTTATGTGTCAATTAGTAGTGATCCGTGTCAAGTGTTTCTAACTGTTGACATATTTTTGGATGTATCATTGTCAGGTTTCAATAAAGAGTTATAATAGAGATTTGGGACTTGTTATTTTCATTCTTGGTTGTGTCACTTATTCAGAGGCTTTGTTGAGACTCTTGTGTTTTGACTCTCTATATTCTAGTGAGAGAGGAAATTGATTAAAGACTTGGACCTTGCTTGTCTCCTATTATTGAGTTGGCTTGTTGTGAAATTTGGAGGCACTTCATGTGTATCCTTGTGATTTTTCTTTGGTTGGATTTGAATAACTAAGTGTAGGTAGGGGAGTGGCTTCTAATGTGGGGCTGACACCTAAAGTGGCTATCTGGGTAACCCATTGGAAGTTGATTAAACAAGTGAAAACCTAAAAATTAACTAAGGGAGGGAAAGGGTAAACATTTGAGTAATCTAGAAAAGGAAGACTGCATGTATGACCTATGGGGCCGGCGCCTAGAGAGAGGCTGTCAGGGTAACCATAGATGGGGGTCAGCATTTAGAGAGAGAGACAATCGGGGAAACCCATGTAGAGCCATGCGATGACACTTCCTCCTACTACACTCCAGGTTGTCCTGTTCTGTTGCCTCTAGATGTTGATTGTGGTGTTCAGTGTTGTCCGCATGTGAACTTTTGGCATTTCTGTTCTCTGTTAGTTCTTTTGTCCTTGCTTGTGAACCTCATTGTTATCTCCTAGCTCGGTGGAGTGGACCTCAGGGTTCCACATGGTTGGGAGGCAGAGCTATCCATTGGTCATCTTGGAGAATCAATTCGAGTCCAGTGTAGAAGTGTTTCAGCTCCAGATTTGTTTTCACTCTCTGAGTTGTTGTAATCGTTCACAATTGTACCATTTGTAACTGATGTAATCGGCCTTGTAATCTTGTAACTTGTATGGAATTCTTGTAATCATTTATCTCTGCAAATGTATAAAGTATTATTCTTATGTTACATGGTGTTGCATAGCACTTGTATGGTTATTATTCTAACTAATGCAATTTTGTGCCCTAGAGTTGTTAGTTGTATATTACTTTTAATGTTGTTGTTTCAATGTTAATGCATATTTTAGTTTCAAGAAAAAAATAATAATTCTGTATATTTTGCACCTGTTAACTTAACTCTCTAGGGTTGCATGATGGGGCATCACAATATGTCAAAAACTTAATATTATATTAGTAATAATCTTAGTATACTAGAAGATATTGTGACTTATAATCTTAGTATACTAGAAGATATTGTGACTTAATGAACACCAACGTTCATTCACACACACAATGAATACTAAGTTAACTTTCAAACCCATGCATAGTGTAGTGAAATCTCAAGTTCATTTAAACACACAAAGTGAGCACCATTGAAGTTTGAAAGTATTTTTGTACATAGACTGCATACTCACACACACGCGCGCACACACACACACACACCCACACACACCTCTATGTGTGCAGGTGGGTTTGAAGGTTATCTTTAACATTCACTTTGTGTGTTTGAATAAACTTTGGATTTCATTATGTGCGGGTAGGTAAGAAAGTTAGTTTTGGCATTCATTGTGCACACACACATGCACACACACACATGTTAGTTTTGGCATTGATTGTGCACACACACACACACACACACACACACACACACACACACACACACACACACACACACACACACACACACACACACACACACAAACACACACGTGTGTGTGTGTGTGTGTGAATGAACTTTGGCATTCATTGGGCATGCATGCATGTGTGAATGAGCTTTGGCATCTAACTTTGGTATCCACTTTGTCTCATATGTCTGTGGGTGTTTGATTGAACTTTCACATTGTTGTGTGTGTGTGTGTGTGTTTGTGTGTGTGTGTGTGTGTGTGTGTGTGTGTGTGTGTGTGTGTGTGTGTGTGTGTGTGTGTGTGTGTGTGTGTGTGTGTGTGTTTGAAATAACTTTGACATTGAATTTTGTGTGTATGAAAATATACTTTGTGTGTGTGTGTTTGAAACAACTTTGAAATTTATAATTTTGTGTATGAATGTACTCTTGGAACTATCACTTTAAATCAAACTGCAACAATGATTATGATTTTGATAGTGCTAAGATTTGGTATTCCTACATGTTTGAACCTATTGTGTTAAGATTTGGTCTTCCTACATGTTTGAGCGTATTGTGTAGAGAACAAGAGTTAAAAAGATAAGGCTTAATCTTTTGATGGTGGATTATACTTATAGTTCTTGAGAAGGATTTCTTTCTCATAAACCTCAACAAGCTAGCTAACATGCTTTTTACATCCTCGTCCATGTCTTCCCATTTAATCCAAATAGAGAAACAAAGAAATAAGATGTAGATTTAAATAAATCTAGTAGAGTAATGACATTAGGGGAAAACTAAAAAACCTAGCAACAAAGCACACTCAATGTATTATTCTTCAACAAAGAGATACAACACATTTGCAGTCTCCTGGAGTTGACACTTTCAATCCTAGAACAATTCCGAGTGCATGTAACTACTATAGAAAACTCACTAACATCTCCATCCCAAGCCTCTAATATATAGGCCAAGGAGATCTAAAAAAACACTAATCCATTTCCAAAACCATGGACTTAACCATCTGCCAAACCTTGGTCCAATTAATCTAAATTGGACCCATGTGCCCCTCTCTAATAGTAACTCTATTTCATGTCAATTGATACTTGAATTTCTATTATCAAAGAGATTTTTGAATCCATTGTGGATTTCATTTGATTTAGTAGGTATTTGGTGATGGGGATTCTCCTTTCTAGATTTTTTATATTTACTTTATTGAGCTTGGTAAAATTGGGTCAGGGTATGGCTCCTCTTAAATTTGATTTTGAGTAAGTTTGGACCACATTAATGAGATTTGTAAACAAGGTTCATTGCTCAAATGTATGACTTAATCTTTACATCACAATCTCACAACAATGCTACTGGATGTGTGGGCTTGGGTATGGTAGTTGAGGAATTTCAACCTGAATCACCCTCTTACAAATGCCCATGCTACCATTATAACACAATTACTTAATTTTTTTTTCATATATATTTTTAGTAATATTAAAGAGGATATCTATTGGAGCATCATCCACAAAACAATCAAAATATAGAATACTAGCAAAAGGAGGCACATAGGCCGAAATGAACAAACAGTTCCAAAAAAGACTGAAAAAAATTTCATAAAAAAACTACCGAAAATCAAAATCATACAATAAGGAACCAGAGAAGAGGTGGGAAACAACCCGACACCTACAACATTAGAACAAACTTAATCCAAATTTGGAACACCTTTTGACTCAATTTCTTCAAAAGATCTTCATGGATTGAAGCTCTGTTGTAACCAGACCAGCCACTCCTATCAATAAGGAAACTACAATTTTTAAATGCTTTTTATGGGTAAAAGATTTGGCTGCTACAGCTGACTCCACCCCTCCCACTACTGGCCACTTATATCTAGTTGTGATAATTTGATTTGTTATTGATAGTTTTAAATGTTGATAATAGAGATAAAATGCTAACAAACAGTTGCTACCAAATAAGTAGGAAAGATCAATAAATGACTACTTTCCATTAAGACACAACACAAATAACGGCCACTCAATAAATATGAAATGTCATATTTATATTGATTTTTTCAAGCACATGGAAATTTATGTATCCATTTAGTGTAACATTTTGTGCTAGCTCTCTCAGCCAAAGCATACGAGTTGTCATATCCTTACAAACTATATACTCCACTTTCTGTAGAGAAAACATCATTTGACAAGCTTCAAAGAAGCATTTTCTTAAAATGGTACACTTCCCTCTAGACTCCCAAATGTCTCGTTCCATCTACATCTGTTATTGTGATTCAAAATTTAAATGTGTCATCTCTTATTGTGATTCAATCTTTAAATGTGTTGTGCACCTATGCACTACATATTACAAGATTTCTATTAAAAGATGTTTTGTCCCTAACTCCTTAGTGTTATGTTATTAATTCTATTATGTTTTAAATACCAAGAACTAATGAAGGGTTTAGTTATCAGTTAAGTAGGGTTTTATTCCCATTGAGTATGTATAGAGGGAAAACCTAAACGATGTATCCCTTTCCAATACCATTTGGTAATGCAATATAGAGACTGACCATTGTGGGAGGAATCTTCTATTTTACAATTAGATTTGAAGGTACAATCCTGATCCATAAAAGGATCATGAAATTGTAATAGAAACATTTATAGACATGAAATTTTATGAATAGTAAAAAGGATCCAAAATCTAAACAAAAGACATAGCAAAATTGTCAGAAAACAAAGTAAGAGAACATAAAAGGATGGCACTATGATCAGAATAGTGTCTTAGAGGTCAAAACCATTGTGCTGTACATTAGCCCCAATTGCCCTATACATTAGACATAACATACTTCCATGTCGTAGATGTAGGAAACCGTCAAAGGTAGGCAACAATGTGGAAGGTTTACACAAGATTTTTGCAATCATTTCATTATTTCACCATGCTAATGAAAATTCCACACCAGAAGATGATGAGCTTAATACAAAATACAGATCCAATTGCAACAATTTGAGAAATTTCTAAAATGAATTGAATGTATTTACAGTCTAATCTTTATATTCGCCCTACTTTATGCTAAAAATATGATAAAGGAAATGCATAATATTGCACCCACTAACTATCAAATGAAAAGTAGTAGATGCTTTTTCTAAATTTCCTCTATGAAAATTGACATCTCTATCTTTGATAATCTTATTAAACATAGAAAATTCTAGCATCTTTCAGGAGGTCTATGCATTCCCTAATGGTAAGCCAGAAGAAGAAGAGATGTATTTGATGATTGAATGCATTACAATATGAGAATATATACTACGTAACAGTTGATAAAACTGTTAAGGAAGTTGGTATAATAGAACCAACTAGTAGAACCAACGTAACTACATGGAGAACCAATGTAACTACATGGTTAAACAATGTAATATATTATACAAACATTCCCCCCCCTTATTACATTGTTTTTACAAATGTACCCCCTAAACAGTTCAAATTTGATCCTACCAAGAGGTTTGGTGAACATATCTGCTATCTAAGAGACTGTAGGGCAGTATTGGAGCTGGATGTGGTGGTTCAAAACTTGGTCTCGAATGTAATGACACTTGACCTCAATATGCTTAGTGCGCTCATGGAAAACTGGATTCTTCACAAGTTTTAACACACACTGATTGTCGCAGTAGAGAACTGGTGACTTCTCTTCAAGAATGTCCATATCTGCCAAAATATAACGTAACCAAATCACTTCGCACACAGCTCCTCATGCAGCGTGATATTTAGCCTCAGTGGATGAAAGAGCAACAACAATTTGCTTCTTACTAACTCACAAAATTGACCTAGATCCAAGATGAAAAAATAACTTGTGGTGGATTTCCTATCATCTACAGATCCTGCATAATCTGAGTCTGTATATCCCTATAAGAACTGATTGTTATTCTTATATTCCAGACCATAATTAACTGTGCCTCGAATATATCTCAACACATGCTTTGCAGCAACCCAATGACACTTCTTTGGCTCCTGCATGAATCTATAGAGATAGCTGATAGTAAAACACAAATCTATTCTGGTGTAGGTGAAGTAGATAAGGCTCCAAACTAGCTGCCTGTAGAGAGTGGCATCTACTTGAGGTGAATCTTAGAAATAGGATAGGTGCAAAACTTTCTCCATTGGAGTGGAAATAGGCTTATAGTTGACCATTCCATATTTTTCTAGGAGTGTCTTGGCATATTTCATTTGGAAGACGAATATGTGGTTCTTCTTCTGCCATATCTCCAAGCCAAGACAATAATGAAGTAGCCCCAAATCTATCATGTCGAAGGAGTTCTTGAGACCATTCTTTACATCATCAATGAGACTGTCTGAGTTGTCAATGACAATAAGATCATCCACACACAAAACCAGAATGACAATCTCTGTGCGTACTTTCTTAATATACAAATTAGGATCTGAGGGGCTACGGGTGAATCCATGCTATAATAGGTGACCATCAATCTTAATGTACCATGCCGTAGGAGCTTGCATAAGGCCATAAAGTGCTTTGATAAGATGACATACCTTGTGTGGATGATGTTCATCAACAAACCCTTCTGGCTAGGTCATGTACACTTATTCTTTCAGAACACCATTTAAGAAATCACTCTTGATATCCATCTATTGAAGCTTCCATCCCTTCTGTGCTACCAATGCATAGACCATTCTGATAGTTTTGACCTTTGCAGTGGGTGCAAAGGTCTCTTCATAATCAATGCCCTCCTATTGAGCATATCCCTTTTGCTACAAGTCGTGCTTTGTACTTTTCAATAGATCCATCTGCCTTGTACTTTATTTTGAAGATCCATTTGCAGCCAATAGGTTTCTTCCCTTCAGGTAGATCGACAAGTTCCCAAGTATGATTTTGCATCAGAGAATTATACTCTGCATCCATAGCCTTCTTCCACTTAGGTTGGCTTAATGCCTCTCAAACTATGTCAGGTTCAGTGCTGTCAACAATACTACTCATGAGTGCAAGATTCACTACATTTCTTGTCTGACTCTTGGTTCTGATTCCTAACAAAGTGCCTAGAAGAGTGTGCAGGTTAGAGTCCTTGATTGTACTTTGCACCCACTTTGGAGGTTGACTGTGCTGCTACTGGTGTGTAATGTTTTCTAGAGTGCCCAAATCAACATACAACTCTCCTTGTAGTTCACTTTCTCTACGAGAGTCTTCTACATGCTCGTCATCTAATTATGAGAACAATTTATGAGAACTAGGAGGTTGTTGCTCTTCTTTTTGTGATAAGGAATTGAATGGCAATTCATCACATACCACATCTCGACTCTCATGTATCTTCTTTGTCTTAGGATGATGAAGGGGGTAAGTCACAAAACACACAATAACAGATATTGAACACAGCAAATAGAACTTTCTTTTATTAAACTGGGCAACTCATTACAATATAGAAGCTCAATTAGAATTAGAGGATCAGTCCTCTACAGGCTGCAACACACTACAGCTACCATCACTAGGCTCTAGAATCTTCCGCCTTCTGCAACCCCCAAATCAGCTAGGGTTTCTATTTTCCTACCTATTCTTGACTCTACACTTGCCCCCTTAACTTTGCTACTGCCCAGGGTTCCCAAAAATGGTTATTAATAGCCTTTTTGGCGGCCAACAACCTAATTTCGAAATTTGCATCTCCCTCCAAAAATAGGTCAACTTCTGGGAGCCATAACTTTTGATCCGGGACTCCGATTGACGAACCGTTTTATGTGTTGGAAAGATCACGGAGTGCTCTACGTGCTAAGAACTAGCTCTACCAGTTCTGGCCATTTTCAGGCCCGTACGGGGCCGTTTAGTGCCTCAAACCTGAGTTTGAATAATTTTCAAGCATTTTTCAGGAAACGAAAACTTTAATATCTTTTAGCTCGTAAATGATCTTCATGTGATTTCTTCACCAAAGGTCTTATATTTCCATTATGTAACTTCCTATAAATTTTGACTTCATTCCGTGCCCAAATGCAAACTTTCTAAAAATAGCAGTTTACTATTTTTAGCAGTTTGAGAAAACTGAAAGTTCTACATTATTATTTAGGCGATTATGGAACCAAAAACACTAATTATGGAAAGAAATGAAAATAACTACAATGATTTTGAATTGACTTCTTTTTGGGTGATGCAAGATTGCCCTTACACCACTGGATGCTCCTGCATCAGATGACACCCAGGGTAATTTGAGAAGTGACCTTGTCACGTCTCATGGGTTTGTGTGAGGAAAACCCAAACGGTCAACCTCTGCCTTAGACAACCAAGAAGAATCTTCAACAGGCCTTCCTTTCCATTTTACCAGATATTCTTCATATTGCTGATTCCGAGTACTTCTTCCCACACGGCTATCAAAGATCTCTTCTATCTCCTCTGTTGAAGTAGATGCTGGAATACTCCACTGTTCTTCTATTGGTCCATCCTCTGTTCCACCTTCATGATATTCTGACAAATCAGCAATGTTGAAAATAGGGGAAATATTGATCCCACTTGGCAGCTCTACCTCATATGCATTTCCTGAATCATGTTTCTTCAAAATTTTGCATGGTCTAAATTTCTTAATTTTCAACTTATTGTATGTTCCAATTAAGAACCTTTCTTTTCTCAAGTGAACCATAACTTCATCTTCTACCTGGAATTCCTTATATCTCGTCTTCTGATCTGCCTTAGCCTTGTACTGAATATTCATTTTATTAATGTGCTTTCTCACCTCTTCATGCAAATTCTTCAGATGTTCTGCAAAGTCTTCAGCTTCAGCACTTGTCTTTTCTCCGTTGTCCAGCTTCCTTAACTCAGAAACATTTCTTGGGCTATTGCCATATACAATCTGGAATGGTGATTTACCAGTACTCCTATTGACAGAATTGTTGTAAGCAAATTCTGCCTATGGTAAAATCAAGTCCCATCCCTTAGGCTTATCTCCTACTAAGCATCGTAGCAGGTTACCCAAACTCCTATTCACCACTTCAGTTTGTCCATCAGTCTGTGGATGGTGTGCAGAACTAAACTTCAAATCTATCTTCAACTTCTTCCACAATGTCCTCCAGAAATAACCAACAAACTTGGTATCTCGATCTGAAACTATGCTCTTTGGAAGACCATGTAGTCTCACCACTTCCCTGTAAAATAACTCTGCAATATGAACAGCATCATTAGTCTTCTTACAAGGAATAAAATGTGCCATCTTTGAGAATCTATCCACCACCAAAAAAATAGAATCATGCCCTCTCTGTGTCCTTGGTAAACCAAGAACAAAATCCATACTAATATCATCCCATGGCTTCTCTGGTACAGGTAATGGTTGATACAATCCTGTATTTTGACTTGTTCCTTTTGCCATTTGACATACTCTGCAACTCTGCACAAACTTCCTCACATCTTGCTGCAAATGTGGCCAATAATAATTTTCACCAACAATTGAAATGGCCTTATCTTGACCAAAATGTCTAGCCAATCCTCCACTATGCTTCTCCTTAATCAAGTTCTCTCTCATGGAACTCCTCGAAATGCACAACTGGTTGCCTCTAAACAACATGCCGTCTTGGATTATGAAATCCAACCATTTTGTCCTGTCCAAAGTAATAGGCTCCAGACAAGCTTTCCAAGCCTCTGCAAAATCTGGATCTTCAGGATACAAACTTTTGAGCTCATCAAACCCAACAACCTCTATCCTCATTTTTGTCAACAAATTTTGCCTTCTGCTCAAGGCATCTGCAACTCTATTGGACTTCCCACTCCTGTGCTTCAAAACAAAGGTATAACTCTGCAAAAAATCAACCCATTTTAAGTGCCTTTGGTTCAACTTCCCTTGACTATTAATATACTGCAAAGCTTGATGATCAGTATATAAAACAAACTCTTTTTTTCCATTTCTTCAAAGCCTGAACTATTGCATAAAATTCCTGATCATAAACAAAATACTTTTTCTTGGCATCATTAAGCTTCTCACTAAAATAGGCAATGGGCTTACCTTCTTGGCTCAAAACAGCTCCTATACCACTACCACTGGCATCACAATATACCTGAAATACCTTATTAAAATCTGGAAGTGCCAAAACAGGTTGTTCTATGACTTTCTGCTTTAATGTATCAAAGCTCTTGTCTGCCCCTTTAGTCCATCTAAACTCTTTTCTATCCCCTCTCATTGTTTTAGTTAGGGGTGCACAAATGCTACTAAAATTCCTGATAAACTTTCTATAAAAACTTGCCAAACCATGAAAAGATCTTACCTCCATTGCACTCCTTGGTGTAGGCCACTCAATGATAGCCTTTACTTTTTCTGGGTCCATCTTAAGACCTTCCTCTGAGACAACAAATCCCAGGTATACCAACTCCTTCTTTGCAAAACTACATTTCTTCAGATTAATCAACAACTTCTCCTCCCTTAGCTTCTCTAGAACTCTTCTGATATGCATCAAATGCTCATCCCAAGTCTTACTAAAAATTAAAATATCATCCAAATAAACAATAACAAAACTTCCCAAAAATTCTTTCAATACCTCGTTCATGAGCCGCATGAATGTGCTCGATGCATTGGTTAGCCCAAATGGCATGACTAACCAATCATACAAACCTTCCTTTGTCTTGAAGGCTGTCTTCCATTCATCCCCTTCTTTGATACGGATTTGGTGATACCCACTCTTCAGGTCAATTTTTGTGAAGTACTTGGCTCCACTCAAACAGTCCATGATGTCATCCATTCTTGGCAATGGAAATCTATACTTGATCATTATCTTATTGATGGCTTGAGAGTCTATACACATCCTCTATTCTCCATCTTTCTTTGGTGCTAGTACTGTAGGTACTGCACATGGACTTAGGCTCTCCCTTATCAGTCCCTTCCTCAACAACTCCTGAACTTGTCTGTTCAGCTCTTCATTCTCTACAGGGGTCATTCTGTGGGCTACCTTGTTTAGCAAACTGGCTCCTGGTATCAAATCCATTTGATGACTTATCTTCCTTACTGGTGGTAAACCTTCTGGTACATTATCAGACATAATGTCCTGGAACTCTTCCAACATATCTGAAACTTCTGCTAGTACATCTCCACATTTCTCTTGACTAATCTTAGGAATCAATGCAAAACAATGACGCTCATGCTTCATACCCTCCAAAAATTTCCTACCATCTACCAAACAAATTCTGGCAGTACTACATACCTTTTCTTCCACCTCCTTCAAGGGATTCAACTTATGATGAACTCCATCCTTTGTTAGGGAATATGTGTTTGCACGGCCATCATGGATAGCGCTCCTATCATATTGCCATGGCCTCCCCAATAACATATGACATGCATCCATCGGTATGATGTCACACAGCACCTCATCATGGTAGTCACCAATCTTGAACTTCACTAAACACTGTTCATTGACCAAAGCTCTATGGTCCTTCTGCAACCACGCAATCTGGTATGGATGTGGATGCTTTCTTCTTGTCAACTTCAACTTGTCAACCATCTCCTCTGAAACAAGATTATCAGTGCTTCCACTGTCAATAATAATATCACAACACTTACCTTCACATTTGCACCTGGTGTGAAATAAACTCTTCATCTGATAGGGTTCTTTCTCCTCATTCAACAATGTTCTTCTGACAACTAGGGTTTCTCCCCTTTCTGTATCTTCAGAGTGCTCAGACTGTGCATCTTCATCCACATGTGCAACTCATGCATTACCTTCAGGTCTTCTATTCATCCTTCCTTGATGTTGCGGACACTCATATGCTCGATGCCCTTCTTCTCCACATTGGAAACAGGTTCCTCTAAAACCTCCTCTTCCAGGTCCTTGCCCAGGTCTGCCTCTTCCTCTTCCTCTTTGCTCACCATTGTTCTGGTCACGAGGACAGTAGGTATTATCACCTCTCTAATTTCGACTGGTACCAGCTTCTTCACTTTTCTTTGTATCTTCATTTCGGCCCCCATAGGGTCTTCCACCAGTCCTTCTGCCTTGACCTCTTCCCCTTTGCTTGTTGTCAAATCTTTTATTCAGCTTCTCTTCCACCTTCAGGGAAAACTGGTACGCATCTTCTATGGTGGTCATTCTGACCAGGCTCAACTCCTCTTGAATACTCGGCCTCAACCCATTAATGTAATGGGCTACCTTCTCCTTGTTGGGCTCTGCATGGCCTGTCCTAATAGTAATTTTATAAAATTCTTCTGTATACTCCTTAACAGACTTGTTACCTTGTTTTGGTCCTTGCAGCTTCTTCAGCAACTCAATCTCATAGTCCACAGGAATGAACTGCTTCTTCAGTTTCTCCACCATCTGATCCCATCTGGTAATCTTTGCTTTTCCTCTTCTGTTCCTCTCTAATTGGACCACTTTCCACCAAATATTGGCTTGGCCCTTCAACTTTGTTTTTGCAAACTTAACCCGATCTGGGTCCTCTACATCTTCATACTCAAAATACTCCTCCATGTCATTGATCCAATCAATAAGCTGTTCTGGATTCAAATCTCCAAAATATGTAGAAACTTTGATTCTGGGCCTCTTTCCAATCTTTGAAATGGCCCTCAACAACCTAGCTTCTGCAACATCTCTTGTAGCTTCTTGTTCTTCCTCAGATAGCTCTTCTTCAGCTTCATCTTCACTTTCTTCTCTTATCCTTGGCTCAAACCCTCTTCATAGCTCCTCTTGCAATGCATCAATTTGCCTTTGTAAGGCTCTAAAACCCTCTTCCAACAAAGCATTCCTCCCAACACGATTACTTCGTGGAGGCATCTTGGTCTCTGTAGTAGACCCACAACCTCAGGTCTTGGTGCAAACTGCCTCACGGTCGGTGATCTGTCTACACACTCAGGAACCTTTGCTCTGATACCACTTGATGAAGGGGGTAAGTCACAAAACACACAATAACAGATATTGAACACAACAAATAGAACTTTCTTTTATTAAACTAGGCAACTCATTACATTATAGAAGCTCAATTACAATTAGAGGATCAATCCTCTATAGGCTGCAACACACTACAGCTACCATCACTAGGCTCTGGAATCTTCCGCCTTCTGCAACCCCCAAATTAGCTAGGGTTTCTATTTTCCTACCTATTCTTGACTCTACACTTGCCCCCTTAATTTTGCTACTGCCCAGGGTTCCCAAAAATGGTTATTAATAGCCTTTTTGGCAGCCAACAACCTAATTTCGAAATTTGCATCTCCCTCCAAAAATAGGTCAACTTCCGGGAGCCATAACTTTTGATCCGGGACTCCGATTGATGAACCGTTTTATGCATCGGAAAGCTCGCGGAGTGCTCTACGTGCTAAAAACTTGCTCTGCCAGTTCTAGCCATTTTCGGGCCTGTACAGGGTAGTTTAGTGCCTCAAACCTGAGTTTGAATAATTTTCAAGCATTTTTCAGGAAACGAAAACTTTAATATCTTTCAGCTCATAAATGATCTTCATGTGATTCCTTCGCCGAAGGTCTTATATTTCTATTATGTAACTTCCTGTAAATTTTAACTTCATTCTGTGCCCAAATGCAAACTTTCTAAAAATAGCAGTTTACTATTTTTAGCAGTTTGGGAAAACTGAAAGTTCTACATTATTATTCAGGCGATTATGGAACCAAAAACACTAATTATGGAAAGAAATGAAAATAACTACAATGATTTTGAATTGACTTCTTTTTGGGTGATGCAAGGTTGCCCTTACACCACTGGATGCTCCTGCATCATAGGATCTATGAGACAATATGCTTTTGATGTAATATTGTATCCCAACAATATACACTAAAGTGTTTTAGGATCAATCTTCTTTCTTCTATTGCTAGGGAGATGCATGTATGCTGTGCAACCAAACACCCTTAGATGAGAAATTGAAGGCTTTTGACCAATCCATACCTCTTCCAGTGTCTTGTGTTGTAAGATCTTTGTTGGTGCCCTGTTGATGAGGTATACAGTTGTCTGCACTACTTCTGCTCAAAATCTTTCCTCCAACTTGGCTGTGGAGAGCATGCATCGAGCCATCTCCATGACAGTCTGATTGTGATGTTCTGTAACTCCATTCTGTTGGGGTGTATAGGGAGCAGTTAGGTGCTGCTTGATGCCATGATGTTTTAGGTATACCATGAACTCCTTGGAGGTGAATTCCCCCTTGATCTGAGCAGAGGACAAGAAGAGACTGGCCAGCTTCTTTGACAACTTGCTTGTGAAAGTCCTAAAAGTTGGCAAAGGCTTCATCTTTCTTCTTGAGAAAGTACACCCAGGTCTTTTGTGAGAAGTCATCCATGAACAATTGGAAGTACTTATGTCCTGAAAATGAAGCAGGCACGGGTCCGCACAGATCGGTATGTACCAACTCAAGGCGATGTTTAGCATGGAAGCTACTAGCCTCGAATAGATCCCGGTGTTGTTTACCTACAAGGCATCTAGGACATATAGGCAATGAATTTGAAGTTGGAGGAAGTCCTCTTACCATTTGTTTGGAGCTGAGCTGATGCAAGGAGCTGACTGAAAGGTGCCCATAGCGATAGTGCCAAAGTCCCATAGATTCTATTGTTGAAGCTGATAGACCTATTGTAGGGGAGGAGACAACATCTAATGTAAACAATCTATCCTTCATAAATGCTCTAGCAAGTATCATACCTTCTCTTGAGATTAGACAAGTCTTGACCCCATCCTTCACTTGGAACTCAACTTTCAGTTTGTGGTTCAGAAGCTGACTGACAGATAGCAGGTTTGTTGTCAAACCAGAAACATACAACACCTTAGTGAGGGTACAATAGCTTGTCCCAAGAGGAATGATGATCTTACCTATACCCTTTGCAACATACTCCTTGTTGTCAACAATTTGAACTCTATCTCTAGTAGGTTGTTCTATTAGTGCATTGAACAACTCGCAATTGCCTGTCATATGCTTGCTGGCACCCGAGTCTACCAACCAAATATCCGTCGTGGGCTGTGAGGTTTGGGAGACAAGGACTAGATTGTGATGAGTGTTGCAGTTGGTTGTTTCTAGTTCATCTTCTTCTGATGCATCATCTTGTTGGGCTGCTACATTGCCTTTGTGCCTTCTGTGACGATGACAGTGTTTGGATGGCCGAGTATCACTCCAACCAAAAAATCCTTCTTTTCTTGAGTTACCTTGTGTTAAGGCATTGTACCAATAGTTGATAGTGTCATGATTGTTCTTGTTGCATATATGACACCATCGGTTTGCCTTTGGAGGCTTCGACTATTGATGTTCTTGTTGTTTCTGTGGCTACTTTCGATGACACTTTTGACCTTTTGATTGTCTGGAGATCAGGGCCTTGTCTTCAAGTTCACCTTGGATAGATTGAATGGCTTCTTCCTCCTGCAACAGATTCACCAATTCATCAAATGACACATCTTGCTTGGTGATGATTAGCATGGTGACAAAGATTTTGAACTGAGATGGTAGTGCTCTCAGCATAATTGGTACAAGTAGTTTGTCCTCCACCTTTTCTCCAAGTACAACAAGCTTAGCTTGCAGTTTAGATAGCTACCATAACAATTCCTCAACTTTCTTGCTAGCTTGCATACTGAGTGTATGTAACTTGGATTGTAGATGGAAGATCTTCATTTGGTTCTTCACTTGGTAGATTGTGGAGAGAGAATTGCATGCCGCCTTTGATGTTTCTGCATCCCGAATGTGAGGTTGAACTTCATCGATGATGCTGAGTGTTATCAACATCAATGCTTTGGCATCAGCCTTGTCAAACCTTTGCCTTTCATCTGGATCTTCCAGTCTAGTTATGTCACTAATGACAATTCCCCATAGATCCTCAAAAATGAGAATTGTCCGCATCTTTGTCTTCCATGCGGCATAATTTAGCCCTTTCAAAACTTGAGCATCGGAAAGAAGCAATTTTGGGGCTGACATTGTTCACCACAAATAGAAAAAACTAGTCCAGACAACAATTTTATTATTATTTATTTGACAATATATTCACTTTCAAGAAGAAATTGTGGCACGGAGATGAGCACGATAGGCCTGTGCTATGAGACGAGGATGCTTGGGTGTGTGTTCTACCTCATCTTCATCATCAACATCATAACCCTTGTCAAGTTTTGCTCTAATCTTCCTTGCTTGACATTATACATCAAATAGAAAGTAATCTAGCAATCCTTGCCTAAACAATTCATCTAATTGAAGATTATCGGTGTTCTGTAGGGCATATAGAAGGGCAAAATAGAAGCCTGAGCTTTCTGAAACAGCACGTCTGGCTCGAGGTGGCTCATTTGCATGATTACTGGCCACACTGTTGGCATCTAGTGCGGTGGACATCCACTTCTGATTGATTGCCTAGTGCCTTGTCACATTTTACAATTCACCAAACAGTGCCACATGTGTGCAACTCAATCTTCAAGTGTCTTCAGGAGGGTGCTTCAAATGGCATGGATGGAGAAGTATCAGTTTAGGCAACAACCTTTTCAATCTTCCAGCAATGACCTCTTCAATCTTCCAATGCTATTTCTTCCCAGCACATTACAATCTTGTAATGTTGTTTACTCACTGTGTGTGCTTCTTTCCTCACTATCTGGTTTGCATTGGGCACTTCCCTTACTTCTGCACACCTCAAGAGTATTCCATCATCATCCTATGAAGTCTAGCATCGGTGCGCTGCTACACAGACTATGCCTGCTCTGATACCATTTAATGGTAAGCCAGAAGAAGAAGAGATGTATTCGATGATTGAATGCATTACAATATGAGAATATATACTACGTGACAGTTGATAAAATTGTTAAGGAAGTTGCTATAACAGAACCAACTAGCAGAACAAATGTAACTACATGGAGAACCAACGTAACTACATGGTTAAACAATGTAATATATTATGCTAACATTCCCTTCATTTTTAGAAATTTTTTCAACTCTGATAGATTTCTATACCTAACTAATGACATTTTACTCTACTTATGAATCATTTTGTTGATATTTTTCTCCCAATTTTCCCAAGCAACAATTGCTTTACTATTGTTTCCCTTTTGGCATTATATATTTTGGAGGTTCTAGCAATTTTATTTTTAGCAATTTGTCCCAAAAAATGCATTCCCTCATCTCTTTCCATCCATCTTGAAAACTTGGTGGAATATAGTTTGACATTCTTATGAAATAATTGATAGAGATTGCTTTTTAACCTACACTTTCCAATCTGAGCTAGAAGATCACATCGAAAGGTATAAGGTAAAACATGATCATCAATTTGGAAAAAAATAGAAAATTCAATGCTAGTGATGAAGTCCTTGAATCTGGTTTGTAACAACCTCTCAATTTGTTGCATTTGCATTGAGAGTTGGTGAGGATATTGATTGCAGAAAATATCGAAGGCAATGTAGAGGAGGGGAAAACATCATTCAATGCATGGGGAGAGAAATATCTCATGGGCAGTTGAGTTCATTAAATATAGGAAGAAAATATCTGTGGGAGGATGGTTTTAAAAGAAACCCATGTATCATTCAGCATAGGGAGAGTACTATGCCTAAGAGAGAAGGAAAAGAGCAGGTTTGAGGATAAGAAGAAAGTAGAGAGAATTCATAGAAAGACACAGGGGGTTTTCAGAAGAGGCTATCTATTTTTTTTAGAGAGAAAATACAAAAGAAAAAAAATATAGAGAACATGGGCAAAGAGGGGAGGTGTTTCAAAAACAAAAGAAAAAAAGAGAGGCAGGGGGATGGATTAACCCAAGCAAGCATATCAAATTGCAAGGTCTCAGGCAAGTGGAGGAATTTGCAAGATCAGAGGTGTGCTGAAGCAGAGAGAGATTAGCAGACGAGGAGCACTTTCAATTGTGAGGTATTTACCTCAGTTTTCTTGTTTTGTTTCTAGCACACAAACTAAAATCTATTAGTTGCAATTTCATTAGCACAGAAAACTGAAACTCCATTACTGCCTCTCAAAATATAATGGGTTGGTTTCTATTTTCATTAAGTACAAGAAACCAAAAACCCATTTCTACCTTCATAAAACTTGAATATGTATGCTATTCATTAAACACAGAAGAACTGAAACCCATTACTACCCTTTTCAACCAAACAAATATATGTTAGCAGCTGTATTCTTTATGCATAGAAAAATGGGAAACCTCTTCATTACCTTTTTAAAATATTGCAGAAATCATTTCAATGCAAGATATTACATCGCCTCTTTTGGCTTTCTCCACATGGCTTTAAAACTATCTTTGGCTTGGCCATTTCTTCCATTTGGAGGCTTGGGTTTCTCTCTATGGCTTGAGTCAATTCTTCCTTTCCTTAAGGAGGCATTTTCAACCCCAAACTATTATCCATTTGCTAATACCTTTCCCCTAACTATCCATTCTTCCTTGAGGTGGCAGTTACACTATAGGCTGAGCAGTAGTTATTTATTTGGATTATTTCCTGAGAAGGAAGGTCCCATGACTAATAGGAGACAATATCTAGTTTTCGACAGAGCAGAGGCAGTTTGGGAAGAGCAACCCTTAAGAGGAAAGAGGGAGAGTTAAAAGAGTATGAAGATCTTTGAAAATGAATAATGGTTTCTAATGAAAGTAACACTATGAGAAGCCCCGTTGTGATAGTAGAGATAGGCTACATGACTTGTTGTATATGCTTGTAGCTCAATGTTTTGTTGTAAGGTGTGTGCCACTATAGGGAGTTAATAAAATCACTGCAGCTTTTAATTATTAGTTTCGTCATTGCATATGTGGGTATAGGGATTATATCAAGGATCTAAGGAACTACTAGAGAAGGGAAAACTAAGATCTCCATTTTGTTATTATCTTAAACATTTTATTTTGTTATGTTTTATGGTAGTCAATATGTAAAAAAATTGGCTATGAGAAGGCTTGCAATGCCATTTGTCATATTTTCTTTTTTATTTTGTCCCTGCTTTCCTTTGTGAATCATGATCAAATTGGGGTCACTGGAGTTATTACAAAATTGATCTAACTAGCAAAGGGTTGTTTTCAACAAATTTCATTACCATCAAGAGATTTGGTCTTGTAGATCCCATTTTTCTATTTCTAATTTATACTTTAGAGTTTTAGCCTTTTGTATTTCTCGTTTAGTCAAACGAGATGAACAAGGTCTAGGCATTAGAGTGGTCATTTGGAGTGGCTCTCTATGGGCCCAGGGCCCGTAAGTGGCTGCCAGGGGAACTAGTAGTAGAGTTACATTAATAAGTGATAATTAAAACTAAAACATTGGAGTAAAAACACTAATAAGATAATTAGACCTCATGCATGGCCTTGAGCGCTTGTAAAGGCTAAGGATGCAATGAGAAGGCCTATCCATCTGTGGGGTGTTGAGTCATCCGTCTGCGGGGCATAGATTCAGGCATGATTGAGTCTCCTCATCTATATGAGAGGTACTTGGTCCCGGTGGTTCCATCCCTTCGAGCACACATGATGACACTCCATATGATTACACTCTAGTAACTAGCACCTTAGCGGTCATGAGTAGTACCTGACTTATGACTTAGATGAGTACACCTATATTATGACTTTGACTGTAAGCATTGTTCTTCATGTTTCTTCTGTGTCTGATATGAGTGCTTTCCATCTTGTATCCCCTTATTGTTGTTCATCTATTTGGGCCTTGTGACTATGTCTGAGCATGGTGTGGTGGTCTCTTAGGAGTCCACATGGTTGGGAGGCATTGCCACCACCATTGGGGGCTGGTGAATAGGTTTTGGAGAACTAGTTAGAGATAATCTCTTTTTCCATTACTTCATTCAATGATTGTAACCATTCAGTCCTTGTATCATACTTAGGATTATGTTATTATACTTGTATCATATTCTAAAATATATCATTGTAATTGTATATGCAGTTATGTAATTGAACTCTCTTCGGAGAGAAGTTGTAATCATTGTAATTAATGAGAAGAAATGTGATGTTCCTTTATTGCTTTACGGATTCCGGTGTGGGTATCAGATCCACCTATATTTTATGCTTTTGGATTCATGTTTTTATTAGATGGGATTAGTAACATTTGCTTTGGTGTTTAAAATGAATGCTATTGATCTATCATATTAGCAACCAAATATGTGTATGTTGTCTACTTATGTAATAAAAATAAAATTATCTTCAGCCCTTTTGGCTCTTACCCTTCGGGGTTACGTAAATGGGATGTTACATTTGGTATCAGAGCCCATGTTCACACACTAGCAGATCTAGCATACTTGAGCCTTCTATGTTTTACTGTGTTTGACGTGTGTGGCGTGAGCTTGTTATATTGTTCTATAGTCATGTTGTTATGTTTTCATGCCTTAGTATGGTGCTTAGGTCATCATTGTGATGATCTATTTTGATGTATTCTTTATTTCTTTAGGATGCCTCCTAGGGATAGAGCCAGAGGTAGAATTAGAGGTATAGCCACTGTTCTTCGATGTAGCACCTGACATGATGCCAATTAGGGTAATTAGGGTAATCAGGGAAATTAGGGCAATCAAGGTGAGCGTCAAGAGGAATCGCATATTGAGAATCAAGCTGAAGGGCTCAGGGGTGCTCATGTTTTTGCTATTTTACAATAGATTTGGACCAATTAAGACCTCGTCAGGAGGTATCTCATGAGGTAGAGTCACACCCTTCTTGTCAGGATGGTCAAGATGCTAGAGCTGAGCATGAGCATTCTCATAGTCTGGATCATTCGAGAGTAGTTGTTGTGAGGGATAGAGTGGATGGAGATAGTGTTACTGTAGGTCAAATGAGGGATCTTCTTAGGGCTCATGCCCCTACTTTTGATGGTTTTGGTATAGGTACCGAGGCAGAGACTTGGTTGATCTATCTCGATCAATTCTTTGCTATGCATCCTTATAGTAGAAATACTAGATCTCGATGTGTCATTATGCACCTTAGAGGTTTTCCATGTACATGGTGGAGAGTAGAGGAGCAGAAGCTTCACCTAGATGTTGCTTCCATGTCATGGGGACTATTCTTAGAGAGGTTCTGTTCATGATTCCTTTCTCTATCACATTAACGAGAAGTAATTTTACCCCTTCCCTAATATTAATTCTTAAAAAGAATTAATTACTTAGCACTATGACTTAGGGTACAATCATTTTTCCTAGCTATTTAAATCCACTTCAACATAAAAGTTCAAAATGCATTAACAATTCCATGGAACCAACTATCCTTTACACAATTTTCTTTGGGAAAAATCCTCACAGGTGTAGGGAAAATTTCTTACTTGGTTCAAGTTTTAGGGTAGTGAAAAATCTGAGCCAACAATTATGTTTATAGTTCACACCACCAACAACTCCCTCTATTGGTCACTTTGCCCATCCCATCCCACATTGGGGGTAGTTTATTGTTCCCTATCTAGCACCAAGATCTTGGTATGTTCCTCACTCTTCATTCCATGACTAAGGTATGTCCCTATCCCAATCTTGAGCTTCATGCACCTAAACACCCTATCACATTGACACACTAGACCTCGTTACCACACTAGAAACTAAGATCCACTTGCAACCTCAATAGCATACACTTATCCTATCCTACTAGCCTTGTGATCAGTCCATGTGTCCCCATCCTTTCTTTTGCAAGATATATCCTTCCCTACATTAGGCATCATCAACTCCACCCATCCACACTTTGGAAAAAAAGATAAGATGTATGTACTTGACTACTGATTTTTTATCTTTGATTATCTTTTGGCACACCTCACATTACTCCTACTCAAGGCCACCATGATCATTCATAGCCTTGCATGCATTTACTGGTGTATATCCGGGTATGGTCTTTCTTTTCAACTATTGAGTTTTCTTGGACAACCTAGTATAATTCCCACCAAGTTCATGAAACACCTTGCATTGTACTAGGTCATCCTTCTATTTATTTGGCTATCTCAATACAATCCCCACTAAGGTCATCAAACACATTATGTTATGCTGAGGCATCCTTTTGTTGTTTGAGAGTTAGTCATAGTGTAGGAGATACATCATCACATTGGTCTTTATACCATGTTGCATAATATCTTATGCAATATCAAAATGAGTGCTCTATACATTTTTAGTTTGACAACTACATTAAAGAACACATTCCCCCACTTCCCATCCCCTATCCATAGTGCAAATCTTATCTTGATTAATCATGGCTATGTATATTCAACTGATTACATTATGGTTGGTTTGTTACTTAGTTTCTTATATCATTATCATCAATTTGCTACATCATCATTTTATCTCTTCTTTCTATTCTTCTACACAGTTATGCCATGATAAAAAACACACATGTTAGAACTTGCATTCATTCATTATAACACACATCCATACGTGGTATCTCTTCAAAAACACAGTTTTTTTTGGATATGATGCTTACTTCCAATTTTAGAAGTATACGTTATGTACACACACACACACACACACACACACACACACACTAAACACCATCAAATCTACTCACATAAATCAATCATATATCTATATGCATCATACATCATAATATAAAACACATATCACATCAACATTACATATATCCATAATCATCATGTGAATAATAAATTAAGCTATCACACAATACATAATCCATCCACACCTACATCATGATCACACAATACCTAATATCATGCTATTATTATAGAACTGGTGTGGCATTTTTTGACATAACAAAATAATTACATCATACTCATGTATCCATAACCATCACATAAAATAAAATATAAACATCTTACATAAACGTGTCCATAAACCACATGTATCCATCTACATAACAACAGTATGCAATAATCAACTATCATCCATCACATCATAAACATAACTCAAAAATACATCATGGTATAAATGTCAACATATATACACCTCTCATAAAAAATGAGGTAAAGAATATAAAATGACTCATCATACATGAAGCTTTGTACAGCATAACACTGACACTATATACATCAATATATAAATCAAAATACACCATATGTACACATGAGCCAGCTATACCTGATTCACACTATCTCCATGGGACCTTAATGGATATCCACCCTATGGTAATGGAGGTAGTGATATCCCCATTGATATTGATCTCCTAGATCATCTTTATCTCACTAACCTACTATGTGTATGCTCTGCATATGATGGCTCCCTCTACTCTATTGGCATAACTCACTCATACAAGGAGTGATAGTACATAGCCTCTCTACCTACTCGAGCCACCTCTATTGTAGCCCTCTAGGCCTCGAACACTACATGTGTCAACCCTATAGCACTCAATGCCATCCTCCCATGATCTCACTCTTGACAGAGCCTCTGTACATTAGCCTATGCTCTCTGAAGTTGGGCATGCATCCCATCATGTGTTATCTGTAGACTATCTAGTATCACTTGGAGAGTATCCCTCTCCACTTACATCACCTCTATCTCCAACTCTCTAGCTGCCAACTAGTCCTCCATATCGTCAACCCCCTCTCATCTCCCTAGAGACCCTTGTATTTTTTGACATAACAAAATAATTACATCATACTCATGTATCCATAACCATCACATAAAATCAAATATAAACAACATACATAAATGCATCCATAAACCACATGTATCCATCTACAGAACAACTATATGCAATAATCAACTATCATCCATCACATAGCCATCACATCATAAACATAACTCAAAAATACATCATGGTATAAATGCCAACATAGATACACCTCTCATAAAAAATGAGGTAGAGTATATAAAATGACTTATCATACATGAAGCTTCGTAGAGCATAACACTCACACTATACATCAATATATAAATCAAAATACACCATATGTACACATGAGCTAGCCATACCTGATTCACACTATCTCCATGGGACCTTGATGGATCTCCACCCTATGGTAGTGGAGGTGATGACATCCCCATTGATATTGATCTCCTAGATCATCTTGATCTCACTAACCTACTTTGTGTATGCTTTGCATATGATGGTTCTCTCTACTCTATTGGTACAACTTGCTCATACAAGGAGTGATAGTACATAGCCTCTCTACCTAATCGAGCCACCTTTGTTGTAGCTCTCTATGCCTTGAACACTACTTGTGTCAGCCCTATAGCATGCAATGCCATCCTCCCATGATCTCACTCTTGACAGAGCCTCTACACGTTAGCCTATGCTCTCTGAACTTGGGCATGCATCCCATCATGTGTTGTCTGCAGACTATCTTGTATCATTTGGAGAGTATCCCTCTTCACCTGCATCACCTCTATCTCCAACTCTCTGGCTCCCAACTACTCCTCCATCTCCTTGACCCCCTCTTATCTCCCTAGAGACCCTTGCCCCATCCTCCTCCACCCCCATTAATCTCCATATGCTCTCCTCTATCTCCCTTCACACTTGTAGTTGAGCCTATACTTGTGGCTATGGATATGCCTATACCTATGGATATCCCTACCCTTGTGGCTATACCTATGGTTGAGAACCCTCTGCATGTGGTACCTATGCCTGCAACTATATCTATCTTTTCCATAATCTACCAACCCCTCCTGGCACCATGCTCACCCTCTATCTCTATCATGTAGCTCATCAGTGACCCCATCCATCTCATCAATGACCCACCACGAATGTCTCACATCTTGCACAAATATATATCACCATCATCCCCTCTATCTAAACACATATATATGTCTCCTTTTCTAATTGCTAATCCCTATCTCCAATCAGCCTCAATACTACAATTTGCTCCCAGGTCCATACCTATAGGAGCGTGACATGCACTAATCTACAACCATCCATATATACAATCAAATGGATATGTTTGTACAAAATCATCAATACATCATCAATACACAGGGGCCCTAGACAAATATCTATTCCCCATAAAACATATCCCCTAACACATGCCAATCTAATAGGGAAAATCTACTAGTCTTGTTGGAAAGCAATAAGCCCCCAACAACTACTGCCATCACCAATGGGATGTTGTCAACCATCCGTATGCTGCCACCCAAATACATCCTCATCCCATCTCAAGAAAAGTCAGATCTCCTAGACACTAGATATAGTGCCCACGTATTGTGCCACTTAGAGTAATAAATTGGGTAGCCACAAAATCTTCTACACATCCTCTAGTGTCACTAAAATGCCCCCTACCAAGAGATGAAATGTGCTCGTCTTAGAGTGCCACAAGTCTACCAATGTTGTCAACATAGCCCTTTTGGCCATGAGCCATGGCATCCTCGTCACATGCCAAATACCCACCATCTCTAAATATCCCCACTCTTGCTTCTCCCAATCCTCCATTATCTCTAGCACAGCTGAACTACACTCTTGTGTGACTATCAGGCCTAGCCACACCTGCACTCATCTAGAAACCATGTCTAAATATTCTCAACACCTCCTTTTCTATATTTCCCCTATGCAGGCACCTCATTTTTCTATATAGGCACATATCCTTGGCACATGCACTTAAACACGCTTAGACCCTATTTTATAGCACCTACACTCATTCTTGATGCAAGCGCTTATTTACGCCCATGCTCCATTTTTCCATGGAGGTGTTTGTTCCCCATAGCCATGCTTATTTATTTGTGCAATTCATTTTCCCATGCATGCATCCATTCATAAATGCACATGCTTGTTTAATGCAGGTACTTGTTTACCAAATGGTCACACTCAATTTTCCCACACCCATGCCTGGTGATACCACATGCACACTCGTTCACATTTGGCCATCTTTTCTCACCCCAAAAATCATGCAATAAATACACAAGAGGGATGGTGTTCTACATACCTTGTCCCACTAGTCACTAATAAGTTCCATCACATACTCCACTCGATGAATGTGTATAAGTACATGCTCCATTTTTCTCTACACTCCTTCTCTACTCTACTCCACTTCTTCTATTCACAATGGTGAAAATGAACTATTCACCCCTCCCTATTACCTATTTATAGCCCCCTCAACTCTAATTTTTACCCCTAGCCTTAATTTTTCACTGTCTTCCACTCATTTCTTCACAACTTCTTTAGTTTTCATCCCTTTTTCTTCCATCCCTCCTCTTTTTCTCTCTCGCATTTGATTTCCACTCCCATTTCATCATTTGAGAGCTCACTCATGCTCTTTTTTGTCCACCTGAGCTCTCGAGGGGACATCATCTTGCCACCATATTTCTTTAGTTTTCTAACCCATAGGGGCATCTCCTCACCCTTTCTTATAAAAAAATGCTATATTTTATTATTCTTTGAAACAATGTTATTCTAATGCCATTTCGAAGAGGGGCAAAATGTAGACACCCCAAATAATCTCACCTCTATTTTGACCTTAATCAGGGCATCAACTGACTATTTCTTCTATAATTAATTGGATAAAAGCATATTTATTCAATTAATCATCCATTTTATCCCTACATTAGTTAAATAATTTTTCTTATTATTTATTTAATAGTCACTATTCACGTACCTTCCAACATTGTTCATCCATAATTAACTGAATAGTCTAGAATATTTAATCAATTAATTAAATTTCCTCCTATATTTCAACCTTACGTGAATAAATAAAAATATTCATTCACCTAAGCTCTTCTCACCTCACCAAAAATTAAATAAATTTCTAAATTTATTTAATTTGACATTTTGTGCACTTTTAATTAAGTGGCTAAATCACATCACTTACCATGATTAATCATTTGCACATGCATAACCATGATTAATCAAGGCTTTATGTGGTCAAGTCTTCATATGGGTACACTCGGAAATTGACATGTACAAAGGGGGTACTTGGAAGCATGGAGAAGATTTGCACTACCTTCCAAAAAGTTACTTTTTAATCCCCACCATCCAACCTTTTCGAAGCATAATATTGACCCTTGATTCTCATTGAATTAAGGGCACCCCTTTGACCACCTCTCATTGCTTGCCACTTGGAGGTTTCTCATGCCTCGAATCCTCTCATGTGATGAGAGTCATTGATCTCCAAATTTGATCCTATCCATCCATTCCCCACTCCAAAAATATACAAATTGGCTCTTGGAGGTGATTTAGATGTCACGCTTGAATGCATTGTTACTCTTCCATTTTGAGCAATCAACATCCTTCAATCTCCCCAATCCTATCGTTGGACACATCCACCATTCACTTGGTGCAACAAGGAGGTCTTGGTGAGAACTTTATGTTTTGTTTTCATCTTGTTTTCATGGCTTCCTTAGTCTTATCTTGAGGCAATTTATCTTTATCAATTGAGTAGATTGGTTAGTCTAGTTTGCTCATTTTGTAGTTCATTTTCATAGGTCTACAATATTCTTGAGAATTATGGTGTAAATAATATTCAAACAAATTGTAAGATTGGGGGACAACGTGATACTAATAATGCCTATGTTACACATGTTTTCTCACAAGGGACTAAGGATGAAGTCCTTAGACTAAAAACTAAATATTCTTATGACAATGTTAGTGTAGAGATTTCCTTGTACCTTGATTATTTTGGTCTTGAGGTTGAGACTCAAGCATTTTCCTCTTTTGGTGATGACTTTCATCTAAATTTAGATTAGTTGTTGGATTCAAATGCTTTAGATATCAACATTTATAGTTATAATGATTGTAACCATTAGTCTTATCTAGAACATGATATTGATACTTCTATGGATATGATTATTCATTATGATGAGGGCTATAATATTTGTGCAATAGAAAATGCTACAAATGAATGTTTTTGTTTTGCATGGGATTTTAATGAGCTTGCCTACAAGAGGAGGAAGATAAGATCATAAATGAGTTTCTTAGCAGCAATTATTACTCATCTACTAGCAATGAATAGCATGCAACAAAAAATAAGTAGAGGGGTTGGATACTTCAAAAGAGGTGTCTCAAATTTCTGATCTTGGTGCTAATGACACAAATGAGGGTTTGGATCATGCTTGTGGGTCTAATATAAATGAGTACATCAACATTTTTTATGAAGGTGTATCCTTGTTTCCAAATATCAATGAATTGGAGGATTTCTACTTTAGTGGTCGTATGCATCTTCTCATGAGGATGGGTTTGTTTCTCTTGAGGTTGAGTCTTTCTATTGGGACATGGATGCATGCATAGAGGTGAGTTGGCTATGAGGTTTGAGTGAACTTGGAGACCAGCTTGTTGCAACTTGGCCTAAGAAGGTACTTGAATTTGAACCCATTAAATTTGAGTTACATGATTTATTTATTCCTTGTGTACATTAGAATGGCATTTCGGTATTCTTTTCTTTACCATATATTGTGGAGGCATTTACCTATGTCTTTGATTCATATGAGGCTAGTGAGCATGATACTCTTTCAATAATGAATGACGTTGGTCTTTCTTGCCATATGATAATTGATAGTGTTTCTAACCTAAATGTTTGAAAAACACAATAATAATTATTAGGAGATATGTCAAGGTAGTCCTTAGAATTCAATGATAAACACCACTCAAGACTAGAGGAGGTTGTTGAATAACTCATTTGAGTTATTACAATAATGTGATGTACAAATATGAATTTGATTAAAACTAATATAACCATCTTATTGAATAGAATAAAAAGTATTGGAATAATTGTTATGTCTAATTTCAATGTGCATCTATGAGGTGTGTAAAAAAAATATGCATGATAAATTTGAAAAATGTGAGGATTGTTTTATGGCCTCATAAGTGATGAGGGTATTCTAAAATATGGGAGAGGGGTTAACAATCCATGGAGATACATGGTAGGATTGTACAACACCCATCAACACCAATATATATTGTGGCACCCTTCTAATAAAATGTTGGTCATATCAATATAAATTGTTCTAACAATTTGCATGCATTATCAAAACCTAGTATCGACAAAACTATATTAGGATTGTCAAAATCCTTGACAAAACTATATTAGGATTGTCAAAATCCTTACTTTGTGAAACACTTTGGATGTAAATTCCCTAGGATACTTGATTGATGGTGTCATTGTCAATCACTCCAAAGCCAATGTAATTAACATCAACAACTAAACTACCATGGCTTCATTCAATTTAAATTGACAAAAAATGGCCTATGGTTAAAAATTGAAAAAGAACTTGACATTAAATATAGGAGATCAAGAAAATCCATTGCAATTAAAGAAAGTAGTACAAGAAATAAGAAAACCTACAAGCCAAGTACATCAGCCCTTCAAACACTACAAGCTCTCATGTGCATTGCAATATAGAAGTTAATCATTCCTTTGTGTAAGATTGAAAATTGCATAGCTTTCACATTTCCTCTTCATTTTAGACTCATTTTGACCAAGCTATTCGTACTACAATGAATATCATACAAGTGGTGTATTTCTATGTCAAAGGTAGAAAAGAATTTAAACCTAACCTAATCCTATCCTTAGATATTGCAAGAGTCTATACTTGGTCTATATTATAACCTTTGTCTTACCTGGGTCATTCTGCATTTGTTTAAATAATGTTGGTTCAAATCCATAGCGTGCAAATTACTTTTGATCTTGTAAACTTAAATTTAATCATGAACTGAATTTGACCGCTTCCCAACTAGCTATATCTTGCTAACTTAAGTTCAAATGTGCTAAATTTGAGTGCTAGGGTCCTATATAAAGAGAAAAACCCTAGTAAATTATTCAAATGAATCTGATATTTAAGAATCAAGAGAGATTTCCCTACATATTGTATTATATTTGAATCCTAACATCAACATGGCATTAAAACACACATGTCCAAGGTAAATTCTAGGATTCTAAGTATGTGTCTTCAATCTTTGTTCCAAACATGTTAAACCATATCCAAGAGTTTAGTATAAGGAGATGATCCTTGCTTACTAAACTCTCAAATGTGTTTGTCAACACTACCTATTTCTAAACACATATCCTAGATAGTAAGGTGGATAGGTTTTATGATGGTGCCGCACACCTATAATGCCCTATTTCTCCCCTGCTGCAGGTAGTCTATAGCAGCTCAACACAAATTCTATGGCCCACGCCCAACTCAAATACTTGCTGTAGCTAACTTCAAGTAGTCAATATGTTTGCTACAGGTTACTTCTGTTGACAAACTTCTCATGTTGCTAATGTTGTAGGTGATCTGAGGAACAACCACCACACTCTGTCCTATTGTTGTAGGTTAAAACAACACACACAAACATACACATTTTCTAATACACTCACATGAACAGGCACACCATTTAAGCATTTTTCTTTTTTCTATTCATTTTGCAGAAAATACAAAAATTTACACATGTTTAACTTTTAAGATACAAAAATAAAAGAGGAAAGATCTCCCCTGTGCTAATCTATTTTCTAGCCTCACTTAGCTCCAAATTCACAATCACTCATCTAAGAACAAAATATTTCCTTCACTCTTTTGAATCTATTTTCCATTCACTACTCCTTCATCAACAACACTCACACTTGAATATCCCCTTATTCCTTCCTTTTCCAATGGCCTACATACTTTTTCTCTCTCATTACATACAAATCGTCTTCCTCTTAATCGTCTTTCACTTCTTCACCAAAATATCGCTCAGTCTCATTCAACCATCTCAAATCTAGCCCTCTTTTCTCCTTGTTGCTGCTCACACGTCCTCACATAGACTACCACAAATCATTTCCCAAATCTTTAATTTGGGTCCAATCTAATCACTAAAACAAAGGGAGCATTCTCGATTCTCTTATGCACTCCTCCCCACTACCTTCTTCCCATCCTTTTTCTCTCTAAAAACTACTCAAAAATCCCTCTCCAAAACTAATTTTAGTGCTCAAACTGGTCTTCATGAATGCTACACCAACCACCATAGACTTCTCTCTCAAATCCTCCTCAAATCTTCAATTTGAGCAACAAAATCAACTGTAGTAAATGTGGGGAGCAACCAAAGAATTCAAAATTACCTACCCACGTACTTTGTTGCGCTAGGCATAAATGCAAACGCAGGCAATTTGAACAGTCTCTCTCACCAAACAGGTGACAGTTTCAAATTGCTAAAAAAAAGTGCAACATAAATAAAGGATGCAGACCGTAATGCCCCTACATCATATTAGGCAAGGGAAAGTGTACAAATCATTTCCATGGATAAGGTTTGAATAACAATCAAAGTTCATTTATGGAACTCGTCAAAGATTATTTCAATGGATTCAATGTCAAATTTGTAGTGCAGCATAATCGACCTCAAACAAATTATGAGAACAACCAGTTTATAATTTTTTTTTTACTTATAACACAACCCAGATGAAGCAATTATGAATTATGGACCAAATGTTATAATAGAAACTATGGACAGCTATTAAAATCAGCTAAAAGCTTTCATTCTTCTTAATTTCTTTTTTTCTAAATTTTTATTATATCATCTGTCACGAATTAATTTTGAATTTTATTGAAAGAAACTTATTTTTACTTATTCACACTTTTAAAGCTATTGTTGTCGTCTTTATTGTAATATATTCAAACCATTGTTCCAATAATTCCTCAATCATATTTTAAGTAATAAGCCTTATTTTTAATTAAAAGAGGGGTAAAAAATTTATTCAATCCAAAATAGAGCAATATATAGCAAGAGCATTACACATTCCTATCTATCTCCACTAATTGATCTAACTTTTGAGCCAAATACAGAGGTAATTGACCCTTTTCCACAATATTCCAATCCTGCAAATGATCAGAATCCCATTTAGTGAAACAATCCGCAACCCCATTCCATTCTCAGGGAATGTGACAAAAATAAACAAAATCCAAGGAAGCACACAAATTAAGAATTTGCTTTATAATAATGACCAAATGCCAACTGACATCCTCTAACTGCTGTCTCTTCAGCAAAGACACCACCACCTGAGAATCTGACTCACAAATGATCCGTCTCCACCCAAGAGCACAACCCTACTCAACAGAATATAAAATGGCAAGGGCCTCCATCACATTGTTAGTATACCAACCCTTATAAATAGAAAAAATAAACTCCACAGTCCCAGAACTGGTATGCCCAACACCACCAATACCAACGTGGCTAGGATTTCCATGAGAGGAGCCTTCCGTATTGATTTTCAACACACCCTGAGGAGGAGCACACCAACACCCCTACCTATTTATCTTTCTAAGAGGATGGCGACATCTATTTCTCATAATCTGTCTAGCACTCTGAGAAGCACCCCTCTTAATAGGAAGATTGCGACGAGTGCAATAGGCAATCTCATCAGGATCCACACCCTCAGCCAAGTCACAATTAGCTGAAATAGTTTCTCCCAATGAATGAAGAATCTTCCACCACAAATGTTGGACAATCAACTTCATATCTTGAAAAATCCTGCGATTCCTCTCCAGCCAAATATGCCAAATAATAAAAGTCGATCCAAGAACCCAAGAAACTTGATTAGAAAGACATTCATTGAACAACAAAGCATGAGCAGGATATGAAAGATAAAAAAGAATCTTTGCCCATACACCAATGTAGATAAATGTGATGAAATCCATATTTTTAGGATATATCCGTTTAGAATATCTTAAAATTAGTACAACTTCATCAAAGTAGATAACCTTGATTTTAAGGCACACAATAAAACCAACACTTCTGCGGCATACGTTTGGAATCTATATATCTAAAAGAAAGGTTGAAGGTCGGATTGAAAAAGAGTGTTTGATATGATATTTGTAGACTTTGTAGGAATGCATTACAGAAAACGGTCCAAGTTCATTGCATCTAATCTAATCTTTATTGTCCACAAGATTTTAGGTGCGTTTTGTGAGGGCCTATTTAACAAATCTTGTAGCCTCCTACTAATTTACAGGCATACAAAGAACCAAAAACTACCTGATCATTATGTATGTTCTGGTCTCTCTGAGTTCTCCCAACTGCTTCAGGAAAAACTTTTATTTCTTGAAATAATAGTTTATTTGCTGAAGAGTTTGAGGGAACTCTGGGAGTCACTGAACACTTTCTCTTCTTCATTGAAAGCGGAAACGCTGTTATAATTAAAATCATCATAACACGTTTGTTTCTGTTAGTTCATATAATCTGAATCTTTAAATTAACATTTGTTTCTGTTAGTTCATATAATCTGAGTCTTTAAATTATGATCTTGAATGCAAGAATGGAGTATCTCATACCAATATTGAAGTAAACATAATCTTTTAATTACATTATTATGTTTGATTTCTTTTGTGTGAATTAACTTTTTTTAATTTCTTGTTCCATGTGAATGTAATGTATTAGTATAGATTGGATGTGTTGCTAAATATAGATATGGAAAATTTATATGGTATTGAACTGTTATTTGAATGAGATATTTATTCAACTGTTACCTTTAGTATTCGATATCTAGAACCTTAGAATAAAGAAATTTAATAAATGATCATATATTTGAAGAAGAAAAAATTCTTAGTATAATTGGCTGGGATTCCCTAATGAATATGTTTTGTTTGTCCTTAATGTTTTGTATATTTTAAGAAGAAATTTAATCGTAGTCTTTAAATTATGACCTTGAATGCAAGAATGTAGTATCTCATACCAATATTAAAGTAAACATAATCTTTTAATTACTTTTATTAGTCTGGTTAGAAAATTTATACTCTCACATTAGTATAGATTGGATGTTTTGCTAAATATAGATATGGAAAATTTATACTCTCACTTTGTTTTTAAAATTAAATCATTCCATTTTATTTTTGGTATTGTTCCAGCCTCTTGCTATAGCTAATTTAATTTCAATGAGTTTTTCTTAAATATGCACCCGGTTATAACTGCCACTCTTTACAAGATCTAGCAAAAATATTGGTAAACAGTAGGCATGCATTCATCTTTGTTTGTCCTCCCATAGTTATGTATGTTAATCATAAAAACATGTCGACTTGTTGGAGTTTAGATAGATTGTCTGACATGCTGGTTTTGTCGACTGAGATGATTACAGGTCATATAGGAGATTGCGTTTATAAGGCATTGCAATACAACACAAACATAGTATTGCACTTCTGAGCATGTATAGCGTAGGTGTGATGAAAAAATGTTGAACAACTTTAAGCCTGGAATTTTAAAGCAGAGAAACAAATTTCTGCACAAGGTGGAAGCATTTTTTCATTAGAGTTGATTATAGAACTTGAGATATTAAACAATGTAATTGCTATGGATTCAAACATTATCTAAGTTTAATGTTAGTCCATGTGAAATTGATTGTATGTGTTGAGTGGGTTTGTAACTCCTGGAGAGTATATGGTTGTATAAACCATAGACGAGTTTGATATTGAACTGTTATTTGAATGAGATATTTATTCAACTGTTACCTTTAGTATTCGATATCTAGAACATTAGAATAAAGAAACTTAACAAATGATCAATTATTTGAAGAAGAAAAACTTCCGAGTATAATTGGCGGGGATTCCCTAATGAATACGTTTTGTTATGAACACTATGAGTAAATAATGATTATAAATGTTGGGTATTGTGTACACCGTATGTTTTATTGATTCAAGTACTAGTTAAACTTTTCTTTGTATTTTCCCATTTTGGAAAGGAATCTTAAATTAAATAAAATAGGTTATTGATATGTTTGATAAATTTGGTACATAGTTGAGTTGATCCGTAAAAGGTAATTAGAACATGAATATTAGTATGGATTAAGAAAATTATATAGATATTAGAATTAGTATAAATATTTTAAATATATCTAACTAAAAGATGTTAGGAGATATAAGTCCCAGACACATGACAAAAAAGGAGTTGTGAGTGCTCAAGTACATGGAAGGAAGAGACAACAGCTAAGAGAAGGAGACAATTGGTAGACAATAGAGTCAAACAAAGGAGAAAGTCATGGTAGTTGACGTAAGGGAAAGGTGTAGACCAAAAGGGTCGACAAAAGTTAAGGAAGAGAGAATGCCCCTAAGGAGTTGAGAAGGAACCAACAAGGTGGAGAAGTTGTGAGTAGGCTAGAGAAGGTGAAGACCATGCATGTGACCAAGTAGGCAGCATGGCAAGAGGCTACATGTGAGGATCAAGGTTGTGTGTGAGAGGGAGAGAGAGGTTGTGAGAGTGAGGATATAGCTGAGGGGTTAGATGTATGGATGTGTGAATAGGGGAAAGTTAGGTCCTTGAATGTAAAAGAGAAGAAATTTATTTTGTGTATTATAAAATATGTCATTGTATTTGTTGTTTGATGGTATCATATGATGTGTGTGCTAGGTGCATGTAGAGTAGTTATCCATGGTTACATATGAATTAGGGCTATTGGGTAGTTGTGGATGGTAGTGTTGAGGGTATAAGTTGTCTTAGGTTGTTAGTTGTTGCACATTGACCTAGAGCAAAGGGAGAACCCTGGTTTGCTTTCACATAGTTTAGTGAGGTTTTTGGGTGATCCCGAGTGGGTGCTACTTGCATTAGGAACAATATAGTAAATAATGATTATACATGTCGGTAATTGTCCTATTATACCATATGTTTTATTGATTCTAGTACTAATTAGACTTTTCTTTGTATTGCTCCATTTTTGATTTGAATCTTAAATTAAACAGGTTATTGATATGAAGGATAAATTTGATACATAGTCAAGTTGTTCCATAAAGATGATTAACACATGAATAGTAGTATGGATTAAGAAAATTGGATAGAGATTGTAATTGGTAATAGAAGAATTAGAACTAGTATAAATATCCTAAATTATCTACCTAAAAGATGTTGAGATATATTAATCTTGAAGTGCCTATATTAAATTTATGACATTAGTTAGATAAGCATCTCTAGACTAATATTTCTCTATATGAAATGTAATATATAACTTCCCTCATTACCTTATTTTGGAAAGCTATTTTTCCTATATTATTTAAAATGTCAAATAAAAATAATACAAAATATTTACTTCATATGTTAAGTTATTAAATATATAGCTATTTTTTAAAATAATAGATTTATTAATAAGATGTATATATATTTAGAAAAAAGAAATTGAAATGAGAAAAATACAAAATAAAAATTTATAGTTTAATGAAAATAACTTATTTTGAATTAATTTATTTTTCTATATGAATATTAAATGTTAATATCTATTTAAACTATTACAAATATAAAAGTGAATAGATGAAAAAGAAGACACAAAGCTATTTTATTTACTTAAGAGTTATTTTATTTTTACTTTCGAACTATTTTATTTACTACATACATTCATGGGCATATAAATTTTAATTTTTTTAAAAGAATTATTTTATTCTCTCTACATTGTTTAGATTGTTTAGTGAGCTATTTTTTTGATAATTTCCTTGTTTTCATTTTGTATGTAACTTTTAGAATAGCCACCATTCATTATTTTGGTAATTATTTTGTTTTATTTTTACTTTGAAAAGTGTAGTAAAACTTATATACCTATAATTTACTTTATAATAGTTTCATTTGTAGGAATTGATCTATATTTTAAAAATTTTGATGTCTTTATATTTTAAAAACAAATGCCAACTATAATTAGTTTTTCTTTCATGGTCATGACATCAAATGCTTCTTAATTACAAAATGTAAAGGATCGGCTTTATAAATTTAGTTTAGTTTTATATTTGTAGGGTTCATATTTATGTAGGTTCAGATTCATATTTATGAACATCTTGCATGTGGAAGTGAACTTTGATTTTCTAAATTCAAAATTTTAATTGAAATAAAATCTTTTATACTTCAAACTTCTAAAGGCTTTTCCTTAGGCCTAATGAATGCTCTATTATTAGCAACAAATATAAATAGAAATATTTGAAATATGTTTTTACATGAGAGGTTTGAGTTGAGTACACTAATAAGCACAATTACAAACATGTTCCATTATTCATAACCTACAAGAGATAGACAAGAGAGTAGAGTGTTGTTATATGGAGCCTAATTAGACTCGGAGGTTAAATTTACCCCCTTTTATCGGCATGATTTCCCCCCAAATTATTTAATGGGGCCAAGGGATAGCACCCCTTGCGAGGGTTTAGGGGCAGCACCCCCAAGACAGGGTCAAGGGGTAGCACCCATTGAGGGGTCTAGGGGCAGCACCCCTGGCGCGCTCCCTATCGCGATACAGGGCGGGGATGAGGGGCATTGCCCCTGAAACCTCCAACAAATTTTTATTATTTTATAAAGGTGTCGGGAGTTATTTTTCTATTGGGCAACATAAAAAACCCTATTTTTGTAACCGACATAAGCTTGATAAAAGCGGCTAAAGGTCAGGGTTTCCATTGAGATGTATTGTAGCATTTTGTAGTGGTATTCATATGAAAGGATTGCTGGTTGTAATCGGTTTGATTTATTGGATAATAATATTAAACTCTCTGTTGGTGGATGTAGCCCAGGTATGGGTGAACCACGTTAAAACTTGTTTCTCACTATTATTATTTCTGTGTGTTTTCATTCCTCTGTTTAATCTTTATTTGCATTTAATTGATATCTTCTACATGCAAGCCCTAACATAGAGGACAACCTTTGTTGCATGCACCTCTTGTATCATTTTCTCCAAATTAATTCCATATGGTATTAGGGATTTTGCCACTATGAGATTTTTTTTCCCTCATGAGGATTCAAAGATATTTTTTTCGAGTTTTATATATGTTTGTCTTTTAGTTTTGCAAGCATTTTTAATTTCACTCTCAATATTCATACCTCTTGAAAAACTCATTTGTTTAAGCAACCAGAAAGCTATTAGGGTATTTGCCACTATGAATTTTTTTTCCTCACAAGGATTCCTAGATAATTTCTTGGAGTTTTATAAATGTTTATATTTTAGTTTTGCAAGCTTTTTAAATTTCACTCACCATATTCATACCTCTTGAAAAACTCATTTGTTTAAGCAACCAAATCAATTTGGTATTCAAGCAGCTGATCTTTGTAAATTTGCAAAAAACATGTGTATAAAATAAACAACACAAGCATAAGAGACCCAAATAGATGAATTGAATGCACATTAGGTAGCTATGTGAATGGACATTTTAAAAGAAAAACAATGATTTGACCAACATCAAAAGTATATATCAATGTTACAATTTAAAATGACATGAGAACAATCATTCATTGGAGATTTGGTAAAATCACTTGCCAAAGAAATCTAATAAATTAGAAAGAAGATGATGAAATATGAAAATAGAGGATTTCTTGGAAGAGCAATGTGAAAACTAATTAAAAATTCAAATTCCACTTGAAGTAGAAATTAAAGTAGAAAAAAAGACTTTTGATGGATAAAAATGTTAAAATATTAATTTCATGGATAAAGTAATTGCAAGTTTATGTTAGTGTTCATAATGTAGATGGGCCACAAAGAATCTCATTTACACACCTCAAAATGGAAGAATGCCATCTTGCACATGTGGGAGAATTATATTGTAAATTTCAATAAAAGAAAGAGGCCTATATTTAGGCATCAAGAGATTGTTTTAAAGAATTTATTCATAAGAAATCTCATTTTATTGGGTTATAAACATATCAAAAAATAAATTGATGTTTTATAAACTAGCATAGATATCTTAAATAAATCTATCTAAAAAATCCCAAGATGTCTTGAGCTATTTTATTTTACTTTTTTCAATCAGTAGAAATGGTTTTCGGAAGCCATACCCATAATAAAAGAGGAAATATAATAAAGATGTTCTATTGGGCTATTCCATAGGAGGGCCATATATGTTTTGTTTACATAATTACAAAAACTGCTAATCTTTTTAGTAGTATCCCTCACTTCCCATTTACATATCACTAACAGAATCCCCAAAATAGAGCATCATTGGGTGTGTGCCAACCTATCTACTAGTATCCCTAATTATACCTATACACTTCAATACCAGAAACCCCAAAATAGAGCATCATTGGGAAATCATCTATTTAATTTTATAGTATTCCTATACCAATTGATCTTCTATATAAATTGTATTCACCCCATATGTAAACTATAATATATATCATTCATTCAGTTGATACTTGCATTGCCGTAAAGTCTTTACCACTTGTCTCATCATCCCCTCCATCCACTAATCCAAAAGTTACGGATTTGAAGACAAACGATCGACCCAGTTCATCAGAATTGACCACCCTAGAAATAGTTTTCAAAAATTCTAAATCCCATTTCACCTTATGTTTCTGCGCCTCCTCGTTATCTCCAATGGCTTGAATTATGAAGGGAACCCATGGGCATGTATATCCAAGGTTGATGTAGGGCCACAAGCCATGATTTTTATGGAAACCCAACCCAAGAACTATGTCAAACATCACCTTCTTAAGATTACCCCTCCATTGGGGCTTCACCATTGTCTCCATTACCATGTGGGTAGCTTCTTTGTCTTCACCAATGCTTCCTAAAAAAATTCTTTATCCTCAAATCTGTGATTTTACCGATGAATGTGATTTGCCTCTGTTTCACCTTCAAGCACATGGTGGTGTCCATCTTACAAATAAGCAAAGGCTTGACTAGCTTACCTCTAATTCCATCACATGAATAAGTTGTCATCTTCAAGTCTAGTAGTCAAGGTCATCATATTTTGTAGCCTTTTTGTACAATCCTCCACTTGCATATCAATCCCTCATTGATTTCACATGATATGAATTAATCGATGATTGCAAAAAAATCATTACCACCCTTCTCCATATCGCCAAATCTTTTCATCAACTTGCATCTCTATGGCCTTGTTTGCCAATCTATCTACCAAATCATTTGCCTCTCTAAAGACGAGCTCTATCTTAATAAAATATTCAAGTTGGTCGATCAAACTCCAAACTATAGAAATATATCTTTCTACTTTCCAGCTTTGTGTTCCTTTTCTTCTTAATGAATTAATGATAATAAATGAGTCCTCTTCAATATATAATTTTTTTATGTTCAATTTTATGCAAGTTTGTATCCCTAGTAAAGATGCCTATATTTTGGATTCATTGTTTGTCCCTTCTAGTAGTTTCTTCACCACTAAACTAACCACCACTCCTTCATGATTTCTAATAAGGCAATGAGCCCTAGAAATTAATGGATTACTACATGATGCACCATTGAAATTAACTTTATACCAACCTTCACCTAAGGGGACCCAATGAGCATTAGTTCTAGATCTACATAGAATAGATCAGCCCATGCAACCCCATGAATAGGGGGTTATTTTATTTTACTTTAGAAATAATTGAGAGTTATTTGTATTTACTTAAGATTTTTTTTTTCTAAATAAGTGCTACCATAGGCGTAGCTCCTATTATATTGTATCTGAAAGTTTATACAAAAACCTACTAAAAGTAGCAGTATGGGCATACAAGTAAACAAAAAAGGCCAGCTCTAAACCTTGGCATGCTAGAGCACACGAAGGCCTTTAGCCATCTCAGCAGCCCAGTCTACTTGGGCTAGTGATAGGAGATCACCATAATTTCTTACCAAGAAGGAGAAAGTCTCCATATCGTCTCATTGAATGCCTTCCCAGAATAGAGCCAAAGCTTGGGCCAAGATAGATGGGGTTTTCTTTTTCTTGTTAACTGTCATTGCATCAAAGACACCTTTGATCAGACCTTAGGTTGGATGCTTGTTGAAGGTAGAAATTGCAGCTATGGTAGCTTCCCTCATTTCTTCATTCACAAAAGCATTTGCCATTATATTCCAACGAGACTTTCTGCCCATGATGAGAACATAGGTTGCCAAAAATTCTCCATAGATGGTTCCGTCATGGACGTGGCCCTCTAGGAGATTGTCTTCACTGATATCTTTGAGAATGGCCTTCGCAATGTGGTCTGCAGATGCAATGAATAGGCACTTGATCTGCTTGATCTTCGTTTCCTCCGGCGGCCTAGTCGAGTTTCCTTGATCCCCTAGGTCCTCTTCTTCCAGCACAACCTCATTCTCAGAGTCCACAGAGTTCCTCAGGCTCAATTCCTTCCTTCGCTGATAGATATAGTCGCATTCAATTTTCATGATGGCCAATGGTGGATAAGTCTTACTTCAACCTCCATATATAGAAGAATGAGTAGGGGAATCCAAGTATGTCATCACTGCCAGTCTGAGATCGACCAAATCTTTGCAAGTCTGAGAAATCTAAACAATGATTACATCAATAATCATTCCAATGACAAGTCTGGCCAAGGATTGCATGATATTCATATGATTATTTCCTCCTCTTGTACTCATGCCTAGTTAGCTAGGAAATCGACTACTTTATTCCCTCCTCGGTAGGTGTGGGCTATGTATACATTCCCTAATTCATCTAAACATTCTCAAATAGCCTCCACTTGATATTTTAGTTTCTAATTTGAGGCACTTCTGGTTGTTATGGCATTGATGCATATCATGGAATTGCCTTTGATATCTAAATCAACTAGGTGATGTTTCTAGCAAAGCTAAAGTCCATAGAGTAAGGCAGAGAATTCAGCTTTGTTGTTGGTGCTGAGAGGCATTTTCTTCAAGAGGGCCTAGATTATGTTACCATGGGAATTTTGAATGATGACCCTGGCTCCAGAATTGCTTAGGTTTCTCTTCAATAACCATCAAAATTCAATTTTAGTCTTCTTGAAGGCAAGCAACCCATTTGGTGAGGGCACTCTTCTTCTTTCTTTCTTTAGCCTTGTCTGGGTTGTAAAAATGGCTTGGGATTATCAAGTCTGGCCAATATTTCTTCATTTCCCCATCCCATCCGGCAAATTGTGTCAGGGAATACTTAAGATTTATTTTATTTACTAAAGAGTTATTTTATTTCATTTTATTCACTTTGGATTTATTTGATAGTTTTTTTTTTTAAAACATATGTGGGGCATGTTTTAGTGTAGATATATTATATACATCTATCTTGAGGAGTTATTTTATTTAGTTAATAGTTATTTTATTTTACTTTAAAACTATTTATTTAATGTCATCTACATTATTTACTTTATTTCTCTTTCATTTTGTTTTTACTTTGCAAATTGCGGTAAATATTATGTACTTATATGTTACATTCTAATAGTTTTAATTTTATATTTTTAGTTTTTTAAATATATGTTAGCTATGTTTTAATTCTAATGTACAAAGTAATGACATGATACTCCATGATGTCATTGTAGAATGATTTTTGTTGTAATAATCAAATGAACAAAGTGTGTTGGATTACACCATAGAGTTTAGGCAACAAGACATGTTGAATAACATAGACTTGGATGAGGAGGATATATTGACAAAGTATCTCAAAGGGTTCCATCTTGACATCTAAATGATGGTTGTTAGTGTTGGTAAATTAGTTGTCTCAAGCTTGCAAATTTCCCATTATTATTTATTTATCATTCAATATTTTCCCATACTTAGTTACATATTATTGATTTAATTTATTTAGCACTAGCAAAATTGGGGTGTTGGAATTTGATGTGATATTAATGCCAAGTGTTGGTGGCTTACAACTCTGGTTGAATATTAATATGTTTATCTTTAAAAAATGGGATGCTCTACTTTTGTGGGACCCTATTATAGATACTATGACATGTAAAAGCTAGATTTAGAGGGAGTTATTGGGAATCTTGACCAGCTATGATAGAGTGTTTATTATTTGTCATAAGATCCTAATTTTATACAAGAATCTTTCCTATCTTGGGAACCACACCTCATGGGATGTTTTGCACATGGTTTTATAAACTACAGATGGTTTCTAGGTTTCCAGAAGTCTATAAATTGAGATCTTGAGGAGTAGTTTGTATGGTGAGAGTTGGCAAGTACATAGGCATTTCCGGAATGTTGCTAGAATTACTTTGTATTTGAATGCTGGTGTATTACTCCTATAAATGCATGCATTGCAAGTGTAATGTAATCTTATTTTAAATTTGATAAGACATTGTGCAGGCTCTGGAGTGTGGGGTTTTTATCCTTAAAGCATTTTCCCACATAAATCACTATGTTATGATATATTGCTTATTGCTTATTACTAATTTAGGGAGAATTCAAGGGGCTCAAGTTTCTTTGATGACTTTGCTATATGAGTGAACCCAAAAATACATGTGTTTCCTTTGAGATTAGTCCTACTTTAAGGTATTCCTCTTTGAAAGAGATAGTGACTTTGCTATTAGGAATTAGGTTGAAGCAACTATTATGAAGCTTGTTCATGTGAATTCTTATATATTACAATTTGGTGAAGCCAGAGGATAAAGTACATAAATTTTTCTTCTTTCTATTATGAGAGACAAAGTTTCTTTAGTAAAAGAATATATGTTTCTATCATATCAGTCTTGTATTTTATTAAGTTGTAGAATATGGATCCTTGGCATAATGACTACACTATGTCAAGTCCTTCATATGCAACCTCTTATGCTTCAAATCCTATAAACCATGAAGACCATAAATATCATTCATGACTACTATAGTCAAGTCTCATCTAGTTATGCTACCAATTATGTGTCACCCAAAAACCCTACCAAAGCCTTGATGCATATAGGAAAACTCTTCATGAACTTATAGGCCAACAAAATGACATTATAAATCTTAATCTATCATTTAGGGCCAATCTTGCAGCCATAAGAAATCAAAAGGATAACCCTCCTTATACCCCACCTACGAATGTTTACAAGTAATTAGACTTATTTTGAGGAAATTTTATAGTCATATGCCTAGATTTGATTGGAAAGATGTACTTAACAAGTGGACAAGCATGTGCAAGAATTTACTGTTGGCATAACAATGGTATTACATTGTTATTTGTCATTTACTATGTTGTAGTTGTAATTGTTATACAATTATATTTAAAACTTGATCGTACTACATCGTCCTTGCCTTGTATAAATTCTTTGCATTGTATCATTTCAATATATCAATAAAACATACTCTCCGTTATTTGGTATCAAAGCACTTCATCTCATGGGCCTATGAGAAGTGAACTCTATATATGAGAAGAGTTGTTCAATTTTATTAGGCTATTAAAAAGCTGCATGATTAACTTCTATGCGTGAGAGAAATGTGGAAATGTAATCATTGAAAGGCATTTTTGAAGTTCTTTTGAAGCATTTGCATAAAATGAAGGCATGTAGAATGCTTCCAATATTGTCAAAGCTGATTGGGTAATTTATTTAAAACTTCTGAATATTGTCAATGTTGCATTGAAGTTTTTGATATTTACATGTATGTCAAGTACAAAAGTGCAATGGAAGTCTTTGACCATATGAAAGAATGAGAAAACGTCTCTTGGAATATTTTCATTATAGCATACAAAAGTTTGTTCATCATTTGCTTGGTAGAGGCACTGTGTAAATTTGAAGACTAGTGATTCGTGCCTCTTCATTATTGGTTTGATCTGTCTCTATTAATTTTGAGGAATTGTTCTTTATTGTATTTTGTTTTGCTATGGATGAATTGTTGGAAGATTGTAACTATTTTATCTCCATCAAAAATCAAAAGGGAGATTTGATTGAGGAAGACACCAATCATTGAAGGAAATCAAGGTGTGGTCAAGGAGAAAGAAGGCATATAAAGCCAAATTATAGATGATAGAAGCTATTGAAGGAAATAAAAGAAAATAGTAGAAAAATTATAGTTCAGAGGACCATGGTAGTGTGAAATTTTAGAATTTTTATATTTTATTTTGGAGTAATAAGGTAAAAATTGTTGAAGGCTTAATTTGATGAATGTTTAATAATATCTTGGAGATATAAGGTTGATTAGTGTATGGGTTTATCGTTGGTTCAAATTGACATTATCATATTTTAATCATGAATGCATATATGTCAAAGATCACTTATGCTTTAGGGGCCATCCTTTATATTCCTGATGAGGCCCCCAAAGACTCATCCAACACATTAGTTGGATAAAGTGTAACAGGGTCATATTGGAGGTAGGTAGCATGGGAGGATGGAGGAATCTTCATCTCAAGTTAGCTTCTCGCTTTGAGATGATGCTTTGCATGAGAAGCATTTTTTGTTTTGGTTGTTTTACTTTTCTTTGTTGATGCTGATGGATTTGAAGAATGTATGTTTTATGAAGATTTTGTTTTGGAGACAGGTTTGGGATTTGGAGTTGAGCTGAGTATGGATTGTTGTCTAGCAAGCTTCAAAGTATATGATCAAGAATTATACCCTATCACAGTCACTAGACAATGATAGAGATCTGTTGTATCTCTTAGGGATTGTTGTCGAATAATTCAAGACTCTATGATTTGAGCGTTCAGGAATAAGGAGCTCAATAACACATCTCAAAGCTATGCCTTTCCAAGGCTAGATGAGACAGTATGATGGATCCTCGCTTGGTTAAGGATTTTCTCCTTGGGAGAAGATCTTCTATAAAATATGTATTCATATTATGCAATCAGCTTTGTTGAGTATATTAGCATTCAGGGGGGGTCCCTTGGTACTATTGTAGGAACAATGTAATAAGGGGGGGAATGTTGGCATAACAATGGTATTACATTGTTATTTGTCATTTACTATGTTGCAGTTATAATTGTTATATAGTTATATTTAAAACTACATCATCCTTGCCTTGTATAAATTCTTTGCATTGTATCATTTCAATATATCAATAAAGCATACTCTCCATTATTTACTAGTTTTATGGAACATTTTTAGTTTGAACAAGAGGACCTGTGGATGTAGCTTTCTATTAGGTCACTATATGGAGATGTAAAATATTGGATACATTTTTCCTTAGCACCATGGCTAAGTTCTTGGGTGGGCCTTATTGTAGCCTTTAGTAAGGAATAGACGTGATAATGATTGTACTCTTCCTATTCAAGAACTTACAAGCATTAGAAGGTAGACAAGAAAGTTACCAATTGAGTTTCACAAAATGTTTGTAGCTACAATTTCTTACATCCCTAAAGATTATATGTTTAAAGTTTCAACCTATGTTGATATGTTTTATGAGGCCTTGGAGGCCAAGGAAAGGTTTTTTCCATATGATCTTAGGCCTAAGAGTTGGAGCAGGCCTATGGGTGGCAAAACATGGTTGAAGAAATACGAGAAGCATATTTGTGTTTAACATGGTGTCATCAAATGTTGATAATGGTATATAGTAGTTTTAAATAATCACCTATATGATGCAATTTGTCATAGTGAGGCTTATAATGAAGATATTTCAAGTGCATACTTTGTTAAGGAAGAGGTATATGAGACAATAACTTATGATAGCTCCATGTAGATGGAGAGGCTATGGTATACATAATTTGTCATCGTAATGATTATATTCTTGGGAATGATGGTCTAAATAGTATGCAAACAAATGCTAAGATTGTGGGACATCATGATGGTTATTTCCTTGATGAGATTACATGTTTTATTCCCTTTGAAGATTGTGATACTAATAATGACCATGTTACACATGTTTTCTCACAAGTGACTAAGGATGAAGTCCTTAGACTAAAAACTTGTTGTTATATGGAGCCTAATCAGACTCGGAGGTTATATTTACCCCATTTTTATCGGCGTGGTTTCCCCCCAAATTCCTACGGGGTCAAGGGGCAGTGCCCCTTGCAGGGGTTTGGGGGAAGCACCCCCAAGATGGGGTCAAGGGTTTTGGGAGTTATTTTTTCATTGACCAACATAAGAAAACCCTATTTTTGTAACCGATAAAAAGCTTGATAAAAAGCAGCTAAGGGTTAGGGTTTTGGGACATATTGTATTGTAGCATTTGCAGCGGTATTGAGTTGCAGGGATTGCTAATTGTAATTGGTTTGATTTACTGGATAATAATATTGGACTCTTTGTTTGGTGGATGTAGCCCGAGTTTGGGTGAACCACGTTAAAACTTGTGTCTTGCTATTATTATTTCTGTGTATTTCCATTTCTCTATTTAATCTTTATTTGCATTTAATTTATATCTTCTACCGGCTAACCCTAACAAGTGGTATCAGAGCGGGTTGTGTTCGATTATCGTCTACAGGAAAGTCTCACGGTTGAGTGGGAGCAATGGTAGATGAGGGTAGATTAAAGGTCGATAAATTCAATGGGCAGAACTATCAGTTATGGAAGATGCAGATGGAGGATTACCTCTATCAAAAGGATTTATGGATGCCATTGGAAGGAGTAGCCAAGAAACCGGCAACAATGTCTAATGAGGATTGGAATCTTCTTGACAGAAAGGCACTGGGAACCATTCGGTTGTGCCTAGCACCATCGGTGGCATTCAATATAATAGAAGAGAAGACAACAGATGGTCTAATGAAAGCTTTGAAAAAATTGTATGAAAAACTCTCAGCCTCAAATAAGGTATTTCTCATGAAGCGTTTGTTTAATTTGAAAATGGTTGAAGGTGGATCTATGACAGATCATTTAAATGAATTTAATATGATTGTCAGTCAATTAACTTCTGTAAATGTAAAATTTGATGAAGAAGTTAGAGCTCTCTTGATATTATGTTCATTACCTAAAAGCTGGGATAGTTTGGTAATGGCGGTTAGTAACTCTATTTCTGGTTCAAATACCCTAAAATTTGATGATGTTGTTGGTGTTATTCTGAGTGAGGAAATTCATAAGAAAAGCTCAGGTGGATCCAAATCAGGTAGTGTTTTGAATGCAGAAAGTAGGGGCAGATCAAAGGAGAGAGGAAAAGGTTATGGAGGTCATGGGAAGTCACGAGGAAAATCAAAGGACAAAAGATCATAAACCAAAGGACAGAAGGATTGCTGGTACTGTAGAAAACTAGGTCATTTGAAGAAAGATTGCTAGTCTCGAAAGAACAAAGGAGACAAACAAGAAGGAGATAAGGAAGCAAATGTGGTAAGCAATAAGTCTAAAGATGATGCTTTGATTCTTTCCCTAGATAATGCTGATGATTCATGGGTTTTAGATTTAGGGGCCTCATTTCATGCTACACCCCATAGAAGTTATTTTCTTGATTATATCCAAGGGGATTTTGGGCTGGTTTATTTGGGAGATAATGAACCCTGTCAGATTGTTGGAAAAAGAAGAATCAAGATTAAGTTGCAGAATGGAAATCATTGGCTACTACAAGAGGTAAGGCATGTTCCAAGGCTCATTAGGAATTTAATTTCAGCAGGGCAGCTAACTGAACAAGGTTGCACTATTACATTATTGATAAAAATTGGAAGGTTTCAAAAGGTGCCTTAGTAGTAGCAAAAGGTGTGAAAGTAGGAACCTTATATCTTTGTACAGGTCATACTGTTCCTTCTACTTTAGCTGTTACAGAGAAAAAATAAACAGGTTCAGGAACAGTTGCTACAGGTTTGCAGAAAGAGACTGGAAAAGTTGTTGCAGGTTCTGAGACAACACTGTGGCATAATAGATTTGGGCAAATGAGTGAAAAAGGTATGAAGGTACTTCATTCTAAGAAAGTTTTACTAGGTTTGAAATGTATTAATATGAATTTCTGTGAAAGTTGTGTGTATGGAAAACAAAAGAGAGTCAGTTTTCTCAAGGATGGGAAGCAAAAGAAAAATAAAAAGTTGGAGCTTGTGCATATAGATGTATGGGGACCAGCTCAGGTATCTTCTCTTGGTGGCTCTCGGTATTATGTTACATTCATAGATGATGCAACTAGGAAGGTCTAGATTTATTTCCTTAGACAAAAAATTGATGTATTTGAAACATTTAAGAAATGGAGAAGCTTGGTTGAGAATGAGACAGGTAAAAGATTAAAATGTCTCAAATCTGATAATGGTGATGTGTATTATAGCAAAGAATTTGAAGATTATTGTTCCTTTAATGGAATTCGTAGGCAGAAAACGGTTCCAGGGACTCCACAGGAAAATGGAGTAGTTGAACGCATGAATAGAACAATAATGGAGCGTGCAAGGACCATGAGATTGCATACTGGACTGCCTTTCAACATGTGGGCAGAGGCTGTCAACACTGCTGTATATTTAATTAACAGAGGTCCTTCAGTTCCTTTGGGCTGTGGTATTCCAGAGGAAGCATGGACAGGTAAGAAGGTGAGTTATTCTTTTCTGAAAACCTTCAGCTATGAAGCATTTGCACATATAGATTCTAAAAATAGAACCAAGCTGGATGTGAAATAAAAAAAAGTACCTTTGTTGGATATGGCATTGATGAATTTGGTTATAGGCTTTGGGATTTTAAAAATTAGAAAATTGTGAGAAGCAGGGATGTTATATTCAATGAGAAGGTGTTGTACAAAGATCAGTTGCAGCAGCATGAGAAGAAAGAAAAGGATTATGTGGTGCTAGATGATACTCCAAATAGTGATGTTCTAGTGGTTCCTCATGCTCTACAACAGCAACCAAAAATACCACAAACTCCAGTGAATGTTAGACGGTCAACAAGGATAAGTAGACCTCCTGAAAGGTTTTCTCCCTCTTTGTATTCTATTTTGTTAATAGATGCTAGTGAACCAGAAGGGTATGATGAAGCTATGCAGGTGGATACACAGGTTCAATGGGAGCTTGCAATGAAAGAAGAAATAGACTCCTTGCTAAAAAATCAAACTTGGGAATTATTTAAGTTACCTGCAGGTAAAAAGGCTTTACCAAATAAATGGGTTTACAGGCTGAAAGAGGAAGATGGAGGTAAGAAAAGATTTAAGGCCAGGTTAGTTGTAAAAGGATTTGCACAAAAAAAGGGCATTAATTTTGATGAGATATTTTCTCCGGTTGTCAAGATGACTTCTATTCGTACTGTTTTAAGTATTGTGGCTGCTGAAGATTTGCATTTGGAATAGCTAGATGTGAAAACTACCTTTCTCCATGGTGATTTAGAGGAGGAGATATATATGGAACAGCCCCAAGGATTTGAGGTCAAAGGTAAGAAGAAACAGGTGTGCAGATTGAAGAAGAGTTTGTATGGTGTGAAACAAGCACCTCAGTAATGGTATTTGAAATTTGACAGTTTTATGGCTGAGAAAGGTTACATCATGTGTAATTCTGACCATTGTGTTTATTTTAAGAGGTTGGCTAATGACAGCTACATTATTTTATGTTTATGTGTTGATGACATGCTTCTAGCTGGGTCTAACATGGATCACATAAGAGAGTTAAAATAGCAGTTAGCACAGTCATTTGATATGAAGGATTTGGGGGCAGCAAAACAAATCCTTGGTATGAACATTTGCAGGGATAGGAAGAAAAGAAAATTGACTGTATCTTAGGTTGCTTATGTTGAAAAGGTGTTGCAGAGATTCCACATGGAGAATGCAAAAGCTGTCAGCACACCTTTGCCTAGTCATTTGAAAATGACCAAGGAGATGTGTCCTAAGACACAAGAGGAGGAAGAGAAAATGTCCAAGGTACCCTATGCTTTAGCTGTAGGAAGTTTAATGTATGCCATGGTATGCATGAGACTAGATATTGCACATGTTGTAGGAGTCGTTAGCAGGTATATGAGTCATCTTGGATTAGAGCATTGGAATGCGGTCAAATGGATTCTCAGATATTTGAGAGGTTCATCTAATAAACACATATGTTTTGGGGCCTCTAATACTGATTTAGCAGGTTATGTAGACTCAGATTTGGCAGGGGATATTGATACCAAGCGGAGTACTATAGGTTATGTCTTTACTGTAGGTGGAACAGCAGTGAGTTGGATTTCCAGGTTGCAAAAGGTGGTTGCTTTATCCACCACAGAGGCAGAATATGCAGCTGCAATAGAGGCAAGCAAGGAGATGATATGGCTGTAATCTTTCATGGAAGAATTGGGCACACACCAGGTTAACAGTTATTTGTTTATGGATAGCCAGACTGCCATACATCTTGCAAAGAATTCTACCTTGCATTCAAAGACCAAACACATATAGTTGAGGTATCACTTCATTCAGTCAGTGTTGGATGATGGCCAGTTACAGTTGGCAAAGATTCATATAGATGACAATCCAACATATATATTTACAAAGGCCATGGCAAAGGAGAAGCTGAGTTCCTCTTTAGCTTCAGTTGGTCTTCTAGACTAAAAACAACAAAAATAGAATAGCAGAGTCCAGGGTGCTTATTTCTAGTGGGAGCTATAGGGTTAATGATGTTATGATCAGTCTCCAAGTGGGAGATGATATGGTGTGGAGTCTGATCAGTCTCTAAGTGGGAGATTGTTGTTATATGGAGCCTAATCAGATTCGGAGGTTATCTTTACCCCACTTTTATCAGCGTGATTTCCCCCCAAATTCCTACAAGGTCAAGGGGCAGCGCCCCTTGCGGGGGTTTGGGGGCAGCGCCCCCAAGATGGGGTCAAGGGTTTTGGGAGTTATTTTTTCATTGATCGACATAAGAAAACCATTTTTTTGTAACTGACAAAAAGCTTGTTAAAAAGCGGCTAAGGGTTAGGGTTTTGGGACATATTGTATTGTAGCATTTGCAGCAGTATTGAGTTGTAGGGATTGCTGATTGTAATCGGTCTGATTTATTGGATAATAATATTGGACTCTCTGTTTGGTGGATGTAGCCCGAGTTTGGGTGAACCACGTTAAAACTTGTGTCTCGCTGTTATTATTTCTGTGTATTTCCATTTCTCTGTTTAATCTTTATTTGTATTTAATTGATATCTTCTACTAGCTAACCCTAACAAAACTAAATATTCTTATGACAATGTTAGTGTAGAGATCACCTTGTAGCTTGATGATTTTGGTCTTGATAGTGAGACTCAAGTATTTTCCTTTTTTTATGATGCCCTTGTTGTAAATTTGGATCAATTGATGGATTCATACACTTTTGATATCAGCATTTATAACTATAATGGTTGTAATCATTATTCTTCTCTATAACATGATATTGATACTTCTATGAGTAGGATTAGTTGTTAAAATGAGGGCTATAATCTTTGTGCAATAGAACATGCTACAATTGAAGGTTTTTCCTTTGTATATGATCTTAATTCTTTTCTACAAGAGGAGGAGGATAAGATAATAAATGAGCTTCTTAGCAACAATCATTACTCAACTATTACCCTTGAATAGCATGTAACAAAAGAGAAACAAAGGGGCCAGATCCTTCACAAGGGGTGTCTCAAATTTCTTACTTTAGTTCTAATGACTCAAATTAGGTTTTGAATCATTCTTGTGGGTGTAATATAAATGAGTACATCAATGTTTTTTATGAAGTTGTATCCTAGTTTCCAACTATCAATGAATTGGATTTGCACAAAAGTAAATTAGAGGCTTTCTACTTTAGTGGATGCATGTATCTTCTCATGAGGATGGTTTTGTTGCTCTTGAGGTTGAGTCTTTGTATTAGGACATAGATGTATGCATAGACATGAGTGTGCTATGAGGTCTGTGTGAACTTCAAGACCAACATGTTGCAACTTGGCCTAAGGATGTACTTGAATTTGAACCCATTAAATTTGAGTTGCATGATGTATTTCTTCCTTATGTAGATTACAATGGAATTCAAGTATGCTTTTCTTTACCATATATAAATTTGAGGCATTTACCTTTTGTATTTGATTCATATGGGGCTAGTGACCATGATACTCTTGAAGTCATGAATTATGTTGGTCTTTTTTCCATATGAGCATATATAGTATTACTAAACTAAATGTTTGGAAAACACAATAACTATTATTAGGAGATATGTGAAGGCAACCCTTGGCATTTAATAATAAACATTACTAAAGACTAGAGGAGGTTGTTGAATAACCCATCCAAGATTTCACAATAATGTGATGTACAAATGTGCATGTGATTACAACTAACATAGCCATGTTCTTGAATAGAATAAAAAGATTGGAATAATTGCTATGTATAATTACAATGTTCATCTATGAGGTATGTAAAACAAATATGCATGATAGATTTGAAAATAAATGAGGATTATTTCATGGCCGTATCACTGATGAGGGTGTTGTAAAATATGGTAGAGGGGTTAACAATCCAGAGAGGTACATAGTAGGATTATACAACATGCACCAACACTAGTCTATATTGTGGAACCCATCCAATAAAATGTTGGTCATATCAATATAAATTGTTCTAACAATTTGCATCCATTATCAAAACCTAGTATCAATAAAAATATATTAGAAGGATTGTCAAAATCCTTTCTTCATGAAACACTTTGGATGTAAACTGCCTAGGATACTTGATTGGTGGTGTCATTGTCAATCACTCAAAAGCCAATGTAGTTATCATCAACAACTAAACTACAATGAGTTTATTCCATTTAAATTGACAAAAACTGCAAAATGGTGAAAAAATGAAAAAGAACAAGATTAAATGTAGGAGATAAAGAAAGCTCATTGGAATTAAACAAAGTAGTACATGAAACAAGAAAACCTACAAGCCAAGTATGTCATCACTTCAAACACTACAAGCTCTCATGTGCATCACAATATAGAAGTTAATCATTCCTTTGTATAAGAGTGAAAATGGCATACCTTTCAATTTTCCTCTTCATTTTAAACTCATTCTAACTAGGCTATTCCTACTGTAATGACTAACATACATGTGGTATATTTCTATGTAAAAGGTGGCAAAGAATTTGAACCTAAACTAATCCTTTTCTTAGATATTGCAAGAGTCTAGATTTGGTTTGTATTATAACCTTTGTCATACTTGAGTCAATCTATATTTGCTAAAATAATGATGGTTAAAATCCATAGTGTTCCTAACTAGCTGTCAGTTGCTAACTTGAATACAAAATGTGCTAAATTGTGTGGTAGGATGCTATATAAAGAGACAAACCCTAGTTAATTATTTGACTGAATCTAGCATTTAAGAATTGGGAGAGATTTTCCTACACATTGTATTATATTCAAATCCTAATATCAACATAGCATTAAAACACACATGTTAAATCATATCCAAGAGTTTAGTATAAAGAGATGAGCATTGCTTACTGAACTGTCAAATGTGTTTTTTTACCTATTTCCAAACACATATCCTAGATAGTAAGTTGAATAGGTTTTAAACAAGGGAAAGTGCATAAATCATTTCCATGGACAAGGTTTGAATCATAGTCAAAGTTCATTTATGGAATCAAAGATTATTTCAATGAATTCAATGTCAAATTTGTAGTGTAACATAATCAACCTCACACAAGTTATGAGAACAATCAATTTATAGTTTTATGTTTTACTTATAATAGAATCAAGATGAAGAAATTCTGAATTATGGAGCAAAAGTTATAAAGAAACTGTGGACAACTACTTATCAACTATTAAAATCAGCTAAATAATTTCATTCTTCTAAATTTCTTTTTCCCTAAATTTTTATTATATAATCTGTGACAAATTAATTTCATTGAAAGATACTTATTTTTACTACTTCACACTTTTAAAGCTGTTGTTGTCATCTTTGTTGGAATATATTCTATTGTGATGAACCATTGTTCTAATAATTCCTCAACAAAATTCTAAGGAATAAGCCTCGTTATTCGAACCCTTACAATGAATTTTTTTTAACATAGCTTAATTAGAAGGGCTTTCATTGAACAACAAAGCATGAGCAGCTTATGAAGGATAAAGAGGATGCTTTTCCCATACACCAATGTAGACAAATGTGATGAAATCCATATTTTTAGAATACATACGTTTAGAATAACTAAAATTTAGTACAACTTCATCAAAGTAGATAACCTTAATTTTAAGACACAATAAAGACAACTCTTTTGCAACATACGTTTGGAATCTATATATCTAAAAGAAAAGTTAAAGGTCTGATTGAGGGAGAGTGTTTGATATGATATTTGTAGACTTTATAGGAATGCAATACAGAAAACGGTCCAAGTTCAGTGCATCTAATCTTTATACTACTTATTGTCCAGAAGGTTTTAGGTGCATTTTGTGAGGGCCTATATAATAATCTTGTAGCCTCCTACTAATTTACAGGCATTTAAAGAACAAGAAAGAACCTGATCAATATGTATGTTCTGGTCTCTCTGAGTTCTGCCAACTACTTTAGGAAAAAACTTTTATTTCTTGAAATAATAATTTATTTGCTGAAGAGTTTGGGGGAACTCTAGGAGTCATTGAACACTTTATTATCATGAATGAGATTTATGGAATTCTTTTCTTCATTGAAAATGGAAAAGGTTGAGAGTTGTTATAATTAAAATCACCACAACGCATTTGTTTCTGTTAGTTCATATAATCTGGGTCCATGACAATTACGCCATATAATGTAAGAATGTAGAATCTCATACGAAATATGGAAGTAAACATAATCTTTTAATTACTTTATTATGCTTTATTTCTTTTGTATGAATTATCTTTTTTAACTTCTTTTTCCATGCGAATGCAACGTCTGGTTAGAAAATTTATACTCTTACATTAGTATAGATTCAATGTGTTGCTAAATATAGATATGGAAAACTTAAATGGAACTTTGTTTTTAAAATTATATCATTCCATTTTATTTTTTGTATTGTTCCAGCCTCTTCCCATAGCTAATTTAAATTCAATGAGTTTTTCTTAAATATGCACCCGGTTATAACTACCACTCTTGACGAGAAGTAGCAAAAATATTGGTAAATAGTAGGCATGCATTGATCAAGTTGTTTGTCCTCCCATAGTTATGTATGTTAATCATGAAAACATGTCGATTTGTTAGAGTTTAGATAGGTTTTGTTGACTGAGATGATTATAGGTCATGTAGACGACATTACAATGCAACACAAACATAGTATTGCACTTCTGAGCATGCATAGCATAGGCGTGATGAAAAAATGTTGGACATCTTTAAGCCTAGAATTTTGAAGTAGGGAAACAAATTTCTGCACAAGGTGGAAGCATTTGTTCGTAAGAATTGATTATAGAACTTGAGATATTACACAATGTAATTGCTATGGATTCAAACATTATGTAAGTTTAATATTAGTCAATGTGAAATTGGTTATATGTGTTGAGTCAGTTTGTAACTCCTGGAGAGTATACGGCTGTATAATCCGCAGATGAGTTTGATACTAAACTACTATTTGAATGAGATATTTATTCAACTGTTGCCTTTGGTGTTCAGTATGTAGAACCTTAGAATAAAGAAACTTAACAAATGATCATATGTTCAAAGAATAAAATCTTGTGATTATAGTTTGCAGGGATTCCCTAATGAATATGTGTTGCTATGAACACTCTGAGTAAATAATGATTATAAATGTTTATACTGTATGTTTTATTGATTGTAGTACTAGCTCAACTTTGCTTTGTATTTGTCCATTTTGGAAAGGAATCTTATATCAACTAGTAAAAGCACCAAAGGTACTATCAAATGGTTAATATGCACAAATATTTATAGGTTATATATTTATATTATTTTTTATTAAATTGATGCAAGCATTGTTTTATTATTCATTTACTAAATTAAAAAATTGATATATGTAATTTTAAGGTTAAGAGTTATTTTATGTTACTTTGGAAATCTTTTATTTAATGAAATAATTAGTATGTATAAATGAAGACTTTTTAATAAAATTTGGTGACATAATTTGATTTTGGTATTATTTTTATTTGTATTTATTTTTAGAGTATTAATAAGATTGCTAACTTATATATTCTTTATTTTGGATTAGATTTGTATTTATCGAAGTAATTTAGATCACCTTCATAAGTATGAAAATGACTCCTTTTTCCTTAAAATCAAATTTGAAGATTGATTTTAATTGTTTTCTCTAAGTGATGGCTATGAGCCAACTTAAAATGCAAAAGAAGTGAATTACACACTAATATGTTGTATATGTTTTTATAGATGATTGTATATATAAAGGTTATATATATTTATAAAAGATTATATATAAAAAGGTTATACTAAAAGGATTTTTATAATTATATAAATTAATATAAAGATAGATTTTTTATACTAAAGATAGATCTTTTAGGGGTGTATGTGTATATATATTATATATAGCAGATATGTCAAAAACATAATGTTATATTAGTAATAATCTTAGTATACTAGAAGATATTGTGACTTATAATCTTAGTATACTAGAAGATATTGTGACTCAATGAACACCAACATTCATTCACACACACAATGAATACTAAGTTAACTTTCAAACCCCTGCATACTGTAGTGAAATCTCAAGTTCACTTAAACACACAAAGTGAGCACCATTGAAGTTTGAAAGTATTTTTGTACATAGACTGCATACTCACACACACACACACACCTCTATGTGTGTAGGTGGGTTTGAAAGTTATCTTTGACATTCACTTTGTGTGTTTGAATAAACTTTGGATTTCATTAGGTGTGGGTAGGTAAGAAAGTTAGTTTTGGCATTCATTGTACACACACACGTGCACACACACACACACACACACATGTTAGTTTTGGCATTGATTGTGCACACATGCATGCACACACACACACACACACACACACACGTGTGTGTGTGTGTGTGTGTGTGTGTGTGTGTGTGTGTGTGTGTGTGTGTGTGTGTGTGTGTCAATGAACTTTGGCATTCATTGCGCGTGCATGCATGTGTGAATGAGCTTTGGCATCTAACTTTGGTATACACTTTGTCTCATATGCCTGTGTGTGTTTGATTGAAGTTTCACATTGTTGTGTGTGTGTGTGTGTGTGTGTGTGTGTGTGTGTGTGTGTGTGTGTGTGTGTGTGTGTGTGTGTGTGTGTGTGTGTGTGTTTTTGAAATGACTTTGACATTGAATTTTGTGTGTATGAAAATATACTTTGTGTGTGTGTGTTTGAAACAACTTTGAAATTTAACAATTTGTGTATGAATGTACTCCTAGAACTATCACTTTAAATCAAACTGCAACAATGATTATGATTTTGATAGTGCTAAGATTTGGTATTCCTACAAGTTTGAGCATATTGTGTTAAGATTTGGACTTCCTACATGTTTGAGCATATTGTGTATAGTAACCAGAGTTAAGAAGATAATGCTTAATCTTTTGATGGTGGATTATACTTATAGTTCTTGAGAAGGATTTACTTTCTCATAAACCTCAACAAGCTAGCTAACATGTTTTTTACATCCTCATCCATGTCTTCCCATTAAATCCAAATAGAGAAACAAAGAAATAAGATGTAGATTTAAATAAATCTAGTAGAGAAATGACATTAGCGGAACACTAAAAAACCCAGCAACAAAGCACACTCAATGTATTATTCTTCAACAAAGAGATACAACACATTTGTAGTCTCATGGAGTTGACACTTTCAATCCTAGATCAATTCCGAGTGCATGTACCTACAATAGAAAACTCACTAACATCTCCATCCCAAGCCTCCAATATATAGGCCAAGGAGATCTCAAAAACCACTAATCCATTTCCAAAACCATGGACTTAACCATCCAGCAAACTTTGGTCCAATTAATCTAAATTGGACCCATGTGCCCCTCTCCAATATTAACTCTATTTCATGTCAATTGATACTTGAATTTTTATTATCAAAGAGATTTTTGAATCCATTGTGAATTTAATTTGATATAGTAGGTATTTGGTGATGGGGATTCTCCTTTCTAGGTTTTTTATGTTTACTTTATGGAGCTTGCTAAACTTTGGGTTAGGGTATGGCTCATCTTAAATTCAATTTTGAGTAAGTTTGGACCACATTAATGAGATTTGTAAACAAGGTTCATTGCTCAAATGTATGACTTAATCTTTACATCACAATCTCACAACATTGCTACTGGATGTGTGGACTTGGGTATGATAGTTGAGGGATTTCAACCTGAATCACCCTCTTACAAATGCCCATGCTACCATTATAACACAATTACTTAAATTTTTTTTTCATATATATTTTTAATAATATTAAAGAGGATATCTATTGGGGCCTCATCCACAAAACAATCAAAATATAGAATACCAGCAAAAGGAGGCACATAGGCCAAAATGAACAAACAGTTCCAAAAAAGAGTGAAAAAAATTTCATAAAAAACTACCGAAAATCAAAATCATACAATAGGGAACCAGAGAAGAGGTGGGAAACAACTGAACACCTGCAACATTAGAACCAACTTAATCCAAATTTGGAACACCTTTTGACTCATTTTCTTCAAAAGATCTTCATGGATTGAAGCTCTGCTGTGACCAGACCGGCCACTCCTATCAATAAGGAAACTACAATTTTGAAATACTTTTTATGGGGAAAGGATTTGGCTATTACAGCCGACTCCACCCCTCCCACTAATGGCCACTTCTATCTTGCTATGATAATTTGATTTGTTATTGATAGTTATAAATGTTGATAATAGAGATAAAATGCTAACAAATAGTTTCTACCAAATAAGTAGGAAAGATCAATAAATGACTACTTGCCATTAAGACATAGTACAAATAAATAAATAGGAAATACCATATTTATATTAATTTTTTCAAGCACATGGAAATTTATGTATCCATTTAGTACAACATTTTGTGCTAGTTCTCTTAGTCAAAGCATATGAGTTGTCATATCCTTACAAACTATATACTCCACTTTCTGTAGAGAAAAGATCATTTGGCAAGCTTCAAAGAAGCACTTTTTTGAAACAATACACTTCCCTCTAGACTCCCAAATGTCTCGTTCCATCTACATCTATTATTGTGATTCAATATTTAAATGTGTCATCTCTTATTGTGATTCAATCTTTAAATGTGTTGTGCACCTATGCACAACATATTACAAGATTTCTATTAAAAGATGTTTTGTCCCTAACTCCTTAGTGTTATGTTATTAATTCTATTATGTTTTAAATACAAAGAACTAATGAAGGGTTTAATCATTAGTTAAGTAAGGTTTTATTCCCATTGAGTATGTACAGAGGGAAAACCTAAATGATGTATCCATTTCCAATACCATTTGGTAATGCAATATAGAGACTGGCTATTGTGTGAGGAATCTTCTATTTTACAATTAGATTTGAAGGTACAAACCTGATTCATAAAAGGATCATGAAATTGTAATAGAAACATTTATAGACATGAAATTTTGTGAATAGCAAAAAGGATCCAAAATCTAGACAAAAGACATAACAAAATTGTCAGAAAACAAAGTAAGAAAACATAAAAGGATGACACTATGATCAGAATAGTGTCTTAGAGGTCAAAACCATTGCGTTGTACATTAGCCCCAATTGCCCTATACATTAGACATAACATGCTTCCATGTCCTAGATGCAAGCAACCATCAAAGGTAGGCAACATCGTGGAAGGTTTGCACAAGATTTTTGCAATCATTTCATTACTTCACCATGCTAATGAAAATTACACACTAGAAGATGAATCGAATGAAGATGATGAGCTTAATACAAAATGCGGATCCAATTGCAACAATTTGAGCAATTTCTAAAATGAACTGAATGTATTTATAGTCTAATCTTTATATTCGCCCTATTTTATGCTAAAAATATGATAAAGGAAATGCATCAAATTGCCCCCACTAACTATCAAATGAAAACCAGTAGATGCTTTTTCTAAATTTCCTCTATGAAAATCGGCATCTCTATCTTTGATAATCTTATTAAACATAGAAAGTTCTAGCATCTTTCAGGACGTCTATGCATTCCCTTCAGTTCTAGAATTTTTTTAGACTCTGATAGATTTCTATACCTAACTAATGACATTTTACTCTACTTATGAATCAATTTGTTGATATTTTTCTCCTAATTTTCATAGGCAGGAATTGCTTTACTGTTGTTTCCCTTCTGGCATTATATATTTTGGAGGTTCTAGCAGTTTTATTTTTAGCAATTTGTCCCAAAAAATGCATTCCCTCATCTCTTTCTGTATCCATCTTGAAAACTTGGTGGAATATAGTTTGACATTCTTAAGAAATAATTGATAGAGATTGCTTTTTAACCTACACTTCCCAAGCTGAGCTAGAAGATCATATTGAAAGGTATTAGGTAAAACACGATCATCAATTTGGAAAAAAATGGAGAATTCAATGCTAGTGATGAAGTCCTTGAATCTAGTTTAAGTTGTTGAGGAATGTGCTGACTTTTTGCATTAAGGTTGGGCAAATATCCCTCTAAATAAGTACAATACTAGTCAATTGAACTCATAAAATTTAGAAAATTTTAAGGATAACAAGCAATCAATACGGAAGAAAAATAAACTTTCATATTTAATTACAAAAGAAAACAACAATCAAAATGCAATGCATTTAATTTATGATAAATGGGAGCTTAAAACATCCATACTTTGACTCACCAGAGGTTTTACCAGCTTGTCTATTGGACTATTCCATACGAGGGCCATATATGTTTTGTTTACATAATTACAAAAACTACCTGTGTTTTTAGCAGTATCCCTCACTTCCCATTTACATATCACTAACAGAATCCCCAAAATAGAGCATCATTGGGACACATGTGCCAATCTATCTACCAGTATCCCTAATTATACCTATACACTTCAATACCAAAAGCCCCAAAATAGAACATCACTGGGAAATCATCTCTTTAATTTTATAGTATTCCTATACCAACCAATCTTCTATATACATTGTATTCTGTTGGCATAATAGTAGTATTACATTGTTAGTTAAATAAATATAAGTAAATAATTAGTTGGTTAGTTTTTGGGAAGTTACTTTCCCATAAGAAGTTATATATGGGAATAACACGGCTTTAAAAAGTCAATTCCCTGCATTGTAATAGATATCAAAAAATCATCAATATACTATTATATATTTTTGTTATTTCTGTCCAAGGATGTAATCTGTAAGTGCTCACATTTCTCAATATGGTATCAGAGCAGTTTTTTTGTCATGGAGAATAGTATAGTTAATTTGTATAAGCATTGAAATTTGTAGAGCAAGAATGATTTCTGTGTGGCTATTGAAAAGATCAGTTTGCCATCATGAAAAGTAAGTAACCTTGGAATGTTTTGAAGGTAGTTAGAAATCAAGTTGTGCATATCTATGATCTGCTACCTGTAAGTTGCCATATTCTACCACGGTGAGGCATTTTTTTTTTGAAGAGAAGCATGAAGCGCATAGGTGTTGATGTTCACTGATTTGCCAATGCCATGATTTTCTACAAATCCACTCCACCATAAGAAGAAACCAATAGAATCTGAAATGGCAGGCAGATGTTAAAATTTGAAGGCACTTGCAGTTAGAAGGCATTTTTGGCATGTTTGTCAGTTGTTTGGTATTCTAGCACTTGAACCAAGAATGATAAAGGAAAGCACTGAGGAGACATTAGTGTGAGGGCTACCAGTTACAAGAGGAGATACTACAACCATAGCCATTGTAAGTTATATTTTTAGCAATCATATATTGAATGCTTCCAATAGTAGCTGCATATTGGGTGGATGGTGCATATGAAAGTTGTTGTAGAAATTAGCATTGTTGTAGAAATTAGTAAGTTCCAATGTTGGTTTTATAAGCAGTAGGGCCACTCCCTTTTTCCATTGTAGAAGGCAAACCTATAAGATACAGTTTCCTGTTCAGCATTGCTACTATTTTATTAGTTTGATTGTTGATTGGATGGAAACTAAAGCCGTTGTGGATAGGTATTTTTTGAAATAAGGTGTTATTGGAATTATAAAGAGGAACATAATAAAGGTATTACATTATAGATGCAAAGTTCAAATAAGAATCTTCATTAGAGATATATGAATTTATGAATTTGTGAGTGAAGGAGTTGAAAGCAAGCCTAGGAATAATAAAGGCATTCAATATTTGGTAAAATCAAGTATGGTAAATAGGCGAGTTGGTGAAACTGGTGAAAGTTTTTGAGTGGTGATTACAAAAGGTTATGAGTTCAAAATATGATTATGGTTGGGCTCTTGTCATCTTATTTCACTTTGATTGATTATCAATATCTTAAAATGGATTTTTTAATCATATTTACTTATGCATGGACTTTCAGTGTTATCAGAGAGATTAATATGACATTGAACAGATAAAGTGTAACAAGGTCAAATTGGAGGTTGTTGCCATCAAAGGATGAAGGATTTTCCATCATCTCAAGTTAGCTTCTCACTTTGAGATGATGCTTTGCATGAGAAGCATTTTTTTATTTTGGTTGTTTTGTTTTTTCTTTGTTGATGCTGATGGAGCTGACAGATTTGAAGAATGTATGTTTTGTGAAGATTTTGTTTTGGAGACAGGTTTGGGGTTTGGTGTTGAGCTCAATATGGATTGTTGTCCATTGAGCTTCAAAGAGTATATGATCTTGAATTATACCCTTTCGCGGTCACTAGACAACATGGCAGAGATCTGTCGTATCTCTTAGGGACCATTGTCGAATAATTCAAGACTCTATGATTTGAGAGCTTGTGACTAAAGAGCTCAAGAACATAGTTAGAAGCTATGCCTTTCCGAGGGTAGATGAGAGAGCATGATGGATCCCCGCTTGGTTTAGGATTTGTTCTTTGGTAGAAGATCTTCTATAAAATATGTATTCATACTATGTAATCAGCTTTGTTGAGTATTTTAGCATTAAGGGGGGGTACCTTGGTACTATTGCAGGAACAATGTAATAAGGGAGGGAATGTTGGCATAATAGTAGTATTACATTTTTAGTTACATAAATATAAGTAAATAATTAGTTGGTTAGTTTTTGGGAAGTTACTTTCCTGTAAGAAGTTATATATGGGAATAACAAGGCTTTACAAAGCTAATTCCCTGCATTGTAATAGATATCAGAAAATCATCAATATACTATTATATATTTTTGTTATTTTTGTCCAAGTATGTAATCTGTAAGTGCTCACATTTCTCAATATATTCATGCCATATGTAAACTATAATATATATCATTCACTCAGTTGATACCTACATTGCCGTAGAGTCTTCACTACTTGTATCATCACCCCCTCCATCCACTGATTCAAAAGTTATGGATTTGAAGACAAAGGACAGGTCTAGTTCATCAGAATTGACCACCCCAGAAATAGTATTCAAGAATTCTAAACCCCATTTCACCTTATGTTTCCGCACCTCCTCATTATCTCCAATGGCCTGAATTATGAAGGGAACCCATGGGCATGTATATCCAAGGTTGATGTAGGGCCCCAAGCCATGATTTTTATGGAAACCCAACCCAAGAATTGTGTCATCCATCACCTTCTTAAGATAACCCCTCCATTTGGGACTTCACCATTGTCTCCATTACCATGCGGGTTGCTTCTTTGTCTTCTCCAATGCTTAGCATCACTACTGAAAACATGGATGAAATGTCTATGTTCACTCTATGCCTATGTGCACTGATCATGAATGCATCTACAACTTGACCATTTTAATTGTATGTGGGGCCACAATAGACTTCATCATGAAAATTTTCTTTATCCTCAAATCTGATATTTTATCGATGAATGCAATTTGCCTCTGTTTCACCTTCAAGCACATGGTGGTGTCCATCTTGCAAATAAGAAAAGGCTCGACTAGCTTACCTCTAATTCCTTCACATGAATAAGTTGTTGTCTCCAAGTCTAGTAGTCAAGGTCATCATATTTTGTAGCCTTTATGTACAATCCACCACTTGCATATCAATCCCTCATTGATTTCACATGATATGAATTAATCGATGATTACAAAAAAATCATTACCACCCTTCTCCATATTGCCAAATATTTTCATCAACTTGCATCTCTATGGCCTTGTTTGCCAATCTATCTACCAAATCATTTGCCTTTCTAAAGATGTGCTCTATATTAATAAAATATTCAAGTTGGTCGATCAAACTCCAAATTATAGAAATATATCTTTCTACTTTCTAGCTTGGTGTTCCTTTTCTTCTTAATGCATTAATGATAATAAGGGAGTCCTCTTCAATATAGAATTTTTTGATGTTCAATTTTATGCAAATTTGTATCCCCAGTAAAGATGCATGTATTTTGGCTTCATTGTTTGTCCCTTCTAGTAGTTTCTTCACCACTAAACAAACCACCACTCCTTCATGATTTCTTTTGAAGCAATGAGCTCTAGAAATTCCTGGTTTACTGCATGATGCACCATTGAAATTAACTTTATACCAACCTTCACCTGAAGGGATCCAATGAGCATTAGCTTTGGATCTACCTGGAATAGATCAGCCCATGCAACCCCATGAATAGGGGGTTATTTTATTTTACTTTAGAAATAATTGAGAGTTATTTGTATTTACTTAAGATTTTTTTTGCTAAATAAGTGCTACCATAGGGGTAGCTCCCATTATATTATATCTGAAAGTTTATACAAAACCTACTAAAAGTAGCAATATGGGCGTACAAGTAAATAGAAAAGGCTAGGTCTAAACCTTGGCATGCCAGAGCACATGAAGGCCTTTAGCCATCTCAACAGCCCACTCTACTTGGGCTAGTGATAGGGGATCATCGTAATTGCTTACCAAGAAGGAGAAAGTCTCCATATTGTCTCATTGAATGCCTTCGCAGAATAGAGCTAAAGCTTGGGCGAAGACAGTCAGGGTTTTCTTTTTCTTGTTAATTGTCATTGCATCAAAGACACCTCTGATCAAACCTCGGGTTGGATGCTTTTTAAAGGTAGAAATTGTGGCTATGGAAGCTTCCCTCATTTCTTCATTCATGAAAGTATTTGCCATTATCTTCCCACGGGCCTCTCTGCCCATGATGAGAACATGGGTTGCCAAAAACACTCCATAGATGATTCCATCATGGACGTGGCCCTTTGGGAGATTGTCTTCACCGATATCTTTGAGAATGGCCTCTACAATGTTGTCTATAGATGCAATGAATAGGTGCTTGATCTACTTGATCTTGGTTTCCTCCGGCGGCCCAGTTGGGTTTCCTTGATCCCCCAGGTCCTCTTCTTCCAGCACAACCTCATTCTCAGAGTCCATGGAGTTCCTCAGGCTTGATTCCTTCCTTCACTGATAGTTATAGTCACATTCGATTTTCATGATGGCCAATGGTGGATAAGTCTTACTTCGGCCTCCATATATAGAAGAATGAGAAGGGGGCATCCAAGTATGTCATCATTTCCAATATGAGATTGACCAAATCTCTGCAAGTCTAAGAAATCTAAACAATAAATTAAATTGGTAGTCATTCTAATGGTAGGTCCGGCCAAGGGTTGCATGATCTGAATACAATTATTTCCTCCTCTTGTACTCATGCCTAGTTAGCTAGGAAATCAGTAGCTTTATTCCCTTCTTAGTAGGTGTGGGCTATGGAAACATTCCCTAATTCATCTAAACATTCTCAAATATCCTCCGCTAGATATTTCAATTTCTAATTTGAGACACTTTTGGTTGTTATGGTATTGATGCATATTAGGGAATCGCCTTCGATATCAAAATCAGCTAGGTGATGTTCTTACCAAAGATGAAGTCCATAAAGTAAGGCAGAGAATTTAGCTTCATTATTGGTGCCGAGAGGCAATTTCTTCAAGAAGGCCCAGATTATGTTACCATGAGAATTTTCAATGATGACTTTGTCTCCAGAAGTGCTCAGGTTTCTTTTTACTGCACTGTCAAAATTCAATGTCAGTCTTCCTAAAGGCAAAGCAACCCATTTGGTGAGGTCACACTCCTTTCTTTCTTCAGCCCTGTCTGGGTTGTAAAAATGGCTTGGGATTATCAAGTTTGGCCAATGTTTCCTCATTTCCCCATCCCGTCTGGCTAATTGTGTTGAGGAATAGTTAAGATTTATTTTATTTACTAAAGAGTTATTTTATTTCATTTTATTCACTTTTGCTTTATTTGATAGTTTTAATTTTTTAAAAATATATGTGGGGCATGTTTTAGTATAGATATATTATATACATCTACCTTGAGGAGTTATTTTATTTACTTAACAATTATTTTATTTTACTTTAAAACTATTTATTTTATTTCATCTACATTATTTACTTTATTTTTCTTTTATTTTGTTTTTACTTTGCAAACTATAGTAAATATTATGTACTTATATGTTACATTCTAATAGTTTTAATTTTATATTTTTTAGTTTTTTAAATATATGTCAGTTATATTTTAATTCTAATGTACAAAGTAATGATATGATACTCCATGATGCCATTGTAGAATGATTTTTGTTGTAATAATCAAATGACCAAAGTGTGTTGGATTACACCATAGAGTTTAGGCAACAAGACATGTTGAATAACATAGACTTGGATGAGGAGGACATATTGACAAAGTATCTCAAAGGGATTCATCCTGACATCTAAACGAGGGTTGTTAGTGTTGGGAAATTAGTTGTCACAAGATTGCAAATTTCCCATTATTATTTATTTCTCGTTCAATACTTTCCCATAGTTAGTTACATATTATTGATTTAATTTATTTAGCACTAGCAAAATTGGGGTGTTGGAATTTGATGTGAAATTAATGCCAAGTGTTGGTGGCTTACAGCTGTGGTTGAATATTAATATGTTATTTTGGCATTATCTTTAAAAAATGGGATGCTCTACTTTTGTGGGATCCTATTATAAATACTATGACATGTAAAAGCTAGATTTAGAGGGAGTTATTGGGAATCTTGACCAGCTATGATAGAGTGTTTATTATTTGTCATAAGATCCTAATTTTAGACAAGAATCTTTCCTATCTTGGGAACAACACCTCATGGGATGTTTTACACATGGTTTTGTAAACCATAGATGGTTTCTATGTTGCCAGAAGTCTATAAATTGAGAGCTTGAGGAGTAGTTTGTATGGTGAGTTTGTAAGTACATAGGCATTTCCTGAATGTTGCTAGAATTACTCTATATTTGAATATTGGTGTATTACTCCTATAAATGCATGCATTGCAAGTGTAATGTAATCTTATTTTAGATTTGATAATACATTTTGCAGGGTTTGGAGTGTGGGGTTTTTATCCTTAAAGGGTTTTCTGACATAAATCACTATGTTATGATTTATTGTTGATTACTAATTTAGGGAGAATTCAAGGGGCTCAAGTTTCTTTGATGACTTTGCTACAAGAGTGAACCCAAAAATACATGTCTTTCCTTCGAGATTAGTCCTACTTTAAGGTATTCCTCTTTGAAAGAGATAGTGACTTTAATATTAGGAATTAGGTTGAAGCTACTATTATGAAGCTTGTTTATGTGAATTCTTATATATTACAAGTTGGTGAAGCAAGAGGATAAAGTACATAAGTTTTTCTTCTTTCTATTATGAGAGACAAAGTTTCTTTAGTAAAAGAATATATGTTTCTATCATATCCAGTCTTCCATTTTATGAAGTTGTAGAATATGGATCCTTGGCATAATGACTACACTATGTCATCTCCTTCACATGCAACCTCTTATGCTTCAAATCCTATACACCATGAAGATCATAAATATCATTCATGACTACTATAGTCAAGTCTCATCTAGTTATGCTACCAATTATGTGTCACCTAAAAACTCTACCAAAGCCTTGATGCATATAGGAAAACTCTTCATGAACTTATAGGCCAACAAAATGACATTATAAATCTTAATCTATCATCTAGAACCAATCTTGTAGCCACAAGAAATCAAAAGGATAAACCTCCTTATACCCCAGTTATGAATGTTTACAAGTAATTAGACTTATCTTGAGTAAATTTTATAGTCAGATGCCTAGATTTGATTGGAAAGATGTACTTAACAAGTGGACAAGCATGTGCAAGAATTTACTATTGGCATAACAATGGTATTAGATTGTTATTTGTCATTTACTATATTACAGTTATAATTGTTATACAATTATATTTAAAACTGCATCATACTACATCATCCTTACCTTGTATAAATTCTCTACATTGTATCATTTCAATATATCAATAAAACATACTCTCCATTATTTGGTATCAGAGCACTTTATCTCATGGGCCTATGAGAAGTGAACTCTGTATATGAGAAGAGTTGTTTAGTTTTATCAGGTCATTAAAAAGATGCGTGATAAACTTCTATGTGTGAGAGGAATGTGGAAATGTAATCATTGAAAGGCATTTTTGAAGTTCTTTTGAAGCATTTGCATAAAATGAAGGCATGTAGAATGCTTCCAATATTGTCCAAGCCAATTGGGTAATTTATTTAAAACTTCTGAATATTGTCAATGTTGTGTTGAAGTTTCAGATATTTACATGTATCTCAAGTATAGAAATGCAATGGAAGTCTTTGACCATATCAAAGAATGAGAAAACATCTCTTGCAATATTGTCATTACAACATACAAAAGTCCATTCATCATTTGCTCGGTGGAGGTGCCGTGTAAGTTTGAAGGGTAGTGATTTGTGCCTCTTCATTATTGGTTTGATATGTCTCTTTTAATTCTGAGGAATTGTTCTTTATTGTTTCTATTTTGTTGTGGATGAATTGTTGGAAGATTGTAACTATTTTATCTCCATCAAAAATCAAAAGGGAGATTTGAGTGAGGAAGATGCCAATCATTGAAGGAAATCAAAGTATGGTCAAGGAGAAGGAAGTCATAGAAAGCCAAATTGTAGATGATAGAAGCTATTGAGGGAAATAAAAAGAAAATAGTTGAAAAATTATAGTTCAGAGGACCATGGTAGTGTGAAATTCTAGAGTTTTTATATTTTATTTTGGAGTAATAAGGTAAAAATTGTTGAAGGCTTAATTTGATGAATGTTTAATAATATCTTGGAGATATAAGGTTGACTAGTGTATGGGTCTATCATTGGTTCAAATTGATATTATCATCTTTTAATCATGAATGCACATATGTCAAAGATCACTAATGCTTTCAAGGCCAGCCTTTATATTCCTGATGAGGCCTCCAAAGACTCATCAAAGACATCAGTTGGTTAAAGTGTAATAGGGTCATATTAAAGGCAGTTGGCATCAGAGGATGGAGGAATATTCATCATCTCAAGTTAGCTTCTTGCTTTGAGATGATGCTTTGCATTAGAAGTATTTTTGGTTTTGGTTGTTTTGCTTTTCTTTGTTGATGCTGATGGATTTGAAGAATGTATGTTTTGTGAAGATTTTGTTTTGGAGATAGGTTTGGGATTTGGTATTGAGGTCAATATGGATTGTTGTCCAGCCAACTTCAGAGTATATGACTAAGAATTATACTCTTTTGCGGTTGCTAGACAATGATAGAGATTTGTTGTATCTCTTAGGGATTATTGTTGAATAATTCAAGACTCTATGATTTGAGAGTTTGGGACTAAAGAGCTCGAGAACACAGCTCAAATCTATGCCTTTCCAAGGGTAGATGAGACAGCATGATGGAGCCCTACTTGGTTCAGGATTTGTTCTTTGGGAGAAGATCTTCTATAAAATATGTATTCATATTATGTAATTAGCTTTGTTGAGTATATTAGCATTTAGGGGGGGTCCCTTGGTACTATTGCAGGAACAATGTAATAAGGGGGGGAATGTTGGCATAACAATGGTATTACATTGTTATTTGTCATTTACTATGTTGCGGTTATAACTATCACACAGTTATATTTAAAACTGCATCGTACTGCATTGTCCTTGCCTTGTATAAATTATTTGTATTGTGTCATTTCAATATATCAATAAAACATACTCTCCATTATTTACTAATTTTATGGAACATTTTTAGTTTGAACAAGAGGAGCTATGGATGTATCTTTTAGTTAGGTCACTATATGGAGATACAAAAGATTGGATACATTTTTCCTTAGTACCATGGCTAAGTTCTTGGGTAGGCCTTATTGTAGCCTTTAGTAAGGAATACACATGTGATAATGATTATACTCTTCCTATTCAAGAACTTAAAAGCATTAGAAGGTAGACATGAAAGTTACCTATTGAGTTTCACAAAATGTTTGTAGCTACAATTTCTTACATCCCTAAAGATTATATGTTTAAAGTTTGAACCTATGTTGATACGTTTTATGAGGCCTTGGAGGCCAAGGAAAGGTATTTTCCATATGATCTTAGGCCTAAGAGTTGGAGCAGGCCTATGGGTGGCAAAACATGGTTGAAGAAATACGAGAAGCATATTTGTGTTTAACATGGTGTCATCAAATGTTGATAATGGTATATAGTAGTTCTAAATAATCACTTACGCGATGCAATTTGTGTTAGTGAGGCTTATAATGAAGATATTTCAAGTGCATACTTTGTTGAGGAAGAGGTATATGAGACAATAACTTTAATAGCTCCATGTAGATGAAGAGGTTATGGTATGCATAATTTGTCATCCTAATGATTATATTCTTGGGAATGATGGTTTAATAGTATGCAAATAAATGCTAAGATTGTGGGACATCATGATGGTTATTTCCTTGATGAGATTGCATGTTTTATTCCCTTTGGAGATTGTGATACTAATAATTCCTGTGTTGCACATTTTTTCTCACAAGTGGCTAAGGATGAAGTTCTTAGACTAAAAACTAAATATGCTTATGACAATGTTACTGTAGAGATCACCTTGTAGCTTGATGATTTTGGTCTTGATGGTGAGACTCAAGTATTTTCCTTTTTTTGTGATGCCTTTCTTGTTAATTCGGATCAATTGAATAGGATTAGTTGTTACAATGAGGGTTATAATCTTTTTGTAATAGAACATGCTACAATTGAAGGTTTTTCCTTTACGTAGGATCTTAATGCTTTTATACAAGAGGAGGAGGATAAGATAATAAATGAGCGTCTTAGAAACAATCATTACTCAACTATTAGCCTTGAATAACATGTAACAAAAGAGAAATAGAGGGGCCAGATCCTTCACAAGGGGTGTCTCAAATTTCTTACTTTGGTACTAATGACTCAAATTAGGGTTTGGATCATTCTTGTGGGTGTAATATAAATGAGTACATCAATGTTTTTTATAAAGTTGTATCCTAGTTTCCAACTATCAATGAATTGGATTTGTGCAAAAGTAAATTGGAGGCTTTCTACTTTAGTGGATGCATGTATCTTCTCATGAGGATGCGTGTGTTTCTCTTGAGTTTTAGTCTTTCTATTAGGACATAGATGCATGCATAGACATGAGTGTGCTATGAGGTCTATGTGAACTTCAAGACCAACATGTTGCAACTTGGCCTAAGGATGTACTTGAATTTGAACCCATTAAATTTGAGTTGCATGATGTATTTCTTCCTTATGTAGATTATAATGGAATTTAGGTATGGTTTTCTTTACCATATATAAATTTGAGGCATTTAACTTTGTATTTGATTCATATGGGGCTAGTGAGCATGATACTCTTGAAGTCATGAATTATGTTGGTCTTTTTTCCATATGAGCATATATAGTATTAGTAAACTAAATGTTTGGAAAACACAATAACTATTTGTAACAACTCTTACTTGCCTCGATGGCTTTTGGGGAGTAAATGTCGGTGATTGGCTTTATTGTTGGAAATAAAATATCTTCTAAAGTGGGTGAGCAATTGATGTATTTGGGGAGACTTAGTGGTCATCCCTTTTGGAGGAGTGGGTGTATAAGTTTAAGGTGGCCAGAAAATATCTGGAGGGCGGTTAGAGGAGGACGTCAGAGGATAAGAATAGGGAGTCAACACGACAAAAAAAATAAAAGGGTCTAGGGCTTGCTATTCACACCCTTCTAGAATGGAAGAGTTTACCTTTCTTAGGGCTCGCTTCATGCCTTCAAGTGAGGCTTCTATGAAGAATATGCCCAGTGTGAGAGCCTAAAAAAGCTCTATGCCTAAGCATTGTCTCCTCTCTGGTTGTGCTTTCTGCCCTCCTTGAATTGACATTTCCACAAAACATAAAAGGCATAGGTGATTGGGCTGATTTGTATTGATTTAGGTGTCCAATCTGCAGAGTAAGGAACATGTGAATGAGTTGTAGAAGCATGGCGATCTCAAATTTGTGCATAAGCACCACGTCCTCTAAGTGAAGCTTGATAAGACAACAGTCAATGCATGTAACAATATTGTGAGGTAACCTACAGATTAGAAGCTACCAAAGATGGTGTGCCCAGTGATAAAACCCTCAATGTAGCGGATGGGAATGCCCATGAATAGAAACAACACTACCTGCTCAACTATTGTGAAGGATGGTCACTGCTCAGATCTATATCATCGCATCTACAAGTAAGTTTCTAAAGCCCCTTCCCAACAGATTCATTTTTGTGCATCTCTTACAATCATTACATTAAATGCAATGACATTGCCTTGAGGCATTCTATTAAACAATTTTGTGCCTTGTCCTTGCTTCCCTGGTTTGTATACACGTCGACCAGAGCATTTCGAACTGAAATATCTGATAAAGTTCCCCCTCTATTATGCTTTGTTAGATGTCCTTATCCTGTCCCATCGCTCCCACTTTGGTACGAGCAGTGAGGATGCTGGCTAAGGTTGAGGAGTCTGGCTTTACAGCTACTGGTTGCATTTGTTTAAAGTTTCTTAAGCCATTTCAACAAATCCCTTTTTGTGTTTAACTTGCAATCATTGAATTCCTTCAGATGACTCTGTTTTGAGGCATTTTGTCAAACAGATCATGCCTTGTCTATGATACCACTTTTTGCATACATGTATACCGAGCACTTGCAGCTACAACATTCAACAAAAATATCCCTTCCATTATGTTTCGATGGATGTCAATACCCTGTTCCATCACTCCCACTTTGGCATGAGCAGTGAGGATGTTAGCTGACATTGTGGAGTTTGGCTTTACAGCCACCAGTTGCATTGCTTAAAGGTTTCTGAAGCCTTTTATCGAATCCATCTTGCATGTATTAAAACCATAAATAATATTGGTAAAGGCCTTTTTGTATGTTATGAATGATTACATTATTTTCATAATCATGTATTTAATATGTGGTTGATTGTATTCATTTTTGTTGAACTTATGAGTAGGCCTTGGTTGTTTTGGGAATAAATGATATTAGCAAATGGTGTTAATGTTCTTGTAGCCTATGAGAAGTATGATACTAACTTTAGATTTTAAATATAGATTTTCTTGTTAGGCATATTTAGCCATGCAACTTTGCAAGAAACTCCAACCTCCAAGTGCAGGGGATTGGGATTGGTTATTGGATTGTCTTTAATTTGGTGTTTTATACCTCATTTGGTTAAATGAGATGAGCTTAGGTCTAGGATATTGAGTCCTCATGCATGTGTTTGACCGCTTGTAAAGGCTAAGGATGCATATGAGAAGGCCTATCTATCTACGGGACGTCGAGTCATCCGTCTGCGAGGTGTTGATTTGGGCATGATTGATTCTACGTGACACCCTAGTGTCTTGTACCTTTGTAGTTGTGAGTAGCACCCGGCATTATATTGAGGAGGATCTCTATGTGTTGACTTTGGCCTTATGCACTATTTTCCGTGTCTGCTTCGTGATTGATGTGAGTGTTGGCCATCATATATGCCTTTGCCTTTATTCTTCTATTTGGGCCTTGTGACTACCTCCAAGCATGGTGGGGTGGTCTCTTTTGAGTCCACATGGTTGGGAGGCGTTGCCACCACCATTGGGGACCGGTGTACAGGCTTTGGAGCACCAGCTTGAAGATATTCTCTTTCTTTCTATTAATTTATCAGTCATGTACCCATTCAGTTATTGTATCTTTCATGGCTATGCCATTATTCTTGTTTATTCCTTTATGTAATTTTGTACTTTTTTGCGAGAGATGATGTAAATTATAGTAATGAGAAGATATGTGATGTTGCCTCTTATTTGACTTACAGATTCTGATGTGGGTATTAGATCCCCTTATAATATGGTGTTTATAGATTCATGTTTATATTTGGAAATGGGATTAGGAACATTTGAATTGGTGTTTAAAAGGAATGTAGTTATTAATGTTTCTCAAGAGAGTGATTTAGTCATCTCCTGTGGGTTGTGCATTTGGCCATACTTGGCCATGAATGTTGTCGACAGATTGAATCGACAACCATCTTATGAGTATGTTATCACTTCATGTAAAAACAAAATTATTATGTTATCACTTCATGTAAAAAAAAAATTATATTGTCCTCTTTTGGCCCTTACCCTTTGGGGTTCATGGGGTGGGATGTTACACTATTATTGGGAGATATGTGAAGGCAATCCTTACCATTCAATGATAAACATTACTAAAGACTAGAGGAGATTGTTGAATAACCCATCAAAGATTTAAAAATAATGTGATGTACAAATATGCATGTGATTACAACTAACATAGCCATGTTCTTGAATAGAATAAAAAGTATTGGAATAATTGCTATGTATAATTACAATGTTCATCTATGAGGTATGTAAAACAAATATGCATGATAGATTTGAAAATAAATGAGGATTATTTCATGGCCTTATAACTGATGAGGGTGTTGTAAAATATCATAGAGTGGTTAACAATTCTTAGAGGTACATAGTAGGATTATACAACATGCACGAACACCAATCTATATTGTGGTACCCATCCAATTTAATATGTTGGTCATGTCAATATAAATTGTTCTAAAAATTTGCATCCATTATAAAAACCTAGTATCAACAAAAATATATTAGAAGGATTGTCAAAATCCTTACTTCATGAAACACTTTGGATGTAAACTACCTAGGATACTTGATTGGTGGTGTCATTGTCAATCACTCAAAAGCCAATGTAGTTAGCATCAACAACTAAACTACAATGAGTTTATTCCATTTAAATTGACAAAAATTGCAAAATGGTGAAAAAATGAAAAAGAACAACATTAGATGTAGGAGATAAAGAAAGCTCATTGGAATTAAACAAAGTAGTACATGAAACAAGAAAACCTACAATCCAAGTACATCATCACTTCAAACACTACAAGCTCTCATGTGCATCACAATATAGAAGTTAATCATTCCTTTGTATAAGAGTGAAAATGACATACCTTTCAATTTTCCTCTTCATTTTAAACTCATTCTAACCAGGCTATTCCTACTGCAACATGTGGTATATTTCTATGTAAAAGATGGCAAAGAATTTGAACCTAACCTAATCCCTTTCTTAGATATTGCAAGAGTCTAGACTTTGTTTGTATTATAAACCTTGTCATACTTGTGTCAATTTGTATTTGCAAAAATAATGATGGTTAAAATCCATAGTGTGCAAATTATCTTTGATCTTCTAAACTTAAATTTAATCATGGGTTGAAGTCAACCCTTTCCTAACTAGCTATCACTTGCTAACTTGAGTACAAAATGTGCTAAATTATGTGCTCGGATGCTATATAAAGAGACAAACCCTAGTTAATTATTCGACTGAATCTAACATTTAAGAATGAGGAGAGATTTTCCTACACATTGTATCGTATTCAAATCCTAATATCAACATAGCATTAAAACACACATGTTAAATCATATCCACGAGTTTAGTATAAAGATATGATCATTGCTTACTGAACTTTCAAATGTGTTTTTTTACCTATTTCTAAACACATCCTAGATAGTAAGATGAATAGGTTTTAGACAAGGGAAAGTGCATAAATCATTTCCATGGACAAGGTTTGAATCAGAGTCAGAGTTCATTTATATAGTCAAAGATTATTTCAATGAATTCAATGTCAAATTTGTAGTGTAACATAGTCAACCTCACACATGTTATGAGAACAACCAATTTATAGTTTTATGTTTTACTTATAATAGAATCAAGATGAAGAAATTCTGAATTATGGACCAAAAGTTATAAAGAAACTGTGGACAACTACTCATCAACTATTAAAATCAGCTAAATAATTTCATTCTTCTAAATTTCTTTTTCCCTAAATTTTTATTATATAATTTGTGACAAATTAATTTCATTGAAAGATACTTATTTTTACTACTTCACACTTTTAAAGCTGTTGTTGTCGTCTTTGTTGGAATATATTGTATTGTGATGAACCATTGTTCCAATAATTCCTCAAGAAAATTCTAAGGAATAAACCTCGTTATTCGAACCCTTACAATGAATTTTTTTCAACATCGCTTAATTAGAAGGGCATTCATTGAACAACAAAGCATGAGCAGCTTATGAAGGATAAAGAGGATACTTTACCCATACACCAATGTAGACAAATGTGATGAAATCCATATTTTTAGAATATATACGTTTAGAATATCTAAAATTTAGTACAACTTCATCAAAGTAGATAACCTCAATTTTAAGACGCAATAAAGACAACTCTTCTGCAACATACGTTTGGAATCTATACATCTAAAAGAAAAGTTAAAGGTCAGAGTGAGGGAGAGTGTTTGATATGATATTTGTAGACTTTATAGGAATGCAATACAGAAAACGGTCCAAGTTCAGTGCATCTAATCTTTATACTACTTATTGTCCAGAAGGTTTTAGGTGCATTTTGTGAGGGCCTATATAACAATCTTGTAGCCTCCTACTAATTTATAGGCATATAAAGAACAAGAAAGAACCTGATCAATATGTATGTTCTGGTCTTTCTGAGTTCTCCCAACTGCTTCAGGAAAAACTTTTATTTCTTGAAATAATAATTTATTTGCTGAAGAGTTTGGGGGAACTCTGGGAGTCACTGAATGCTTTATTATCATGAATGAGATTTATGGCATTCGTTTCCTCATTGAAAATGGAAAAGCTTGAGAGCTGTTATAATTAAAATCACCACAACATATTTGTTTCTAGTAGTTCATATAATCTAGGTCCATGACAATTACTCCATATAATGTAAGAATGTAGTATCTCATACGAAATATGGAAGTAAACATTATCTTTTAATTACTTTATTATGCTTTATTTCTTTTGTATGAATTATCTTTTTTAACTTCTTGTTCCATGTGAATGCAATGTCTAGTTAGAAAACTTATACTCTTACAATAGTATAGATTCGATGTGTTGCTAAATATAGATATGGAAAACTTAAGTGGAACTTTGTTTTTAAAATTATATCATTCCATTTTATTTTTTTTATTGTTCCAGCCTCTTCCCATAGCTAATTTAAATTCAATGAGTTTTTCTTAAATATGCACCCGGTTATAACTGCCAATCTTGACAAGAAGTAGCAAAAATATTTGTAAACAGTAGGTATGCATTGATCAAGTTGTTTGTCCTCCCATAGTTATGTATGTTAATCATGAAAACATGTCGACTTGTTAGAGTTTAGATAGATTGTCTGACATGCTGGTTTTGTTGACTGAGATGATTATAGGTCATGTAGAAGACATTACAATGCAACACAAACATAGTATTGCAGTTCTGAGCATGCATAGTGTAGGCGTGATGAAAAAATGTTGGAAAACTTTAAACCTGGAATTTTGAAGCAGGGAAACAAATTTTTGCACAAGGTGGAAGCGTTTGTTCATAAGAATTGATTATAGAACTTGAGATATTACACAATGTAATTGCTATGGATTCAAACATTATGTAAGTTTAATATTAATCAATGTGAAATTGGTTATATGTGTTAAGTCAGTTTGTAACTCCTAAAGAGTATACGGTTGTATAATCCGCAGATGAGTTTAGTACTAAACTGCTATTTGAATGATATATAATATATATATATATATATATATATATATATATATATATATATATATATATATATATATATATATATATATATATATATATATATATATATATATATATATATATTGACAGAAAAAGGTGAGGATCACCCATAGATTGAAACAATAAAGTTTTACAGATAAAGAGGTCAAGGCCAAGCCAAAAATAGATAGTAATAAAACACAGCTCTTAAACTGAACTGGGAAAAATAAACATTAAAGGAAACACCCCCATAAGTGAGGTTATACTTATATCAGAGAGTGCTGCCACCAGCCATGAGAGAGGAAGACCAAAACAGCGCCACATATAGCCACGCCATCGGACCGAGCCAAAAAGAACCAAAACAAGACAACACACCCCCGCCAAAGATTGAGACATTAGCCAACACCTACGCCAGGTCCAAAAAGAGAAACAGACCGCCACCACTCTCATGCCACTACCGGAGCTGCTGGGAGGTTCTGGACATCAATCTGAGCAGCCACATCTAGATAGAACCCTTGTTCAGGATCCTCTACGGCATAATAGGGCATCCCTGGGGCTAAATCAGGAGAGTGAACCCTGAGAAAGCGGATAGCCAAGAAGACATCCTTAATTCTGGAGTCTTTTTTCTTGGTCACGAGAAAACAATGCAATTGCAAAACACTATCTAGTTCATGATTGCACAAGGATTTGATGTTGTTTTGCAGAGCACGATAAATAGCTTGCTGAAAGGAAGACATACGCAGTGAGGCAAGATTGAAGAGGCCGCCAATAAGGGCATCTCCCTGGTCCATATTGTAATCCGCCACCACAGATTCCCATCTGTCAACTGTGTAGAGGTTTTTGGTAAAAAGCCCTGCCACTAGCGAGTGCACAAACACCCCACCCCAACTAAGTCCATTATATTAGATAGGAGCTGAGAGATGATGTCTGAGTAATTTAAAACTCAACCTTTATATCCTCTGATTCAAGCACGTTTGAGGAGGCGTGAAAAATTTAGCATATGCATTAAATGTTTAGAACCCACTCCAGGTGCAAATATTACATTTTCTGAGTCCTCTGCATGGAAAAACATAGAATCTACATTGTCTGGTACTTGCTAAAATTAGTATCATGCATTATGTTTAAAGGATCCATTCAGGGAATTAGACAGAGTTGCGAAAGGAGAGAGTTCACTTATTAGCTGATATTTCTTGTAATCAATCTCCCCTTGCGAGTGTAGTCTACGGACATGAGAAAAAGCCACTAAATGCAGTGTGGCCTCATACATAAAGCAATTAAGGATCAGCAATTTGTTTGGGAAAGGTTTTTGATGACTTGCAAGCCATATTCATATGCTTTGAAAAAGCAATGCCTTTCGTTATAAACATATTTGTGGATTCAATTCTAGGTGCGTTCTAGGTTAATCAAGATTTTGGTGGGGCAAATTAGAGCTATATTTGTCAAATGGCGTTATTAAGAAGACATTCAGGTTTTATTTTCACAAAATTTGCATTATTGACTTAAAGCAAGGTAATAATTGATTTATCCCGCATATATTGTGTGGTGAAATTTGTCTTATTTGCTTGTCTTTTAAGCATTATTCTACTATACTAATGTCATGAATTCGTGTAGGTGAATGAAGAATGCCAAGAGTCAGCACATGGGAAAGTTCAAAGCATGGAGAATCAGGAGGGTGGACATCATCGTCGCATGAAAGAGACCTGTTCCGAATGATCAAGATCTAATGCCAAAGTCATGCATCAAGATTTCCATTTGCATGAGAACAAGAGAAATGGGCAGGTTCATCAGGCAATCCATGAATTACATTGAAAGGTACAATTGCATGATCAACAACAAGAAATTTGATGAAATTTCCCAAGTTTCAAGTTTGAAGCAGCCAAGTTCTAGAGGTGAAAATTCGAAGACTCGAAGACTACTCCAAAAGATGACAAAATTTGGGAAAATATTCTGAGCAATATGAACACAAAGAAGATCAAACCAGTTTGTTCGATGCTGAGGTGGCATGTGTATAGAATTGATCCAATCATAGTCTGCCATGTCATCAATCCGCATTCAATGATTCTAAAAATAGTAAATTTTGTAAGAAACTACCTCGTTGTCAAAATCTTGGCCATTGATTCTCAAATCAATCCTGGCCATTCATGTAATTTTGGGGCCTATAAAAGGGCCCATTTCTCTCATTTGTAAATATTATTTATTAGAGGAGAGAGAAGGAATCAACTAGTAGGAGTAGATACTGTTAGAGTAGGAGTAGAGTAGAAGAGACTCTTCGAAATCATTGAGAGGAGATATGAAATTGGTTTAAAAAATACATTTCCAAAATCAATACAAGGTCATTGTTGAATGCTTCGTGGTGATTTGTGTGGTGATGGAATGTTAGCTTGGTTTAAAATTTTTGAATATGATGGAGAAATGTTTCCAAGTAGCTTAGAAGTAGATTAAAAGTGCATTGATGTAATGAATATATGTAAAGATATTTGATGAATTCTTCTGGTTCATATTTTTTATGATTTATCACTGATAAGTCATTTTACAAAGTTATCCTAAACCACATTTGTTTTAGTTTAGTTGTGGATGCTTGTTCAAGCTGCACCAACAGTGGGTGTGTGGATGAAAGTTTACAACATGAAAATCCTTGAGTTTCCTTAGAAGATTGCACGACTTCATTTAGTTGTTGGTACTCATGGCAAAATGGAGTTTGGTTTCTTGGGGAATTCATCTATCCTAGCATGTTCCATTATATCATTGTCCTTAGAATAGTTTTCTAAACCCTTGTCCTTTTGCATTTTCTTTTTGTCTTTGGTTAGAAGAAGTTTCATTTCACAAGGAGAAAAACATATTTCATTGGAATAAGGAGTAAATTCAGCGTAATCCCCTTTGTGAGTTTCATCAAATCACATCAACTACTGAGTCTATGCATTGCAAGTCAAGACTTGGCATATCGTGAACCTTGGAGTTGTCTCATTGGGTCACACTATTTATCCTTTGAGAGACTTTGTTCAAGAGAGGATAGAATACCTCGGTATTTTATTCTGAGTTTGCATGTGCATAAAAAACACATCAACAGAATTGGCTCTAGGAGGGAAAGAATAGAGAATTGATGCATTTGTTCAAAGCATACAAAGGACATTCTAGTATTTTATTACTCATTGCTCTATCATCCATCACTTTTATGCACACTTCTCCTCATATAGCTTGACAAAGTTCAGCAAGGAGGAGGCCAGAACAAAGAATGTCATACATCTCAACTCAGGATAAAAGGGCATGAAGAAGGACTTGCATTGCTTCTTTCACTCTAAGCACACAAATGAACTATGAATTGTAGAATTGGAACAAAAGTGATCTTTCAAAGCCAAATTCAAGATTTCCAAGATCTCTCTTATGCCAAAAAATACAAAAAAAGTATAAAACTTCAAAAAATAAAAAAAAATAAAAAATTGAAAATACCAAAAACAAGGATGGATTTCTCAGCGTACATGAAACAGTTTCATGGTTGTGGGCAGCAATATGATCATTCTCAAGATGATATTCTTCAGCTTTGGTGGACTTTGAATGCACAACTCTATCCCAAGAGTTTGGGTGACTTTGCATCAAGGAAAGGATGTAGAATTCATGAAACCAATGGACATGAGGAGCTATATTGCCTAATGTTCTTATCAAGGATGGAAAGAGCAGTACAGGGAAAAATTTCTTTCTCATAGGTACATGATCTAATTGTTTCTACAACGGTGGTTCCCGACGCCTTATTTGATGAAAGACAGTTCTTCATAAGTTTTAAGGAAATGATCAAGAAGAGACTAAGTATTGAGAAGAACCTGCCTGCAGAAGAAATGTTGATTCCAGGTGGTTGTTGTAGGATTCACAACACAACTCATTCAGAACTCATGTGTTCATCTTGTTAGGAAGCTGTTCATCAAGTGAAGGAAGAATTAAGGTTAGAAGAAGAATCCAAAGTGCAATTGAGATTTGATGATTTGTGGAACAAATGTCTTGAAGAAATAAATCCACCACCCAAAGAAGATGTTCCCATGCTGTTTACTAATGAAGCTAGCACAAGTAAACTTGATAATCAAGTGGAAGGTTCGTTTGCATACCTTCTTCCAAGTAAGAACGAACCTCTTGTTGAAAAAGTTGAAAAAAGAATAGAAGATATTCGAACAAAGATAAGTGCTGAACAAGATATTGATTCCTCCATCAAAGAAGAAAGTGAATTGAGTTCATTACAAGAAGAAGATTTCCTTGCTACATATTCATCCATGTTGCTAGAAAAGATCATTGAAAAGGAATTGCAAGAAGTATTAAGAAGCCTTGAAAGGGGAAGTGATCATGAAGATATGCTACAAGCCATAATCCACAACCCTGACAATCAAGTACAATTTGAAAGGGTGCTTGATGCTCTCATAGATGAAGTGTAGTCAAAGCTATGCCAAATTGAACAAGTTGAAGAAATGGAGGCCAAATATACAAAGAAATTTGAATTTATACTGGATCCGTTGCTGAAAATCTACAATGAATTAACAGGTGAAATGTTCCATGCTTCTAAATTTCAATTATTTTCACCTTTCCATTTTGATATGCCCACTGTTGATTATAATGTTGATTTGCATGTTGCAGATGCGAGTGGGATGATTCATCACCAACTTTGACCTCCAGACATATTGGTAGGTGACAAGCATAAATTTCCACTTGAAGATGAAGACCAATAGGTTGTATCTTTCCTTGCTCCTGGTGATGAAGATTACAAATTTGAAGATCATGAATTTCCAAATTGTGAATTTGAAGAGTATGAATTTGATTATGGAAATTTTGGAAAAACAACTTGCATATGGATTAATCATGGTCCGAATGAGTCACCACAATTGCCGATTTTGTGCAAGCTTTTTTCTGAATTCAATGATTAAGTTGTATGAGAATTTTTCTTCGAATTCAAGGACAAATTTACCAAAATCTGAACTATCACATGTGCCTTATTGTTGCTTTTCATTTTGAGGAATCATTCAAGGTCTTGTATATATTTCAGTGTTTTGAGTCTTGTTTACTCCTTGTACATAGTTGCTTAGAGTAGGTTTTCTTTTCTGTTGCTTTAGATAAGTTTTTCCATGTGTAGTTAGTCTTTAGTTTAGTTTGCTTTCCATAGTTCAGGTTGATGTTAGTTTTAGGTTGCTTTCATGGGTTTCCTGATTGGTGAAGTGGGCGATGTTATCCTTTAAACACATTTAGCCTGATTCTTATCGAATGTCTAGTTCATTTCTTTGATAAATGTTCATGAAATTTTTTGGATTTTGAAGATGATTTTCTTTAACTTTATCAACTAGCAAAGATTTGTACTTGACTCAGAAGGGAATCATATATTGTGTCTTGACACCGACATCTTGATTATATGTTTAAAATGCCAAATCTAAATTTAATTATTAACCTCTTAGTCTACCTTTGAGAAACATGTGTTAGATGGATGGATTCATTATGGACTCCATTGTTAGTGTTTGAATAGCATGTTTTTTGTTCTTGGAAGATAAATTGACTATTTAGAGCGACTTGAATTGTTTTGAGATCATATATCTTTTCACGCTTTTAAAATATAGAGGTACCTAAGTGAATCTTTGTGATCTCGCATTAAGTGAAAAATCTAAAGGTCCACCTTTGTTTCCATCATAAACCCACACCCAGCTAGCTGAGTTATCACATAGGGGTACTGTATTGTACTCTACCAAGTAAAAGCTTGTTGAAAATCAAAAGACAAAAAAAAAGAGAAATGAAAAGAAAATCACAAATCACACACTATAACTTAGTTAAATGGACAATTGAGTAATCTTTACCGGGGCTATGGACACCTGACCGGCAGTAGGGCTCTGCTCAAGTGGAATTACGAGACCAACCCGTTGGGGCTATAGATGCTCACTGGCAGTGGGGCCATGTCCAGGTAGTTCATGAGGTGTGTACTAATCACGTAGCTTAATGTGGAGGAACTAAGATGATCCTAGTTGCTGATAGAAGGGAATGAACTCAATTGCACACACTTGGATCTTCAGGATGTGAATGGTTGTCCTAAGCTTTTGATTTTGACACCTTCATCAAGTTTTCATGTCTATTTGGCCTAATATGTGGGTGTACGCAAAAATTTTGAAGTTGTGATTCTTGTTTAACTTTGGAATGCTTGAGATTTTATATTAATCACTATTCTGGAAATGTTTAATTTTGACATGTCTCGATCCAATCTATGATTCTTCTTCACTTTTGAGTGCATTTCCTAGCTGGTTGATGATTTTAAAGGTATTATCTAATGTTTTTGGGTTTGGATTGGGTCTTTATTTTTGAAATGTTTAGGGACATTTATTCGAAGGTAGCACTAGATGTTGTGATGTAATCACATATCGCCCCATTGTAAATGGGGACCCACCCTTTCTTTCACAATTTTGTGCTCATAGGAGTCTTTTGGAGGTGTCATTCGATCAGTTCTCCTCTACAAATCACTCAGCTTATCTTTACATTCCACTTAAGTCTATGGCACACTTTTAGGTCACTCTTGCACGAGTCAACTTGTACATATCACTTCCAAATCTATGCCACACTTACATCTTATACACTCACTTTGAATTAGAGCAGAGGGCACTTGGAAAGTTTATCATCTGCAAATCAAAATCTCAATCTAAACTGATATGGAGAAAGCCTGGTAAGGACCAACTTCATCTTGGCACACATTCCATACCACCTTGCATAACGTGTTTCACACATACACACAAAAAATGTCTGCCTTGGTTTTGACACACTTTTAAGATACCCTTGTATTTTACCATTTATACAAACATGTTCAAGAGGTCCGCCATTTCACCTTAGGAAGACTTTTGGAGGAGGTTTGCACAAACAAACATTATGCATGTGATCCCAAAAAGCCCGCTCATTCTCTCAAGTACACATTTCAAAAGACCTTGCATTTTGTAAATTTTCAACTTATTCATAAGGGCAGGAAAAGTCCACTGAAGCACACTTAAAAAGGGGCCTGGCATCATGCAAAAGGCATTTCATACATGATTTATGCAAGCATACCTAGAGGGGCTGCTTGATCACACTTTTTTGAAAGACTTTGAATAATGTATTTCTTTTAGACTTTATGCATACTCACCCAAAACTGCCACTCCACCATAGCTAGGCACACATTTGGCATACCTTTACAATACACATTTAATACATGCAAGCATGAAAGGCCACCAAAGTAGCGGCGCAATTTTGAGTGCCCTTTGCACAAATTTGATTTATGAGCAACTACCCAAGAAGTCCGCTCAAAAACTTGTGAATGACTTCATAAAATTTAGGCCAAATGTTGTGCAAGACCTTTGAAATTCGTGAGAGGGACATCAAAATGTGCACTCAAATTAGTGAATGACTTCCTGAAATGTGTGAATTTCTTGTGAGTGGACTCTTAAAAGGGCAAACTTTCTTGTTCATAACATCATATAACCAGTGCCAAATTTGTGAAAACATTCAGGCAGTCGGCAAATTTCTTGTGAATAACTCATCCAAATGTGCACTGAGAAATTATGAACAATCACCCAAAAGGTGCGATCTTATTATGAAAGAGCATATGAATATGCAATTTTTGTTTTTTGGAGGGCACCCAAAGTCCCTGCTACGATATGTGAAAGACATTGTGGAGAGTGCGATTTTGTGTGAAGGCACTCTTGATAGGTGCGACTAAGGTACATTCACCAAATTTCTATGAACAATCCATCAAAATTCCTGACTAAATGTGTGAATGGCCACCTAGAATTCATGCAGGTTGCATTATGAAAAATCTCACTTGAAGTTGTGTAAGAAAGAAAGAAATATGCACTGCTCCCAAACATGGTAATAGCTCCTAAATCTCTGCTCATATTGCACTTGACATGCCAAAACTCTCACTTGCGTATATCCAACATAAGATTTACAAATTATCTAAAAATACCACCTGAGTGAACTTGTGCACTTCATTGGCATTTCATATTTTCCAGGCACCATACATAATAATTAGAAGTGTCCGCTTTCATTTATATCATGCACGACGATCTCATTTATCTTTTCAGTTCGCATTTTTGAGGTCCACCTTGGCACTCGGTTGAAGTTGGTGATCTTTATCTAGCATTTCAAGTATTCAAACTCACTCGTGAGGGCCCGTTAAGGTGCTTGTTTTAGTCATCTCTACATTTGAAGGTTTTGAGTATGCGTAGTGTGCTAAGATATCTGCCTCAGGCATACTCTAATGGTCTTTATGTAATTTATGGTCTCCAACTATCACTCATGATTGTTTGAATTGTCTGCTCTCATCCAACCTACATACGGGAGGTTCCAAGAGGTCCACTGAAAGGATAAGACATATTCATTTGTAAAGTTTGAGATTGAAATCATACATAGAGCACTTTGGAGTCCGCCTAAATGTGTGCTCCACCATATCTTGTGGTTCTTGTCATCTAGCTAATGCATAGTGAATTAGAGGGAATGCCTTATGCCAAATTTAAATTTTGCAGTGGTCATTAATAAGTTCATTCAAGCATGTTTGACGAGGCATGAAAAATTTAGCATATGCATTAAATGTTTAGAACCCACTCTAGGTGCAAATATTGCATTTTCTAAGTACTCTGCATGGAACAACATATAATCTACATTGTTTGGTATTTACTAAAAATAGTATCATGTGTTATGTTTGAAGGATCCATTCAAGGAATAGTTTAGACAGAGTTGCAAAAGAAAAGAGTTCAATTATTAGCTGATATTTTTTGTAATCAATCTCCCATTGCGAGTGTAGTCTATGAACATGAGAAAAAGCCACTAAATATAGTGTGGCCTCATACATAAAGCAGTTAAGGATCAACAATTCATTTGGCAAATGTTTTCGATGACTTGCAAGCCATATTCATATGCTTTGAAAAATTAATGATTCTCGTTATAAACATATTTGTGGATTCAATTCTAGGCACGTTCTAGGTTAATCAAGATTTTGGTGGGGCAAATTAGAGCTATATTTGTAAAATGGCGTTATTAAGAGGACATTCAGGTTTTATTTTTTGCAAAATTTGCATTATTGACTTAAAGCAAGGTAATCATTGATTTATCCTGCATACATTATGTGGTGAAATTTTTCTTATTTGCTTGTCTTTTAAGCATTATTCTACTATACTCATGTCATGAATTCATGCAGGTGAATGAAGAATGCCAAGATTTGCCACATGGGAAAGTTCAAAGGATGGAGGAGTAGGAGGGTGGACATCATTGTCGCATGAAAGAGACTCATTTCAGATGATCAAGATCCAACACCAAAGTCATGCATCAAGATTACCATTTGCACGAGAACAAAAGAAATGGGCAAGTTCATTAGTTAATCCATGAATTACATTTAAATGTACAATTGCATGATCGACAATAAGAAATTTGACAAAATTTCCCAAGTTTCAAGTTTGAAGTAGCTAAGTTCTAGAGGTGAAAACTCGAAGACTCAAAGACTACTCCAAAAAATGACAAAATTTGGGAAAATATTCTGAACAATATGAACACAAAGAAGATCAAACTAGTTTGTTCGATGTTGAGGTCGCATGTGCATAGCATTGATCCAATCATAGTCTGCCATGTCATCAATCTGCATTCAATGATTCTGAAAATAGTAAATTTTGTAACAAACATCCTTGTCAAAATCTTGGCCATTGATTCTCAAATCAATCCTAACTGTTCATGTAATTTTGGGGCCTATAAAAGGGCCCATTTCTCTCATTTGTAAAGATTATTTATCAGAGGGGAGAGTAGGAATCAACTAGTAGGAGTAGAGTAGAAGAGACTCTTCGAAATCATTGAGAGGAGATATGAAATTGTTGTAAAAAATACATTTCCAAAATCAATACAAGCTCATTGTTGAATGCTTCATGGTGATTTGTGTGGTGATGGAATGTTAGTATGGCTTCAAATTCTTGAATATGATGAAGAAATGTTTCCAAGTAGCTTAGAAGTAGATTAAAAGTGCATTGATGTAATGAATATATGTAAAGATATTTGATGAATTCTTCTGGTTCATATTTTTTATGATTTATCACGGATAAGTCATTTTGCAAAGTTAGCCTGAACCACATTTGTTTTAGTTTAGTTATGGATGCTTGTTTAAGTTGCGCCAACAACAGGTGTTTGGATGAAAGTTTACAACATGAAAATCCTTGAGTTTTCTTAGAAGATTGCATCGACTTCGTGTAGTTGTTGGTACTCATGGCGAAATGGAGTTTGGTTTCATGGGGAATTTGTCTATTCTAGCATGTTCAATTATATCATTGTCCTTAGAATAGTTTTCTAAACCCTTGTTCTTTTGCATTTTCTTTTCATATCTGGTTAGAAGAAGTTTCATTTTACAAGGAGAAAAACATATTTCATTGGAATAAGGAGTAAATTCAGCATAAGTCCCTTTCTGAGTTTCAGAAAATCACATCAACTACTGAGTCTATCCATTGCAAGTCAAGACCTGACATATCGTGAACCTCAGAGTTGTCTCATTGGATCACATTGTTTAGCCTTTGAGAGACTTTGTTCAAGAGAGGATAGAATACCTTGGTATTTTATTCTGAGTTTGTATGTGCATAAAAAACACATCAACAATACCTACAATAGAAAACTCACTAACATCTCCATCCGAAGCCTCCAATATATAGGCCAAGGAGATCTAAAAAACCATTAATCCATTTGCAAAACCATGGACTTAACCATCCGCCAAACCTTGGTCTAATTAATCTAAATTGGACCCATGTGCCCCTCTCCAATAGTAACTCTATTTCATGTGAATTGATACTTGAATTTCTATTATCAAAGAGATTTTTGAATCCATTGTGAATTTCATTTGATTCAGCAGGTATTTGGTGGTGGGGATTCTCCTTTCTAGATTTTTTATATTTACTTTATTGAGCTTGGTAAACTTGGGGTCAGGGTATGGCTCATCTTAAATTTGATTTTGAGTAAGTTTGGACCACATTGATGAGATTTGTAAACAAGGTTCATTGCTCAAATGTATGACTTAATCTTTACATCACAATCTCACAACATTGCTGCTGGATGTGTGGGCTTGGGTATGGTAGTTGAGGAATTTCAACCTGAATCACCCTCTTACAAATTCCCATGCTACCATTATAACACAATTACTTTTTTTTTTCATATATATTTTTAATAATATTAAAGAGGATATCTATTGGGGCCTCATCCACAAAACAATCAAAATATAGAATACCAGCAAAAGGAGGCACACAGGCCAAAATGAAGAAACAGTTCCAAAAAAGACTGAAAAAGATTTCATAAAAAAAGTACCAAAAATCAAAATCATACAATAGGGAACCAGAGAAGAGGTGGGAAACAACCCGACACCTGCAACATTAGAACAAACTTACTCCAAACTTGGAACAACTTTTGACTCAATTTCTTCAAAAGATCTTCATGGATTGAAGCTCTGCTGTAACCAGACCGGCCACTCCTATCAATAAGGAAACTATAATTTTTAAATGCTTTTTATGGGGAAAAGATTTGGCTGCTACAACCGACTCCACCCATCCCACTACTAGCCACTTCTATCTTTTTGTGATAATTTGATTTGTTATTGATAGTTTTAAATGTTGATAATAGAGATAAAATGCTAACAAATAGTTGCTACCAAATAAGTAGGAAAGATCAATAAATGACTACTTGCCATTAAGACATAGCACAAATAACGGCCACTCAAGAAATATGAAATGTCATATTTATATTATTTTTTTCAAGCACATGGAAATTTATGTATCCATTTAGTGCAACATTTTGTGCTATCTCTCTCAGTCAAAGCATACGAGTTGTCATATCCTTACAAACTATATACTCCACTTTCTACAGAGAAAAAATCATTTGACAAGCTTCAAAGAAGCACTTTCTTGAAATGGTACACTTCCCTCTAGACTCCCAAATGTCTCATTCCATCTACATCTGTTATTGTGATTCAAAATTTAAATGTGTTGTGCACCTATGCACAACATATTATAAGATTTCTATTAAAAGATGTTTTGTCCCTAACTCCTTAGTGTTATGTTATTAATTCTGTGATGTTTTAAATACCAAGAACGAATGAAGGGTTTAGTCATCAGTTAAGTAGGGTTTTATTCCCATTGAGTATGTATAGAGGGAGAACCTAAATGGTGTATCCCTTTCCAATACCATTTGGTAATGCAATATAGAGACTGACCATTGTGTGAGGAATCTTCTATTTTGCAATTAGATTTGAAGGTACAATCTTGATCCATAAAAGGATCATGAAATTGTAATAGAAACATTTATAGACATGAAATTTTGTGAATAGTAAAAAGGATCCAAAATCTAAACAAAAGAGATAGCAAATTTGTCATAAAAAAAAGTAAGAAAACATAAAAGGATGACACTATGATCAGAATAGTGTCTTAGAGGTCAAAACCATTGCGCTGTACATTAGCCCCAATTGTCCTATACATTAGACATAACATGCTTCCATGTCCTAGATGTAGGAAACCATCAAAGGTAGGCAACAACGTGGAAGGTTTGCACAAGATTTTTGCAATCATTTCATTACTTCACCATGCTAATGAAAATTGCACACCAGAAGATGAATCGAATGAAGATGATGAGCTTCATACAAAATGTGGATCCAATTGCAACAATTTGAGCAATTTCTAAAATGAATTGAATGTATTTACAGTCTAATCTTTATATTCGCCCTATTTTATGCTGAAAATATGATAAAGGAAATACATTAAATTGCCCCCACTAATTATCAAATGAACAGCAATAGATGCTTTTTCTAAATTTCCTCTATAAAAATTGACATCTCTATCTTTGATAATCTTATTAAACATAGAAAATTCTAGGATCTTTCAGGAGGTCTATGCATTCCCTAATGGTAAGCCAGAAGAAGAAGAGATGTATTCAATGATTGAATGCATTACAATATGAGAATATATACTACGTAACAGTTGATAAAACTGTTAAGGAAGTTGGTATAACATAACCAACTAGCAGAACCAATGTAACTACCTGGAGAACCAATGTAACTACATGGTTAAACAATGTAATATATTATGCTAACATTCCCCCCCTTATTACATTGTTTTTACAAATGTACCCCCTAAACAGTTCAAATTTGATCGTACCAAGAGATTTGGTGAACATATCTTCTATCTAAGAGTTTCTAGGGCAATACTGGAGCTGGATGTGGTGGTTCAAAACTTGGTCCCGAATGTAATGACAATCGTCCTCAATATGCTTAGTGTGCTCATGGAAAATTGGATTCTTCACAAGTTTTAACACACCCTGATTGTTGCAATAGAGAACTATTGACTTCTCTTCAGGAATGTCCATATCTACCAAAATGTGATGTAACCAAATCGCTTCGTACACAGCTCCTCATGTAGCATGATATTCAGCCTCAATGGATGAAAGAGCAACAACAGTTTGCTTCTTACTAACCCACAAAATTGACCCAGATCCGAGATGAAAAACATAACTTGAGGTGGATTTCCTGTCATCTACAGATCTTGTATAATTCGAGTCTGTATATCCCTATAAGAAGAACTGATTGTTCTTCTTATATTCCAGACCATAATCAACTATGCCTTGGATATATCTCAACACATGCTTTGCGGCAAGCCAATGACACTTCTTTGGCTCCTGCATGAATCTAGAGAGATAGATGACAACAAAACATAAATCTGGTCTGGTGTAGGTCAAGTAGATAAGGCTCCCAACTAGTTGCCTATAGAGAGTGGCATCTACTTGAGGTGAATCCTTGAAATGGGATAGGTGCAAACCTTTCTCCATTGGAGTGGAAATAGGCTTACAATTGACAATTCCATATTTTTCCAGGAGTGTCTTGGCATATTTCATTTGGGAGATGAATATGTGGTTCTTCTTTTGCCATATCTCCAATCCAAGACAATAATGAAGTAGCCCCAAATTTGTCATGTCGAAGGAGTTCTTGAGATCATTCTTTACATCATCAATGAGACTATCTAAGCTGCCAGTGAGAATAAGATCGTCCACATACAAAACCAGAATGACAATATCTGTACCTACCTTCTTAATATACAAATTAAGATCTGAGGGGCTACAGGTGAATCCATGCTACAATAACTGACCATCAATCTTAATGTACCATGCCCTAGGAGCTTGCGTAAGGCCATAAAGTGATTTGATAAGACGACATACCTTGTGTGGATGATGTTCATCAACAAACCCTTCTGGCTAGGTCATGTACACTTCTTTGAGATCACCATTTAAGAAATCACTCTTGACATCCATCTGCTAAAGCTTCCATCTCTTCTGTGTTGCCAATGCACAAACCATTATGATAGTTTTGATCTTCAGAGTGGGTGCAAAGGTCTCTTCATAATCAATGCCTTCCTATTGAGCATATCCCTTTGCTACAAGTCATGCTTTGTACTTGTTGATAGATCTATCTGCCTTGTACTTTGTTTTGAAGATCCATTTGCAGCCAATGGGTTTCTTCCCTTCAGGTAGATCGACAAGTTCCCAAGTATGATTTTGCATCAAGAATTATACTCTGTATCCATAGCCTTCTTCCACTGAGGTTGGCTTAATGCCTCTCGAACTGTGTCAGGTTCAGTGATGTCAACAATAGTACTCATGAGCACAAGATTCACTTCATTTCTTGTTTGACTCTTAGTTTTGATTCCTGATGAAGTGTCTGGAAGAGTGTAGGTTAGAGTCCCTGATTATACTTTGGACCCACTTTGGAGGTTGACTGTGCTGCTGCTGGTGTGTAATGTTTTATAGAGGGCCCAAATCAACATACAACTCTCCTTGTAGTTCACTTTCTCTGTGAGAGTCTTCCACATGCTCGTCATCTGATTGTGAGAGCAATTTATGAGAAGTAGGAGGTTGTTGCTCTTCTTTTTGTGATAAGGAATCGAATGATGATTCATCACATACCACATCTCAACTCTCATGTATATTCTTTATCTTAGGATCTATGAGATGATATGCTTTTGATGTAATATTGTATCCCAACAATATACACTTTAGTGTTTTAGTATCAATCTTCTTTCTCCTATTGCCAGGGACATGCATGTATGCTGTGCAACCAAACACCCTTAGATGAGAAATTGAAGGCTTTTGGCCAGTCCATACCTCTTCCAGTGCCTTGTGTTGCAGGATCTTTGTTGGTGCCCTGTTGATGAGGTATATAGTTGTCTGCACTGCTTCTGTCCAAAATCTTTCCTCCAACTTGGCTGTGGAGAGCATGCATCTAGCCATCTCCATGATAGTCTGATTGTGACATTCTACAACTCCATTTTGTTGGGGTGTATAGGGAGCAGTTAGGTGCTGTTTGATGCCATGATGCTTCAGGTATGCCACGAACTCCTTGGAGGTGAATTCTCCCCCTCGATCTAAGTGGAGGACAAGAAGAGACTAGCTGACTTCTTTGACAACTTGCTTGTGAAAGTCCTAAAATTTGGCAAAGGCTTCATCGTTCTTCTTGAGAAAGTACACCAAGGTCTTTCATGAGAATTCATCCATGAATAATTGGAAGTACTTATTTCATGAAAATGAAGCAGGGATGGGTCCACACAGATCGGTATGTACCAACTCAAGGTGATGTTTAGCATGGAAGCTACTAACCTTGAACGGATCCTAGTGTTGTTTACTTGCAAGGCATCTAGGACATATAGGCAATGAATTTGAAATTAGAGGAAGTCCTCTTACCATTTGTTTGGAGCTAAGCTGATGCAAGGACTTAGCTGAAAGGTGCCCATAGTGATAGTGCCAGAGTCCCATAGATTCTATTGTTGAAGCTGATAGAGCTACTGTAGGGGAGGAAACAACGTCTAATGCAAACAATCTATCCTTCATAAATGCTCTAGCAAGTATCATACCTTCTCTTGAGATTAGATAGGTCTTGACCCCATCCTTCACCTAGAACTCAAATTTCAGTTTGTGGTTCAGAAGCTGCTTAACAGATAGCAGGTTTGTTGTCAAACCAAGAACATACAACACCTTGGTGAGGGTACAACAGCTTGTCCCAAGAGGAATGATGACCTTGCCTATACCCTTTGCAACATACTCCTTATTGTCAGCAATTCAAACTATATCTCTAGTAGGTTGTTCTATCAATGCATCGAACAACTCGCGATTGTCTATCATATGCTTGTTGGCACCTGAGTCTATCAACCAAATATCCCTCGTGAGCTACGAGGTTTGGGAGACAAGGACTAGATTGTGATGAGTGCTGCAGTTGGCTATTTCTAGTTCATCTTCTTCTGATGCATCATCTTGTTCAGCCGCTACATTGCCTTTGTGCCTTCTAGGATGATGATGGTGTTTGGATGGCTGAGTATCATTACAACCAGAAAGACTTCTTTACTTGAATTGCCTTGTGTTAAGGCATTGTACCAATAGTTGATAGTGTCATGATTGTTCTTCTTGCATATATGACACCATCGGTTTGCCTTTGGAAGCTTCGACTGTTGATGTTCTTGTTGTTTCTATGGCTGATTTCTGTGAAACTTTTGACCTTTTGATTATCTGGAGATCAGGGCCTTGTCTTCAAGTTCACCTTGGATAGATTGAATTGCTTCTTCCTGCTGCAAAAGATTCACGAATTCGTCAGATGACACATCTTGCTTGGTGATGTTCAGTGTGGTGACAAAGATTTTGAACTAAGATTGTAGTGCTCTCAGTGTAATTGGGACAAGTAGTTTGTCCTCCACCTTTTCACCAAGTGCAAAAAGCTCACCTTGCAGTTTAGATACCCGTCGTAAGAATTCCTCAACTTTCTCACCATCTTGCATACTGAGTGTATGATACCTGCCATAAGAATTCCTCAACTTTCTTGCCAGCTTACATACTGAGTGTATGTAGCTTGGACTATAGATGGAGGGTCTTCATTTGGTTCTTCGCTTGGTAGATTGTGGAGAGAGAATCACATGCTTCCTTTGATGTTTCCACATCCTGAATGTGAGGTTGAACTTCATCGATGATGCTAAGTGTCATCAACATCAATGCTTTGGAATTGGCCTTGTCAAACTTTTGCCTTTCATCTAGATCTTCTGGTCTAGTTATGTCACCAATGACAATTCCCCATAGATCCTAAAAAATGAGAATTGTTTGCATCTTTGTCTTCCATGCAGCATAATTTGGCCCTTTCAAAAGTTGAGCATCAGAAAGAAGCAATTTCAGGGCTAACATTATTCACCACAAATAGAAAAAACTAGTCTAGACAACAATTTTATTATTATTTTATTTGACAATATATTCACTTTCAAGCAGAAATTGTGGCATGGAGATGAGCACGATAGGCCTATGCTGTGAGACAGGGATGCTTGGGTGTGCGTTCTAAATCATCTTCATCATCAGCATCAAAACCCTCATCAAGTTTTGCTCTAATCTTCCTTGCTTGATATTGTACATCAAATAGAAAGTAATCTATCAATCCTTGCCTAACCAATTCATCGAATTGAAGATTACCAGTGTTTTGTAGGGCATATAGAAGGGCAAAATAGAATCCTAAGCTTTTTGAAATAGCACGTCTGCCTTGAGGTGGCTCATTTGCATGATTACTGGCCACACTGTTGGCATCTGGTGCAGTGGACATCCACTTCTGATTGATTGCTAAGTGCCTTATCACAATTTACACTTCACCAAGTAGCGCCACACATGTGCAACTTAGTCTTCAAGTGTCTTCGAAAGGGTGCTTCAAATGGTGTGGATGGAGAAGTATCAGTTCAAGCAACGACCTCTTTAATCTTCCAATGCTGTTTCTTCCCAGCACATTACAATCTTCTAATGTTGTTTGCTCACTGTGGGTGCTTCCCTTACTTCTACACACCTTAGGAGTATTCCATCGTCATCCTATGAAGTCTAGCATCAGTGCATTGCTACACAGACCATGCTTGCTCTAATACCATTTAATGGTAAGCCAAAAGAAGAAGAGATGTATTCGATGATTGAATGCATTACAATATGAGAATATATACTACGTAACAGTTGATAAAACTATTAAGGAAGTTGGTATAATAGAACCAACTAGCAGAACCAATGTAACTACATGGAGAACCAATGTAACTACATGGTTAAACAATGTAATATATTATGCTAACATTCCCTTCATTTTTAGAATATTTTTAGACTCTGATAGATTTCTATACCTAACTAATGACATTTTACTCTACTTATGAATCAATTTGTTGATATTTTTCTCCTAGTTTGCCTAGGCAGCAATTGCTTTACTATTGTTTCCCTTCTAGCATTATATATTTTGGAGGTTCTAGCAGCTTTATTTTTAGCAATTTGTCCCAAAAAATGCATTTCCTCATCTCTTTCCATATCCATCTTGAAAACTTGGTGGAATATAGTTTGACATTCTTAAGAAATAATTGATAGAGATTTCTTTTTAACCTACACTTTCCAAGATAAGTTGGAAGATCACATCGAAAGGTATAAGGTAAAACATGATCATCAATTTGGAAAAAAATATAGAATTCAATGCTAGTGATGAAGTCCTTGAATCTGGTTTGTAACAACCTCTCAATTTGTTGCATTGGCATTGAGAGATGGTGAGGATATTGATTGCAGAAAATATCTAAGGCAACATAGAGGAGGGGAAAACATCAGTCAATGCATGGGGAGAGAAATATCTGGTGGGCAGTTGAGTTCATTAAAGACAGGAAGAAATTATCTGTGGCAGGACGGTTTTAAAAGAAACTCATGCATCCTTCAGCATAGGGAGAGTACTATGCCTTAGAGAGAAGGAAAAGAGCAGGTTTGAGGATAAGAAGAAAGAAGAGAGAATTCATAGAAAGACATGGGGGCATTTTCAGAAGAGGCTATCTATTTTTTTTAGAGAGAAGACACAAAAGAAACAAAATAGAGAGAACAGAGGCAGAGAAGGGAGGTGTTTCAAAAAGAAAAGAAAAAAAGAGAAGCAGGGGAACAGATTGACTCAAGCAAGCATATCAAATTGCAAGGTCTTAGGCAAGCAGAGGAATTTGCAAGATCAAAGGTGTGCTAAAGCAGAGAGAGGTCAGCCGATGAGGAGCGCTTTCATTTGTGAGGTATTTACCTCAGTTTTCTTGTTTTGTTTCCAGCGCACAAAGTAAAATATGTTAGTTGCAATTTCATTAGAATAGAAAACTGAAACTCCATTACTACCTCTCAAAATATAATTGGTTCGTTTCTATTTTCATTAAGTACAGGAAACTGAAAACCCATTTCTACCTTTATAAAACTTGAATATGTATGCTATTCATTAAACACAGAAGAACTGAAACCCATTACTGCCCTTTTCAACAAAACAAATATATGTTAGTAGCTGTATTCTTTATGCATAGAAAAATTGGAAACCTCTTCACTGCCTTTTTAAAATATTGTAGAAATCATTTCAATGCAAGATATTACATTGCCTCTTTTGGCTTTCTCCACATGGCTTTAAAACTATCTTTGCCTTGGTGATTTCTTCCATTTGGAGGCTTGGGCTTTTCTCTATGGCTTGAGTCAATTCTTCCTTTCCTGAAGGAGGCATTTTCAACCCCAGACCATTATCCATTTGCTAATACCTTTCCCCTAACTATTCATTCTTCCTTGAGGTGGTAGTTACACTCTAGGCTGAGCGGTAGTTGTTTATTTGGATTATTTCCTAAGAAGGAAGGTCCCGTGACTGATAGGAGACAATATCGAGTTTTAGACAGAGCAGAGGGGGTTTAGGAAGAGCAACCCTTGAGAGGAGAGGGAGAGTTAAAAGAGTATGAAGATCTCTGAACATGAATAATGGTTTCTAATGAAAGTAAGACTATGAGAAGCCCCATTGTGATAGTAGAGATAGGCTACATGACTTGTTGTAGATCCTTGTAGCTCAATGTTTTGTTGTAAGCTCTGTGCCACTACAGGGAGTTAATAAAATCACTACATCTTTTAACTATTACTTTCATCGTTGCATATGTGGGTATAGGGATTATATCAAGGATCTAAGGAACTACTGGAGAAGGGAAAATTAAGATCTCCATTTTGTTATTATCTTAAACATTTTATTTTGTTATGTTTTATGGTATTCAATATGTAAAAAAATTAGGCTGTGAGAAGGCTTGCAATGCCATTTGTCGTATTTTATTTTTTATTTTATCCCTACTTTCCTTTGTGAATCGCGACCAAATTGGGGTCACCTGAGTTATTACAAAATTGATCTAACTGGCAAAGGGTTGTTTTCAACAAATTTCGCTGCCATCAAGAGTTTTGGTCTTGTAGATCCCATTTTTCTATTTCTAATTTATACTTGAGAGATTTAGCCCTTTGTATTTCTCGTTCAGTCAAATGAGATGAACAAGGTCTAGGCATTAGAGTGGTCATTTGGAGTGGCTCTCTATGAGCCCAAGGCCCGTAAGTGGCTGCTAGGGGAACTAGTAGTAGAGTTACATTAATAAGTGATAACTGAAACTAAAACATTATGGTAAAAACACTAATAAGATAATTAGACCACATGCATGGTCTTGAGTGCTTGTAAAGGCTATGGGTGCAATGAGAAGGCCTATCCATCTGTAGGGCGTTGAGTCATCCATCTACGGGGCATGGATTCAAGCATGATTGAGTCTCCTCATCTGTATGAGAGGTACTTGGTCGCATGTGGTGCCATCCCTTCGATCACACATGATGACACTTCATATGATTACACTCTAGTATCTATCACCTTAGTGGTCATGAGCAGTACCTGACTTATGACTTAGATGAGTACACCTATATTATAACTTTGACTATAAGAACTGTTCTCTGTGTCTTCTCTATGTCTGATGTGAGTGCTAGACATCTTGTATCCCCTTGTTGTTGTTCATCTATTTGGGCCTTGTGACTATCTCCGAGCATGGTGGGGTGGTCTCTTAGGAGTCCACATGGTTGGGAGGAATTGCCACCACCATTGGGGACTGGTGAACAGGTTTTGGAGAATTAGTTGGAGATGATCAATCTTTCCATTACTTCATTAAGCGATAGTAACCATTCAGTCCTTGTATCATACTCAAGACTATGTTATTATACTTGTATCATATTCTAGAATATATCATTGTAATTGTATATGCAATTATGTAATTGAACTTTCTTTGGAGAGAAGTTGTAATCATTGTAATTAATGAGAAGAAATGTGATGTTCCTTTATTGCTTTATGGATTCTGGTGTGTGTATGGGATCCACTTGTATTCTATGCTTGTGGATTCATGTTTTTATTAGATTGGATTATTAACATTTGCTTTGGTGTTTAAAATGAATGCTATTGATCTACATATTAGCAACCGAATATGTGTATGTTGTCTACTTATGTAAAAAAAAAAATTATCTTTTCCCCTTTTGGCTCTTACCCTTTGGGGTTACATAGATGGGATGTTACATCTGGAATCAAAGCCCATGTTCACACACTGGGAGCTCTTGCGTACTTAATCCTTCTATGTTTAGCTGTGTTTGATGTGTGTGGCGTGAGCTTGTTATATTGTTCTATAGTCATGTTATTATGCTTTCATGCCTTAGTATGGTGCTTAGGTCGTCTTTGCGATGATCTATTTTGATGTATTCTTTGTTTCTTTAGGATGCCTCCTAGGGGTAGAACCATAGGCAAAATTAGAGGTATAGCCATTGTTCTTCGATGTAGCACCGGGCATGATGTGAATCAAGGTAATCAGGGTAATCAGGGAAATCAAGGCAATCGGGGTGAGTGTCAAGAGGAACTACATATTGAGAATCAAGCCAAAGGGCTTGTGGGTGCTCATGTTTTAGCTATTTTACAATAGATTTTAGACTGATTAGGACCTCATCAGGAGGTATCTCATGAGGCAGAGTCACACCCTTCTTGTCAGGATGGTTAGGATGCTGGAGCTGAGCATGAGCATTCTCGTAGTCCAGATCATTTGCGAGTAGTTGTTGTGAGGGATAGAGTGGATGGAGATAGTGTTACTGCAGGTCACATGAGGGATCTTCTTAGGGCTCAGGCCCCTACTTTTGATGGTTTTGGTATAGGTACCGAGGCAGAGACTTGGTTGATTGATCTCGATCAATGCTTTGCTATGCATCCTTATAGTAGCAATACTAGAGCTCGATGTGCCATTATGCATCTCAGAGGTTTTGTATCTACATGGTGGAGAGTAGAGGAGCATAAGCTTCACCTAGATATTGCTTTCGTGTCATGGGGACTATTCTTAGAGAGGTTCCATGCATGATTTCTTTTAGATTACTATCGACAGAGATGTGCTAATGAGTTCCATGAACTTTGTCAGTTGACTATGATAGTCGATCAATATGAGCTCTGCTTCATTGAGCTAAAGCAATATGCTAGCATTTCTGATGATGGTCCAATGTTAGTACAACATTTCATTAGGGGCTTGAATACTCGTATCAGTGGTGGTGTCCATGTGTTTGAGCTAAAGACCTTAGAGGTTGCCGTGGACAAGGCGAGGTTGATAGAGGAGAATTTGATTAGGGGTTTTGGTGGTCAGGTAGGTGTTTAGATTGATAGTGCCCCTCCTTCAGGATCAGTTGCTCAGGGTACATAGTCTCAGGGAGCTGGACCGTCTAGATCTCATACTGTACCTCCTAGACATGGTCAGCGATAGAGGCATAGGCCTGTTCAGTCTCAACAGAGTGAGCAGAATCCTGGTACTCCATTTGCTAGAGATCGTTCATGTCATCACTCTCGGAGTAGGTAGCAGAGTGGTCTGTCACAGCATTTTTAGAGTGCTCAGTAGAGTTCTAGGGGTGGTGGATCCCAGTAGTCACATATACCATTTTCGGGCTGAGGTTTTGGCAAGGGTGGTTGTTATGCTTGTGGGCAACATGGTCATATAGCTACTCAGTGTCCTCAAAGATCAGTGGCTGGAGGTAGTCAGAGACAGGCTACTTCAGAGCCTACAGTAGGTGAGGCTAGCAGATCACATAGAGTTTTTGTGGTGGTTGATAACTGTTAGGGTGAGCATCAGGGAACCATAGTCAAGTATTCAGATGTGCTATGTGGGACTACCACATCTATCTTGTTTGATTCAGGAGCTTCAGATTCTTTCATTTCTCCTTCTCTCGTGGAGCGTTATGGACTCATGGTGGCAAGGCAAGATGTTGGTTGGCAGGTTGAGTTAGCTACTGGATCCAAGGTGGCTGTAGATTCCCTTATTTGTGGTTGTGTGTTGGATTTGGGAACCTTCACTACCACAGTGGATCTCCGTGTGTTGCCTTTGGGGTCCTATGGGATTGTTTTAGGCATGGATTGGTTGGAGACCCACCTAGCCAGTATAGATTATCGGCGTAAGTCAGTTCAGTGTGGTGACGATGTTGGGGAGCATGTTGAGTTAGTTGGGGTTCAGAGACCCATTTCTCTCCATGTGATTTTAGCTATGCAGCTGAAGCGTGCCATGCAAAAAGGTTGTCAAATGTTTGATATTTTAGTTAGTGATCTTGCTGGGGGTGGGATTCAAGAGGTATCTCTTAATGATCATCCTATTCTTTAGGATTTTGCAGATGTCTTTCTTAGTGATATTCCAGGTATGTCGTCTAAGCGCGACATAGACTTCCGTATCAATCTCATTCCTAGGGCGGAGCCTATTTCTCGAGCACCGTATCACATGACTACTCAGGAGTTGGGTGAGTTGCGGTTGCAGTTAGAGGAGTTACTGGAGAAGGGTTTCATTCATCCTAGTGTATCCCCTTGGGGAGTACCTATCATCTTCGTGAAGAAGAAGGATGAATCTCTTCGCTTGTGCATTGATTATCGCTAGTTGAACAAAGTGACGGTGAAGAATCGATACCCATTGCCTCAAATAGATGCTTTGTTCGATCAAATGAGGGGAGCTAAGGTGTTCTCCAAAAAAGATTTGATGTGAGGATACCATCAACTTCACATTCATGAGGTACACATTCATCAGACAACATTTCGTACATGCTATGGGCATTATGAGTTCACCATTGTCCCTTTTGGGTTAACCAATGCTCCATCAGTTTTCATGAGTTTGATGAATGGGGTGTTTCGCACCTATCTTGACTAGTTTGTTCTCATGTTCCTTAATGATATTTTAATTTATTTGAGGACTATGGAGGAGCATGAAGGCTATTTGCAACAAGTGTTGTAGTGCTTGCAGGATAATCACTTGTTTGGCAAATTGGCCAAGTGTGAGTTCTTCCAGACTAAGGTGAGATATTTGGGTCACATCATCTCAAGAGAAGGTATCTCAGTGGATCCTTCTAAGATTCAGGATATTGTGGATTAGCCAGCACCAATGAATGTGATCGAGGTTCGCAGTTTCATGGGATTGGCAGGTTACTATCGCCAATTCATGGGAGATTTATCTCGGGTTGCCCATCCCATCACTTCTCTTTAGCGGAAAGGGAAGAGGTTTGTGTGGTCAGATTAGTGTGAGTCAGCATTTCAGGCTCTTAAGGAGTGGCTAACTAGTGCCCTATCCTAGTAGTGCCAGATCCTACAGGTGATTTTGTAGTGTACACCGATGCTTCATTGGAGGGTGTGGGGGTAGTTCTCATGCAGGAGGGATGAGTGATTGCATATGAGTCCCGTAAGCTCAAGGATCATGAGTTGAACTACCCCACCCATGATTTGGAGTTAGCAACTGTCGTCCATGCACTTGTGCATTGTAGACATTTCCTTTTGGGACATTGGTTTGAGTTGTATAGTGATCATTGTAGTTTGCATTATATGTTCACTCAGCTGAATTTGAATGCTTGGCAGCGCTGTTGGATGGAGTTCTCTGTGAGTACGACCTCAAGGTTCACTACATTTAGGGTAAGGAGAATGTTGTTGCGGATGCCTTGAGTAGGAGGAGACATGAGATTTCATTTTTGTCTCTTGGAGTGGATTTGCGGAGCTGTATTTTGGAGTCACTTCCTAGTGATACTTGGTATCAAGAGGTGAGAGTAGAGATTGAGTTTGGGAGAGTCCTTGAGGGTTAGTTTGCATGTTTCTCACTCGAACATGATGGACTTTTATGACATCTTGGTCGTATTTATGTTCTAGATTCTAGTGATCTTCATTCCTTGGTTTTATTAGAGTCCCATTATACACCTTATTCAGCTCATCCGGGTGTCACGAAGATGCATGCCGTTCTTTGACAGTTGTATCATTGGGTAGGTTTGCGATGATATATTGTTGATTTTGTGGCTCAGTGTCTTGAGTGTCAGTGGGTGAAGGTAGAGCATCAATACCCAGGAGGATTATTGCAGCCTCATTCCATCCCTGGATGGAAGTGGGCTATGATATCTTTGGATTTCATAGTGGGGTTACCTATGTCTTCGCGTTGTCATGATGCTATTATGGTCACAATGGACAAGTTGTCCAAGGTGGCACACTTCTCACCAATGAGATCTTCCTACGCTGCAGCATCTGTAGCTCGAGTGTTTATGGAGGATATTGTGCATCTACATAGTATTCCTCATAGGATCCTTTCCAATCATGATCCAGTGTTCACTTCAACTTTGTGGACTTTTCTTCAGCATGCTTTGGGAGCTCAACTTAATTTCAGCTCTGCATACCATCCTGAGATTGACCGATAGACAGAGCAGGTTAATCAAGTCTTAGAGGATATGCTTCAGATGTACGTTATGGATCAACAGTCTCGTTGGGAGGACTATTTGTACCTAGTTGAGTTTTCTTATAATAATGGGTATCATAGTTCTCTCGGTATGTCTCCCTTCTAGGCCTTGTATGGTAGGCCATGTTGCACTCCATTGAGTTGGGATTGCTTAGAGGACTGGGTTATTTTGGGTCCAAACATGCTTTAGGATATGGAGCAGCAGGTAGTGTAGATTAGAGAGTAGTTGGCTATAGCTCAGGATCGACAGAGGAAGTATGCCGATGCCCATAGGTTGGATCGCCATTTCTTAGTAGGTGACCGTGTGTTTTTGAGAGTTTGTCCATGGAAGAGCCCCATTCATTATGGGAAAAGCTTGAAGCTAGCACCTCATTTTGTTGGACCTTTTGAGATCCTTGAGAGGATTGGTACTGTTTCCTATCACCTTGCTTTACCACTGAGTCTATCATGCATCCATGATGTGTTCCATGTTTCAGTTCTTAGACAATATATTCCTAATGTGACTCATGTTCTTGATTGGACTACTTTGTAGGTCGAGGTGGATGGGCAACTTTCTTTGGAACCTATACGCATCCTTCAGCATTGGAGGTTGACCCTTAGCAGTTGGGACATAGAGTAGGTAAGGATCCAATGGGATCTTGATGGTGAGTCCTCAGCATCTTGGGAAGATGTGGCGAGGATGAGAGACCTTTATCCATATCTTTTTGTAGACTTCTAGGGGATGTAATGACCCCTGTGTTTGTATTATGCTTTTCTTATCTTAATGGACTTGGATGACTATATACTTTATTTTTGGATTACGTATCTTGTTATTATTTTAAATTGGTACCGGTGATGTGCAATCTTGATACTATTATGATGTGGACATTATTATTACTTATGATGGATTTCATGCTTACATGATTGATGTTGCTTTAGCTATATGATGTATATATATGCACAGGTATCTTGACATGTGCTTGGAGTGTTGCAGGTACTAAGTACCGACTCTGCCTAGATTCAGAGGCCTGAGCATACTCTTATTATCCCGATGGTGGTTACTGGAGATAGTCACAGGCCCTATTCCCTATACCCTTGCCCACTGTACCTTGTCAGTGATGTGTTCCTGTGTTGTTGTCTTATATTCTGATTACCTAATGGTAATGTCTGGATTGCCCTTATACTCATGTGTAGTTTGTCAGTGTGATGGTTGAGGCTTTTCTCCTTGGCTTCCTTTGATTGTATTGAGTTTCTTGGACTAGTGTGTTCTTTGGATACATCCTAGCATTTATAGGCTTCCAGGCATAAGCCTAGTCCTAGGGGGTAGGATGTAACAACCTCTCCATTTGTTGCATTGGCGTTGAGAGTTGGTGAGGATATTGATTGAAAAAAATATCTAAGGCAACATAGAGGAGGGGAAAACATCAGTCAATGCATGGGGAGAGAAATATCTGGTGGGTAGTTGAGTTCATTAAAGATAGGAAGAAAATATCTTTGGGAGGACGGTTTTAAAAGAAACTCATGCATCTTTCAGCATAGGGAGAGTACTACGCCTTAGAGAAAAGGAAAAGAGCAGGTTTGAGGATAAGAAGAAATTAGAGAGAATTCATAGAAAGACATAGGGGGATTTTCAGAAGAGCCTATTTGTTTTTTTTAGAGAGAAGACACAAACGAAAAAAATACAGAGAGAATAGAGAAAGAGAGGGGAGGTGTTTCAAAAACAAAATAAAAAAAGAGAGGTAGGGGGACAGATTGACTCAAGCGAGCATATCAAATTGCAAGGTCTCAGGCAAGCAGAGGAATATGCAAGATCAGAGGTGTGCTGAAGTGGAGAGAGATCAACAAACAAGGAGTGCTTTCAGTTGTGAGGTATTTACCTCACATTTCTTGTTTTGTTTCCAGCACACAAACTAAAATCTGTTAGTTGCAATTTCATTAGCATAGAAAATTGAAACTCCATTACTGCCTCTCAAAATATAATGGGTTGGTTTCTATTTTCATTAAGTACAGGAAACCAAAAACCCATTTCTACCTTTATAAAACTTGAATATGCATGCTATTCATTAAACATAGAAGAACTGAAACCCATTACTATCCTTTTTAACAAAACAAATAAATGTTAGCAGCTGTATTCTTTATGCATAGAAAAATTGGAAACCTCTTCGCCGTCTTTTTAAAATATTGCAGAAATCATTTCAATGCAAGATATTACATCACCTCTTTTGGCTTTCTCCACATGGCTTTAAAACTATCTTTGCCTTGGCCATTTCTTCCAGTTGGAGGCTTGGGTTATTCTCTATGGCTTGAGTCAATTATTCCTTTCCTGAAGGAGGTATTTTCAACCCCATACCATTATCCATTTGCTAATACCTTTCCCATAACTATCTGTTCTTCCTTGAGGTGGCAGTTACACTCTAGACCGAGCGGTAGTTATTTATTTGGATTATTCTTGAGAAGGAAGGTCCCGTGACTCATAGGAGACAATATCTAGTTTTAGACAGAGCATAGGGGGTTTGGGAAGAGCAACCCTTGAGAGGAAAGAGGGAGAGTTAAAAGAGTATGAAGATCTCTGAACATGAATAATGGTTTCTAATGAAAGTAAGACTATGAGAAGCCTCATTATGACAGTAGAGATAGGCTACATGACTTGTTGTAGATCCTTGCAGCTCAATGTTTTGTTGTAAGTTGTGTGCGACTACAGGGAGTTAATAAAATCACTGTAGCTTTTAATTATTACTTTCATCATTGCATATGTGGGTATAGGGATTATATCAAGGATCTAAGGAACTACTGGAGAAGGGAAAATTAAGATCTCCATTTTGTTATTATCTTAAACATTTTATTTTGTTATGTTTTATGGTAGTCAATATGTAAAAAAATTAGGCTGTGAGAAGGCTTGCAATGCCATTTGTTGTATTTTATTTTTTATTTTATCCCTTCTTTTCTTTGTGAATCGTGACCAAATTGGGGTCACTAGAGTTATTACAAAATTGATCTAATTGGCAAAAGGCTATTTTCAACAAATTTCACTTCCATCAAGAGTTTTGGTCTTGTAGATCCCATTTTTCTATTTCTAATTTATACTTGATAGTTTTAGCCTTTTGTATTTCTTGTTTAGTCAAACGAGATGAACAAGGTCTAGGCATTAGAGTGGTCCTTTGGAGTGGCTCTCTATGGGCTCGAGGCCCATAACTGGCTGCCAGGGGAACTAGTAGTAGAGTTACATTAATAAGTGATAACTAAAACTAAAACATTGGGGTAAAAACACTAATAAGATAATTAGACCTCGTGCATGGCCTTGAGCGCTTCTAAAGGCTAAGGATGCAATGAGAAGGCCTATCCATCTGCGAGGCATTGAGTCATCCGTCTGCGGCATCTAGATTCAGGCATGATTGAGGCTCCTTATCTATATGAGAGGTACTTGGTCCCGTGTGGTGCCATCCCTTCGAGCACACATGATGACACTCCATATGATTAGACTTTAGTATCTAGCACCTTAGCAGTCATGAGTAGTACCTGACTTATGACTTAGATGAGTACACCGATACTATGACTTTGACTATAAGCACTGTTCTCAGTGTCTACTCTGTGTCTGATGTGAGTGCTAGCCATCTTGTATTCCCTTATTGTTGTTGATCTATTTGGGCCTTGTGACTATCTCCAAGCACGGTGGGGTGGTCTCTTAAGAGTCCACATGGTTGGGAGGAGCTGCCACCACCATTGGGGACTGGTGAACAGGTTCTGGAGAACCAGTTGGAGATGATCTCTCTTTCCATTACTGCATTCAACGATTGTAACCACTCAGTCCTTGTTTCATACTCAGGACTATGTTATTATTCTTGTATCATATTCTGGAATATATCATTGTAATTGTATATGCAGTTATGTAATTGAACTCTCTTTGGAGAGAAGTTGTAATCATTGTAATTAATGAGAAGAAATGTGATGTTCCTTTATTGCTTTACGGATTCTGGTGTGGGTATCAGATCCACCTGTATTTTATGCTTGTGGATTCATGTTTTTATTAGATGGAATTAGTAACATTTTCTTTGGTGTTTAAAATGAATTTTATCTATTTATCATATTAGCAACCGAATAGGTGTATGTTGTCTACTTATGTAAAAAAAAAAATTGTCTTGTCCCCTTTTGGCTCTTACCCTTCGGGGTTACCTAGACGAGATGTTACATGGTTTAAGTTGTTGAGGAATGTGCTAACTTTTTGCATTAAGGTTGGGCAAATATCCCTCTAAATCAGTACAATACTAGTCAATTGAACTCATAAAATACAAAAAATTTTAAGGATAACAAGCAATCAATAAGGAAGGAAAATAAACTTTCATGTTTAATTACAAATGAAAACAACAAGAAAAATGCAATGCATTTAATTTATGATAAATTGGAGCTTAAAACATCCATACTTTGACTCACCAGAGGTTTTACCAGCTTGTCTATTGGACTATTCCATAGGAGGGCCATATATGTTTTGTTTACATAATTACAAAAACTACCAGTCTTTTTAGCAGTATCCCTCACTTCCCATTTACATATCACTAACAAAATCCCCAAAATAGAGCATCATTGGGACACGTGTGCCAATCTATCTACCAGTATCCCTAATTATACCTATACACTCCAATACAAACAACCCCAAAATAGAGCATCACTGGGAAATCATCTATTTAATTTTATAGTATTCCTATACCAACCGATCTTCTATATACATTATATTCACCCCATATGTAAACTATAATATATATCATTCACTCAGTTGATACCTGCATTGTCATAGAGTCTTCACCACTTGTATCATCATCCCCTCCATTCGTTGATTCAAAAGTTACGGATTTGAAGTCAAAGGACAGGTCTAGTTCATCAGAATTGACCACCCCAGAAATAGTATTCAAGAATTCTAAACCCCATTTCACATTATGTTTCTGTACCTCCTCATTATCTCCAATGGCCTAAATTATGAAGGGAACCCATGGACATGTATATCCAAGGTTGATGTAGGGCCAAAAGCCATGATTTTTGTGGAAACCCAACCCAAGAACTATGTCATCCATCACCTTCTTAAGATTGCCCCTCCATTGGGGCTTCACCATTGTCTCCATTACCATGCGGGTAGCTTCTTTGTCTTCTCCAATGCTTAGCATCATTGCTGAAAACATGGATGAAATGTCTATGTTCACTCTATGCCTATGTGCACTGATCATGAATGCATGTCCCGCTTGACCATTTTAATTGCATGTGGGGCCACAATAGACTTCATCTTGAAAATTTTCTTTATCCTCAAATCTGTGATTTTACTGATGAATGTGATTTTCCTCTGTTTCACCTTCAAGCACATGGTGGTGTCCATCTTCGAAATAAGCAAAGGCTCGACTAGATTACCTCTAATTCCTTCACATGAATAAGTTGTCATCTCCAAGTCTAGTACTCAAGATCATCATATTTTGTAGCCTTTATGTACAATCCTCCACTTGCATATCAATCCCTCATTGATTTCACATGATATGAGTTAATCGATGATTGCAAAAAAATCATTACCACCCTTCTCCATATCGCCAAATATTTTCATCAACTTGCATCTCTGTGGCCTTGTTTGCCAATCTATCTACCAAATCATTTGCCTCTCAAAGACGTGCTCTATCTTAATAAAATATTCAAGTTGGTCGATCAAACTCTAAATTATAGAAATATATCTTTCTACTTTCTAGCTTGGTGTTCCTTTTCTTCTTAGTGCATTAATGATAATAAGGGAGTCCTCTCCAATATAGAATTTTTTTATGTTCAATTTTATGCAAGTTTGTATCCCCAGTAAAGATACCTATATTTTGGCTTCATTGTTTGTCCCTTCTAGTAGTTTCTTCACCACTAAACTAACCACCACTCCTTCATGATTTCTTATGAAGCAATAAGCCCCAGAAATTCTTGGATTACCGCATGATGCACCATTGAAATTAACTTTATACCAACCTTCATCTAAGGGGACCCAATGAGAATTAGCTTTGGATCTACCTCGAATAGATCAGCCCATGCAACCCCATGAATAGGGGGTTATTTTATTTTACTTTAGAAATAATTGAGAGTTATTTGTATTTACTTAAGATTTTTTTTTTTGCTAAATAAGTGCTACCATAGGGGTAGCTCCCATTATATTATATTTGAAACTTTATACAAAAACCTGCTAAAAGTAGCAGTATGGGCATACAAGTAAACAAAAAAGGCCAGCTCTAAACCTTGGCATGCCAGAGCACATGAAGGCCTTCAGCCATCTCAGTAGCCCACTCTACTTGGGCTGGTGATAGGAGATCACCATAATTGCTTACCAAGAAGGAGAAAGTCTCCATATTGTCTCATTGAATTCCTTCCCGAAATAGAGCCAAAGCTTGGGTAGAGATAGTCGGGGTTTTCTTTTTCTTGTTAACTGTCGTTGCATTAGAGACACTTTTGATCACACCTTGGGTTGGTCACTTGTTGAAGGTAGAAATTGCTGCTATGGCAGCTTCTCTCATTTCTTCATTCACAAAAGCATTTTCCATTATCTTCCTATGGGCCTTTCTCTCCATGATGAGAACACAGGTTAACAAAAGCTCTCCATAAATGGTTCCGTCATGGACGTGGCCCTCTGGGAGATTGTCTTCACTGATATCTTTGAGAATGGCCTCTGCAATGTGGTCTATAGATGCAATGAACAAGCAATTGATCTTCTTGATCTTGGTTTCCTTTAGCGGCTCAGTCGGGTTTCCTTCATCCTGTTGGTGCCTGATTTCACTGTCAGTTTCTGAGCAATTTTCATGCAGGCATCTTCCCTAAAAATCCAAAAAATGTTCTAAGTCTTTGGGCCTCCTCAGCATGTTTTAACATCAGCATCATATTTTCTTTGGAGGAGGTCATCATCATCATGTTTCCAGACATCACCCTGATGTTGCTTACGAGGGTCATCATATTTTCTGTCAGCATGATCTTTCGCTGGGGTGATATTCTAACATCGGGTGATCTTGGTTAAGATCATCCTGATGATGTTGCTGTAAAGTTCTAAGTGTGACCCGATATTCATTGGGGTCATCATATTTGAACATCGGGTGATCTTAGTCAACATCATCCTGATGTTGTTTTATCACTTCATCAGGATTTTTGGTCAGGGTGATATCTGTTTTTCTGCCTGTCTGCATCATGATATTTCCAAAGGGAGATATTCACCTGTCGGCTTCATGCATTGTCCAATGGGGGTGATCATTTCAAATATCAGTCACATATTCATATATCACCCCGATCTTATAGTGGAGCTACAGTGCAGCATGATATGTGTGCATCAGGATGATATTTCCAAATATCCGGTTATCTTCCGAATATCATCCTGATGCCGATGTATGGTGACGTCATCAAGGTCCGGGGGGGTCATATTTCTAACACTGATCATCTTGTGGAGATCCCCTGATATTTGCAAACATGACGATGACGTCATCCGGATATGAGGAGGTGCGCGATAGGCAGATATGCTGATGACGTCAGCAGGATATGACGGTGACGTCATCAGGATGTTCATCGGCCAGACTTTTGATATTGGTTAAGCAGGAGGATCTTCCTCCGATGGATCAGGTTGTGCCGATGAAGGCGATTATCATGCAGGTTATATTGCGATATGATGCTGACGTCAGGGTGATATTTCAAGCGACAGGATAGCATGCTGCTGAAGGATAATGATGATGAAGTCTTATACTAGTGTCGTCAGGAGAAAAAGCACCGACATCATATATGCTCATGACCTAGTATATAAAGTGTTAAAGAGGTCACCGCGGGGTGCATGTGGGATAATTCGACCCTGCATATTTTCAAATATCATGACGATGTATCTTGGCGGGAAATGGTTGCGACGCACAGTTTTCTACATTTCCCAAGGCTGCGGGTTGGTGCGCCATTAATGGCGATTGTTGCAGAGGTATGGGCGCTGGTGTGGACGGATCTAGTACCCGATTGAAGATGTGGATCCCTAGGCGGCGGCGCAAGGCTCGAGATTTCTTCCTGTCTCCTCTCCCACCTGCTGCATTGAATGTTTGAGTGCCAATCTGATGATACTATGTATCTGGCGGGTTTTTTTGGTCAACTATGTAATTAAGGCTGAGCACCTCCTTGCTGTATATAGCAGGTTGTGTTGCTCATTTGAAGGTTGTTGAAAACTGGACATTTTGGCTCTGTAATAAGATACAACTGGTTTTGGTTGCTCTGTGCAGCAAAACTTGTGAGTTTATGTATCTCCTGTTGTACGATTTGGCATGAATCCACTAATTTCATGGTTAATCTTATATGAATAATGCTGTGTTTACATGTGTTATGCTGATTCTATCTCTAGTTTTGCATGTATCTTTTTTACTGCAATAGGGATGCCATAAGTATAGACAGCTTAACACTCTTTATTGGGAGATATCTGTAAGGCAGATATCATGTGTATCCCCCTGAAATCCAGTTTTAGCTATTCATGCTGATCATTCACAGGTGTATGTCTACCGACTCCAAGCCCTGGATAGGCACCAATCTAGTTCTGTGTTGAGGTTATACACCATGTCCAGCTTTGCATCCAAAATTCAAACTAAACCATCTCTTCCTTCCATCTGTTAGTTGTAGGATTAGGAGTAGGAAACCCTTGCATGCTCTCATCCCTAACCAGACATATATGTCCAAGAACGTTGCCCACCTTATGATCTATCATACAGATCTTGGTCCATACATGAGAGTATTCTGCCTGTTGTTGTCAAGTTAGATCTTTCTATCTTTGAGCTAGTCAAGGTTACATCTTGAGTTATAGGGATACCCCCCTTGGTGCGGCAGAACTAGAAGTGAAGGGGAGGAGCTCACGCAACCTCCTGTATTAGTTGGTTGAATCTGCCTGTGCATTAGAAGTGGCAAACCCTAATGCTGATTCAGAAGAAAAACCAACAAAATGGCGATTCCGTTGGGGAAGAAATTTGAGAAAGGGTTATATCTTGTGACCCATCTGAGTCACCAACAAAATGGCAACTCTACCGGGGAAGAAATTTGAGAAAGGGTTATATCTGTGACCCATCCGAGTCACTAACAAAATGGCGACTCCGCTGGGGATGTTGATGTAAAGTGATATCCTGCAGTCTCTGGTGAAGTTTTGCTCTGCTGGTGGAATGAACTCAGAAACATATGTGTTGAGCTTTCAGCTACTTTAAAATTTTTTCCTCTCTGGAGAGGTGGCGACTCTGCAAAAAAATTCAAGTGCACATGAAAAGTTGATGTGTGTGTTGTGACAAAAATGTGTTGTTCATTTTTCCACATCTGTATGAGAAAAGGTACCTTGTTCCTTCCCCTTTATATTTGCTGTTTTACTGCATAAGTTAGATGCCAGGGGAAGCCTTAGGTCTTAGGCAGAGAAAGGATGTCTAAGAGTAAGATTTTTATGGATCCAAGTATGAATTATCCCATACTCAGCGGTGAAATGTTGGAGAAAAGAATAGAAGAGATAAGAAATAGGTTGATATTCTTAGAGGCTGAGCAGGCCCAATTAAAAAGCAGTAACCCTGTTGTGTCTGCTAGTCAGAAGGCTAAACCTCTTCTCAGCCCTTTTGATCCTTTGTATGACCAACTGGATTTGTTATGGGTTGATTATAAAGTAGAAACTATGCCTGCTAGGATATACTGTCAGATGCCCAGATTTAGTGGTCACAGTGTATGTGATGGGAATGCACATATCCAAAATTTTCATGAGTTCATGGGAAAACATTCATTTAGAGATGAGGATATGTGGATGAGGTTTTTTGTTAGGTCCTTTGATGCAAAAGCAAAAGACTGGTATTTGAGCTTTTCAAAAGGATCCTTCGCCTGTTGGGATGAGCTTGCTGACTGTTTCAAGGAAGAATTCGCAAGAGAACCTGCTGATCTTGTTGCAGAATTGATGAACATCAGAAAATAAGATGAAGAGCCATGTGTTGATTTCAGTCATAGGTTTGCAATAGCCCTTTCACGGATCCCAGAAGTCTTCAGACCTGATATTTCAGCCTGTGTTGGCATATTCTTTGAAGCTTTTGAGGAGGGCTTTAGTGCAATACTGAGGGATTTCAAGGTGACAAGTATGCAGATGGCATACAGGTTCATAGAAAAGATAGAAAAAATCAGAAATGTGCACCTGCTGAAACCCCTGTCCCCAGGCCTTGGTGTGAATAATAGTTGTAAAGCTGCAAATGACCAAATAATTAGGGCATCATGTGAAGATGAAAAGATGAATTTTGAGGATGCCAGTGAAAGGACTAATGAGGATTCCCATTGCAATGATGAGGCATCTGACCATGAAAACAACAATGAGGTTGTGGACAGCAATGAGCAATTTTTGGAATGGACTTGTGGAGACAATTGTGAGTATTGTACTCAAGACAGAGAAGATATAAGCAAACAGAGAAGCAGTCCTATGTGTGACCCATTGCCTTCTTTTCAAACACATGGAGATCATGAAGAGCAGTCAGGGATTGAAACAAGTGCTAGTTCAGAGCATGATTGTATTTCATTTGATGGCTATTTTTCTTATGACACACAGGCTGATACTCCTCCACAAAAGGAATCCATTGGTGATGAAGATGCATGCTCTGCTGCCCATGAACAAATGGCATACTATGATGAAACTGATGCACCTGGGTCACCCATTTTTGACACATATGGTAATGAGGATCTATTTGAGTATGGTGAGGGTCTTGACATGGTTTTTGACTTGGATTCTATTTCTCATCCTGATGAAAGAGGAAACAACATACATCAGGTAAGTGATTGTAAAAATGTGCCTGATTGTAAAGAGGTGTCAGAGCCTGATCTTTTCCAGCCTGGTGCTGCTGATTGTTGTGTACATGATGTGCACAATTGTGAATTTGAAAGCTTTTCTTTTGATATGCCAGCATATACAATGAGCTCTGATCTTCCTAGCCGTGTGGTGGACTTTGAGTGTTTTTAGTTTTCAGTCCAGCTAGGAGATCATTTTACAATGCATACTGTTGATGCAGATGATGATAAGTGTTACATACCATATGAGTATGCATTGCTTGATACATTCTACACCCACATGTCACATGATGTTGAAGGTTATCTGCACAGGGGTGATAATGACAAGCCAAATCAGAGGGTTGAGTATGCAGATGACAAGATTTTTTTGTGGGTGGATCTCTGTAGTATCTCCAAGCTTGACCCAGTGTATGCAGATGAAAACAAAGTGTTTGACAAAGGGAGATACATGTTTTTCCTTTTCTTGGTGGCCTTAGGCCATCAAGTGTGTTTGGTGATGCAGGTTAGTGCAGTATTTGACTCTGTGCCCAATGGATAAGGGACTGGTCTGCATCCCAGAGATCTGGGGTTCTCACTGCAGTCTTGCACTTGCACGTCCCTAGACAGAGCCACTGTTGGTGCCTGATTTCACTGTCAGTTTCTGAGCAATTTTCATGCAGGCACCTTCCCTAAAAATCCAAAAAATGTTCTAAGTCTTTGGGCCTCCTCAGCATGTTTTAACATCAGCATCATATTTTCTTTGGAGGAGGTCATCATCATCATGTTTCCAGACATCACCCTGATGTTGCTTACGAGGGTCATCATATTTTCTGTCAGCATGATCTTTCACTGGGGTGATATTCTAACATCGGGTGATCTTGGTTAAGATCATCCTGATGATGTTGCTGTAAAGTTCTAAGTGTGACCCGATATTCATTGGGGTCATCATATTTGAACATCGGGTGATCTTAGTCAAGATCATCTTGATGTTGTTTTATCACTTCATCAGGATTTTTGGTCAGGGTGATATCTGTTTTTCTGCCTATCTGCATCATGATATTTCCAAAGGGAGATATTCGCCTGTCGGCTTCATGCATTGTCCAATGGGGGTGATCATTTCAAATATCAGTCACATATTCATATATCACCCCGATCTTATAGTGGAGCTACAGTGCAGCATGATATGTGTGCATCAGGATGATATTTCCAAATATCCGGTTATCTTCCGAATATCATCCTGATGCCGATGTATGGTGATGTCATCAAGGTCCGTGGGGGTCATATTTCTAACACTGATCATCTTGTGGAGATCCCCCGATATTTGCAAACATGACGATGACGTCATCCGGATATGAGGAGGTGCGCGATAGGCAAATATGCTGATGACGTCAGTAGGATATGACGGTGACGTCATCAAGATGTTCATCGGCCAGACTTTTGATATTGGTTAAGCAGGAGGATCTTCCCCCAATGGATCAGGTTGTGCTGATGAAGGCGATTATCATGTAGGTTATATTGCGATATGATGCTGACGTCAGGGTGATATTTCAAGCGACAGGATATCATGCTGCTGAAGGATAATGATGATGAAGTCTTATACTAGTGTCGTCAGGAGCAAAAGCACCGACATCATATATGCTCATGACCTAGTATATAAAGTGTTAAAGAGGTCACCGCGGGGTGCATGTGGGATAATTCGACCCTGCATATTTTCAAATATCATGACGATGTATCTTGGCGGGAAATGGTTGCGACGTACAGTTTTCTGCATTTCCCAAGGCCGCAGGTTGGTGCGCCATTAATGGTGATTGTTGCAGAGGTATGGGCGATGGTGTGGACGGATCTAGTACCCGATTGAAGATGTGGATCCCTAGGCGGCGGCGCAAGGCTCGAGATTTCTTCCTGTCTCCTCTCCCACCTGCTGCATTGAATGTTTGAGCGCCAATCTGATGATACTGTGTATCTGGCGGGTTTTTTTTGGTCAACTATGTAATTAAGGCTGAGCACCTCCTTGCTGTACATAGCAGGTTGTGTTGCTCATTTGAAGGTTGTTGAAAACTAGACATTTTGGCTCTGTAATAAGGTACAACTGGTTTTGGTTGCTCTGTGCAGCAAAACTTGTGAGTCTATGTATCTCCTGTTGTACGATTTGGCATGAATCCACTGATTTCATGGTTAATCTTATATGAATCATGCTGTGTTTGCATGTGTTATGCTGATTCTGTCTCCAATTTTGCATGTATCTTTTTTACTGCAATAGGGATGCCATAAGTATAGACAGCTTAACACTCTTTATTGGGAGATATCTGTAAGGCAGATATCATGTGTATCCCCCTGAAATCCAGTTTTAGCTATTCATGCTGATCATTCACAGGTGTATGTCTACTGACTCCAAGCCCTGGATAGGCACCAATCTAGCTCTGTGTTGAGGTTATACACCATGTCCAGCTTTGCATCCAAAATTCAAACTAAACCATCTCTTCCTTCCATCTATTAGTTGTAGGATTAGGAGTAGGAAACCCTTGCATGCTCTCATCCCTAACCAGACATATATGTCCAAGAACGTTGCCCACCTTGTGATCTATCATACAGATCTTGGTCCATACATGAGAGTATTCTGCCTGTTGTTGTCAAGTTAGATCTTTCTATCTTTGAGCTAGTCAAGGTTGCATCTTGAGTTATAGGGATACCCCCCTTGGTGCGGCAGAACCAGAAGTGAAGGGGAGGAGCTCACGCAACCTCCTGTATTAGTTGGCTGAATCTGCCTGTGCATTAGAAGTGGCAAACCCTAATGCTGATTCAGAAGAAAAACCAACACATCCCTCGGGTCCTCTTCTTCCAACACAACCTCATTCTCAGAGTCCATGGAGTTCCTTGGGCTCGATTCCTTACTTTGCTGATAGATATAGTCACATTCAATTTTCATGATGGCCAATGGTGGATAAGTCTTAATTTGGCGTCGATTTATGGAAGAATGAATAGGGGGCATCTAAGTATGTCATCACTGCCAGTCTGAGATCGACCAAATCTTTGGAAGTCTAAGAAGTATGAATAATGATTAAATCGGTAGTCATTCTAATGGTAGGTCCAGCCAAGGATTGCATGATTTGGATACGATTATTTCCTCCTCTTTTACTCATGCCTAGTTAGCTAGGAAATTGGTTGCTTTATTCCCTTATCAGTAGGTGTGGGCTATGGAAACATTCCCTAATTCATCTAAACATTCTCAAATAGGCTCCGCTAGATATTTTAGTTTCCAATTTGAGACACTTCTAGTTCTTATGGCATTGATGTATATCAGGGAATCACCTTCTATATCCAAATCAGCTAGGTGATGTTCTTAGCAAAACTGAAGTCCATAGAGTAAGGCAGAGAATTTAGCTTTGTTGTTGGTGCCGAGAAGCAATTTCTTCAAGAGGGCCTAGATTATGTTACCATGGGAATTTTGAATGATGACCTTGGCTCTGGAAGTGCTTGGGTTTCCCTTTGCCGTACCATCAAAATTCAATTTCAGTCTTCCTGAAGGAAAAGCAACCCATTTGGTGATGGCACACTTCTTCTTTCTTTCTTCAGCCTTGTTTGGGTTGTAAAAAAGGCTTGGGATTATCAAGTCTTGCTAATATTTCCTCATTTCCCCATCCCATCCAGCAAATAGTGTCGGGGAATACTTAAGATTTATTTCATTTTATTCACTTTTGATTTATTTGATAGTATTAATTTTTTTTTTAAATATATGCAGGGCATGTTTTAGTATAGATATATTATATACATCTATCTTGAGGAGTTATTTTATTTACTTAACAATCATTTTAGTTTACTTTAAAACTATTTATTTTATTTCATCTACATTATTTACTTTATTTTTCTTTTATTTTGTTTTTACTTTGCAAACTGCAGTAAATATTATGTACTTATATTTTATATTCTAATAGTTTTAATTTTATATTTTTATTTTTTTAAATATAGGTCAGCTATGTTTTAATTCTAATGTACAAAGTAATGACATGACACTCCATGATGCCATTGTAGACTAATTTTTTTTGTAATAATCAAATGAACAAAGTGTGTTGGATTACACCATAGAGTTTAGGCAACAAGACATGTTGAATAACATAGACTTCGATGAGGAGGACATATTAACAAAGTATCTCAAAGGGCTCCATCCTGACATCTAAATGAAGGTTGTTAGTGTTGGGAAATTAGTTGTCTCAAGTTTGCAAATTTCCTATTATTATTTATTTATCGTTCAATATTTTCCCACAGTTAGTTATGTATTATTGATTTAATTTATTGAGCACTAGAAAAATTGGGGTGTTGGAATTTGATGTGATATTAATGCCAAGTGTTGGTGCTGTACAACTGTGGTTGAATATTAATATGTTATTTTGGCATTATCTTTAAAAAATGGGATGCTCTACTTTTGTGGGATCCTATTATAGATACTATGACATGTAAAAGCTAGATTTAGAGGGAGTTATTGGGAATCTTGACCAACTATGATAGAGTGTTTATTATTTGTCATAAGATCCTAATTTTAGACAAAAATCTTTCCTATCTTGGGAACCACACCTCATGGGATGTTTTGCACATGGTTTTGTAAACCACAAATAGTTTCTAGGTTGGCAGAAGTCTCTAAATTGAGAGCTTGAGGAGAAGTTTGTATGGTGAGAGCTTGTAAGTACATAGGCATTTCTTGAATGTTGCTAGAATTACTCTATATTTGAATGCCAATGTGTTACTCCTATAAATGCATGCATTGCAAGTATAATGTAATCTTATTTTAGATTTGATAATACATTGTGTAGGCTCTGGAGTGTGCGGTTTTTATCCTTAAAGGGTTTTCCCACATAAATCATTATGTTATGATATATTTCTTATTACTAATTTAGGGAGAATTCAAGGGGCTCAAGTTTCTTTAATGACTTTGCTAAAGGAGTGAACCCAAAAATACATATCTTGCCTTTGAGAGTAGTCCTACTTTAAGGTATTCCTCTTTCAAAGAGATAGTGACTTTAATATTAGGAATTAGGTTGAAGCTACTATTATGAAGCTTGTTCATGTGAATTCTTATATATTACAAGTTGGTGAAGCAAGAGGATAAACTACATAAATTTTTCTTCTTTCTATTATGAGAGACAAAGTTTCTTTAGTAAAAAAAAATATGTTTCTATCATATCTAGTCTTGCATTTTATGAAGTTGTAGAATATGGATCCTTGGCATAATGATTACACTATGTCAACTCCTTCATATGCAACCACTTAGGCTTCGAATCCTATACACCATGAAGACCATAAATATCATTCATGACTACTATAGTCAAGTCTCATCTAGTTATGCTACCAATTATGTGTCACCCAAAAACCCTACCAAAGCCTTGATGCATATAGGAAAACTCTTCATGAAATTATAGGCCAACAAAATGACATTATAAATCTTAATCTATCATCTAGTGCCAATCTTGTAGCCACAAGAAATCAAAAAGATAAACCTCCTTATACCCCACCTATGAATGTTTACAAGTAATTAGACTTATCTTGAGTAAATTTTATAGTTAGATCCCTAGATTTGATGGGAAAGATTTACTTAACAAGTGGAAAAGAATGTGCAAGAATTTACTATTGGCATAATATTGGTATTACATTGTTATTTGTCATTTACTATGTTGCAGTTATAACTATTAAACAATTATATTTAAAACTGCATTGTCATTGCCTTGTATAAATTCTTTGCACTGTATCATTTCAATATATCAATAAAACATACTCTCCATTATTTGTTATCAGAGTGCTTTATCTCATGGACCTATGAGAAGTGAACCCTGTATATGAGAAGAGTTGTTCAGTTTTATCAGGTCATTAAAAACTTGTGTGATAAACTTCTATGCATGAGAGAAATGTGCAAATGTAATCATTGAAAGGATGTAGTGCCCCATTATGCAACCCTAGAGAGAGTTAGACTATCAAGAGAAAAATTCCAGAAATAATTTTTTTTTAAAAGCAAGAAAATGTAATAACAATAACCAAGATACTATGATACACAACATAAGGAAAGAGCACTTCTAACTCCTCTAGGGGAACATAACTGCATCAGTGAGATTAAAGTTAAAACTACACAATTGATAAACATTAAACTACTACTACAGATAAGATCAACTTTTACATTGGCAAGATAGTTAGTTTACGAAGTTACAAAACAAGAATACAAGACCGATCGTGTCAGTTTACAGAAGAGTACATAAGAAAGTATACATCATCCCTAAAGGTGGGAAGCAAATTGAAACTAGAACACCTTTGCACAGGTCTCGAACTGAATCTCCAAGAAGACCAATGGGTAGCTCTAGCTCCCAACAATGTGGAACCCTAAGGTCCACCCCTCTGAGCTACGAGATAACAATGAGGATCCACTAGGTCGAAGTAACAATATCTAATATAACCAAATGACCACCGGCATGACACACCTAACCATATCAATCAAGGCTGCACAAGGCAAGACATCACTCCAGAGGCACAACCAAAAGAAACAACTGAACTACATAAGGAGAGTTTCATCGCATGGTCCTAGCATGGGTTACCCAAGCTATCTATCACTAGAAGTCAACCCCCATCTATGGTTACCCTGGCAGCCATGCTCTAGGCACCAGCCCCATAGGGTGACACATGCGGAGCTGACAGGTCCTCTCATGGAGACAAGGAGGTCGGCCTTGCCAACCAGGCCTTCTCATCCCATCCTTAGCCTGTGAGAGCACTCAAGGCATGGGTGAGGTATCTTACTTATCTTGTTAAGTGTTTTAATACCCCAACCATCTTGATTAAGTTATTAAGTTTCCACTTGCTTACAACTTCCATGGGGTTACCCAGGCGGCCTCTCACTAGGCACCAGCCCCACCATGAAAGCCACTCCCTTAGCATTCTTTGATCAATCATACATACCACAACATATAGGTATAAAAGTCACAAATTAGTTCTAACCCATAGCTTATGCCATTAACTAGGCCACAACAATAAATCCTTAGATTCTCTTCAAAACTTTGAAGCAATACAATCTAGAAACCAAGTACTATATCTAAGAGACCATTTCCCCATTCATTACAAGACACGAAAATCTAGTGAACCCAATACATTGACGTGCCATAATTTTGAACCAAAACCAAGACTACACCTCTGGAGTTAGGTACATGACCAATGATAAGGTGACCATTATTCGGCAAGGTCAACACTTTCGCGTCTTAACACCAAGTACACATGACACCCCTCAAGATTCCCACATCATAATTAACCAAATCATAGACCCAACTCCATCCCAAGGTAACGTAATGATCCAATACAAGCATAAAGATATGACAAGGAAGAAAATCAAGCATATGAAATTCAATGAACTCCTAAATCCATTAGAAAACAACTTACACCAAGTTATCACAAATAGCAAAACTTCAAATCTCTAGGAATTAATAAGGCAAGGAGGGTGAACCATAAACCGAACATCCATACTTAAACAAAAGTCAAGGAAAGCTCATAAAATAATTCCATTAATAACACAATCCCAAGTCAGAGACACTCTAATTCCTCATAATATAAACAAAACACAATTCTTTGTTTTCCAAAATAAAAGTATCTAAAATGAAGAAACTACATATACAATGATATCCACCTTTTACAAAGTAGGAAATAGAATATTACAAGCTTGACAAACAAATTAATATTTAACAAGGTAATTAATACCCAAAGCATAATATTGTTACCTCATGAAACAAGAACATTAATACAAATTACTCTAAAATTTCCAAAGATAACAATAAATATAAAACATAACTTTTCATCAACATGTTTACTACCTTCAATTTAAATAAAGAAAGAAACTAAATAATATAAATTGTTACCTAAAACGTAAATGTCTTACCCACTACTAATTCCTCAAGAGACAATTACACATACTCATTTACTTCATATTAACCACAACTATAAGAAAATGTATTCTCCTAATTTAATTTCTAATAACTACCAAATGTAACAACATCTTTCATTATAATTTCATTTAAGTAAACCTACTTACTAACATATTCCAAAATCAAAACATTATAAACCTAAATAGGGTAACTTACCATTCAAGATTTGCCACTTACCATTTCTAATTAAACATCTATAAGTACTTATTTACAATAAGCAAAATCTTTCTTCGACGTTAAACCAACTACAATCATAATCAAACAACTATAATATATACTTTTCCAATATCACAACTTTTCCATCAAGCACCTTCCAATCTACTATCTCTAATGAACACATTCCTGAGAATATGATAAATATCTTTAATTGCATAAGTTACTATCAAATTAGACTATTTACCACAATCTACTAATTAAACCTTTTATATACCCTTACAAGCTTTAACTAAAAGCTCTACATTGATTCTCAAACATCCCATTACCAAAAGCATAAGTATCTCGTAATGACATGCTACAACATCATTCATAAAGAGATCTTCCAAAATTATATACTTGATTCTCAAACATCCCATTCCTAAAAGCATAAGTATCTCCTAATGACATGCTACAACATCATTCATAAAGAGATCTTCCAAAATTATATACTTATTTTGCAAGACCGATCACATGCCAAATAACATTCTACAAATTCCAACTTCAAATACAACATTATAACCTTAATAGTTCTATAACCTTAATTTACTATCTAATGTTTAACAATTTCTATAAACTATATAATTTCTAACATTTAACCACTTTCCTTGATTTATAAAAGTATCTAAATTAATATGTTTTAATTTTAAACTTACTAGATCATCTTTTATCAAATGCACAATCGTGAGAAAACCTAGTTCTATATTCTAACAATTATCCAATAAAAAAAAGACATCTATAAATATCCACCTATATCCTTGATTAGCGTAAACCTATATATTACCAACCACCATTCAAATAAAACTTCTATAAGCATCTAATATTCTATCTATAACATAAATCACTAAAAGCATTTTCAATTCCAAACAAACTACTGCAATCTAAATAATTTTCTAACTTATTAACACATTCTATTTTCAAAACAATACATAAGGTTCTCCAAGAGCATGGGTACCAAGCTAACATTAAAGAAAATTTCCTAACAACATACCTATAAGAAACATTTATTCTTCGTTTCCTAATATATCACCACTCTCAATTCTTAAACAAACCAAATGCATCTCCTATGTTTGGTGGATTCCCATATATGGTGCTACCACCTAAGACTTCTAATAAACAAACCTAAAACATAATTCATTAAGCGAAGGTTCCCAACTACAATCATGCCAATATCATCTCAATGCAAACACTATGAACAAAGGATTTCCAACTAATATGTTACCATAAAGAATTACTAATCTACAGGTTAAAGAAAGTGTATATGTTTAAAAGTTATTCGAAGGAGACACCCATCAAACCCACTATCTAAGATTAATACCAGCCACTACGAATTACAACTTATGGCTAGGAAAGTCAACTAACACTGACTACATAGAACTTACAACATCCGCAGTGCCTTAGCCAAAGCAATTAACACAGTGATAACAATGACTACAGTCTAAACAAAAGGCAGTGACAGCGGATTCTAATCAAACACAAACAAAAGTGATTTCCCTTGTGAGCTACTAACTTGGAACCTAACAAAGACCTTAGACACATAAACACATTGCTAAGAGACTGACTACAAACTGAAGCTTTCGATGGTAGCGACACAGCAAGTGACTAAGGAAAAGAGTATACCATTCTAAACTTAGGTCGTTATACAAGCTCGTGTGACTGATATCGACAATAGATGCTAAGGCAGGTGACAAGGCATAAAGTATGCCCTACTCTAAAACATGACCTTCCATAGAGCTCGGGGTCTACAACCAACACACGAAATGATTTAAAATGTTACCCTGCCCAAAACAGTCTAGGTTAACAATACCAGCAAGCCGCTAGGAACCACCACATTCAAATGACAATACCACCCATGGTTTTTCCTCAGCAGAAACTATGTTTGGAAAAGACTATAACTAAGAGTGAAAGCGAATGAAAAGAGACTTTGCTAGAGAACCAAAAGATGGAAATGGGAATTTCTAAAAGAATTTCAAACTTCCAAACCTAAATCAAGTGAATCACTATGCACAAGATACATATATATTTTTCTACATGCTACAAGCTGGGTATTACTTCTAATACAAATGAAGAATTAAACGGTATCTTTCAACCAAAAAGAAATTTTTTGATGCAGATGTGAAGGAAATTGTGAAGAAAACTTCACAAAATTTGGTCAAAAAATCTTAGACATGATTGCAGGATACATTCTTGTTTGCAGGGCACATTCTTGTTTGCAGGGTACATTCTTGTGGAGGTAGTGTTGGAGATACCAGATTTTCATCAGGGTTAGAGAGAGAAAAGCAAGGAATCCAAGATAAAAACAAGAAATATGAATAATAGTAGGACCAAATAAGTGGTTGCAAACACTAACAGGTTGCGTGGAAGGTATATGTAAAGGCCAAATCACTTCTCATTAGGATTTTCACTTTTATCAGAGAGATACAAATGTGAGATAAATTGCAAGAACTAATGGGATAAGATGAAAGCTTACCATTGAATCATCTATTTCACAGGATTAAGATCACAATGCAGAGTTAACAGATTATGGGCACAAGAATTCAGAAGGATTAAGACAAAGGCTCAACCAGAAGAATCCATCTTGGATGAATCTACAAGGGTTGGAGCAACATTCAACCACACAGGGCACACAAGGATAATTAAATTCCAAGTTACATACAAGTTTCACAAATAGGACAAGCTAGTTCACACATAGAACATGCTGTAATAAAATTCAACTTACAAGCTACAACCATTGCAATTTTCACAGAGAGAGACAAATCACATACCTGAGATTCAGTCCCTCCTCAAAAATTTCTCCAATTCCTGCAACCAATTCCCTCTTCTTTTCTCAATATCCCCATTTTCTTTCCAACTCCCCCAGAATACATTTTTTTCCCCATAGAAATGATTCAACTCCTAAAATAAATACAGACATGCAGCCATTACCCAACAACCCACTCCTCCAAGAAATTCAAAAATTTGCTATAGTAAGAGATACCAAATCTTCCAATCAAAATTGACAACTCAAGGCAGTAATTTCACATATCAAAATTATTCTATACCAAAACTATACTAATTACCTGTATCTCCAACTTATGACATAAATGCTCTTGAACAACAAATAATTAATTCTAGTCTATTTTAAAATCTTACGAGTGTGTCATTCCAAGATCTAAGCCAAAACAAATATTATCCATTAAACATAATAGAAGAATTATTATTTTAATAAGAACTCAATAAAGTATTACCAACTACGCATGAGCATTGTTAACATAACTTGACTATACACCACAAAACAAAATTACCAAACATACAAGGTAAAGACAAGGACCAAGCGTCACAACACGACTTGAGACCACAATAGAGACAAGGACCGACCTAGTAGAATAGACCTCACGTTATCTCCCATCACTAATACGTATTGGTGCAAGAACCTGCTCAAACCTGCTATGTTAGGTGGAGTCGAGGTTCGGTACCTGCAGCCTGCATTCAAACAATTGGTTGTATATGATCAAGTGCATATATGTCTACACACAGAGAGTCAGCGAATTGTGGTGTAGTAGGGTACTTGAAGCGAGTAGTACTACACTGTCTCTGCTTTTGAAACAACATCATAACAACTCTTATCTAAATTCAAATACCACAAATCAAATGACACATGATGATATTAATTTGCATCATAACTGGAATAATAGTAATGCCATCATAAACTCATAACACATGTCTAATTATATCAGTCAAACATAGTTCATCAAGATCAAAATAAACATAAATCATAACCTACTAATCAAATGTCTTATAACTGTATCAATACAATGAACGACTAACAACTGTCTCCGACTGACAGAGAGCAATGCAGAACTACCACTATCACAAGCCAACAATGAGGGGGCACTACAGAGGCATTTTTGAAGTTCTTTTGAAGCATTTGCATAAAATGAAGGCATGTAGAATGCTTCCAATATTATCCAATCCGATTGGGTAATTTATTTAAAACTTCTGAATATTGTCAATGTTGCGTTGAAGTTTCTGATATTTACATGTATGTCAAATACAGAAGTGCAATGAAAGTCTTTGACCATATGAAAGAATGACAAAACCTCTCTTGGAATATTGTCATTACAGCATATAGAAGTCTGTTCATCATTTGCTCGGTGGAGGTACTGTGTAAGTTTGAAGGCTAGTGATTTGTGCCTCTTCATTATTGGTTTGATCTGTCTCTGTTAATTATGAGGAATTGTTCTTAATTGTTTATGTTTTGTTGTGGATGAATTGTTGGAAGATTGTAACTATTTTATTTCCATCAAAAATCAAAAGGGAGATTTGAGTGAGGAAGACGCCAATCATTGAAGGAAATCAAAGTGCGGTCAAGGAGAAGGAAGGCATAGAAAGCCAAATTGTAGATGATAGAAGTTGTTGAAGGAAATAAAAGAAAATAGTAGAAAAATTATAGTTCAGAGGACCATGGTAGTGTGAAATTCTACAGTTTTTATATTTGATTTTGGAGTAATAAGGTAAAAATTGTTGAAGGCTTAATTTGATGAATGTTTAATAATATCTTGGAGATATCACGTTGATTAGTGTATGGGTCTATCATTGGTTCAAATTGACATTATCATCTTTTAATCATCAACGGACATATGCGAAAGATCACTTATGCTTTCAGGGCCATCCTTTATATTCTTGATGAGGCCTCCAAAGACTCATCCAAGACATCAGTTGGTTAAAGTGTAACAGGTTCATATTGGAGGCAAGCGGCATCGAAGGATGGAGGAATCTTCATCATCTCAAGTTAGCGCTTTGAGATGATGCTTTCCATGAGAAGCATTTTTGGTTTTGATTTTTTGTTTTCTTTGTTGATGCTGATGGATTTAAAGAATGTATGTTTTGTGAAGATTTTGTTTTGGAGACAGGTTTGGGATTTGGTGTTGAGCTCAATACTGATTGTCGTCCAGCAAGATTCAGTGTATATGATTCAGAATTATACCCTTTCACGGTCACTAGACAATGATAGAGATCTGTCGTATCTCTTAGTGATTGTTGTCGAATAATTCAAGAATCTGTGATTGAGAGTTTGGGACTAAAGAGCTCAAGAACATTGCTCGAAGCTACACCTTTCCAAGGGTAGATGAGACAACATGATGGAGCCCCGCTTGGTTTAGTATTGGTTCTTTGGGAGAAGATGTTCTATAAAATATGTATTCATATTATGTAATCATCTTTATTGAGTATAATAACATTCAAGGGGGGTCCCTTGGTACTATTGCAGGAACAATGTAATAAGGGGGGGAATGTTGGCATAACAATGGTATTACATTGTTATTTGTCATTTACTATGTTGCAGTTATAACTATTATACAATTATATTTAAAACTGCATCGTACTGCATCATCCTTGCCTTGTATAAATTCTTTGCATTGTATCATTTCAATATATCAATAAAACATACTCTCCATTATTTACTAATTTTATGGAACATTTTTAGTTTGAACAAGAGAACCTATGGATTCAACTTTTTGTTAGGTCACTATATGGAGATGCAAAAGATTGGATACATTTTTCCTTAGCACCATGGCTAAGTTCTTGGGTGGGCTTTATTGTAGCCTTTAGTAAGGAATACACATGTGATAATGATTGTACTCTTCCTATTCAAGAACTTACAAGCAATAGAAGGCAGAAAGGAAAGTTACCTATTGAGTTTCACCAAATGTTTGTAGCTACAATTTCTTACATCCCTAAAGATTATATTTTTAAAGTTTGAACCTATGTTGATATGTTTTATGAGGCCTTGGAGGCCAAGGAAAGGTTTTTTCCATATGATCTTAGGCTTAAGAGTTGGTGCAAGCCTATGGGTGCCAAAACATGGTTGAAGAAATACGAGAAGCATATTTGTGTTTAACATCATGTCATCAAATGTTGATATTGGTATATATTAGTTTTAAATAATCACCTACACGATGCAATTTGTGTTAGTGAGGCTTATAATGAAGATATTTCAAGTGCATACTTTGTTAAGGAAGATTTATATGAGACAATACCTTATGATAGTTCCATGTAGATGTAGAAGCTATGGTATGCATAATTTGTCATCCTAATGATTATATTCTTGGGAATGAATGTCTAAATAGTATGCAAACAGATGCTAAGATTGTGGGACATCATGATTGTTATTTCCTTGATGAGATTGCATGTTTTACTCGCTTTGAAGATTGTGATACTAATAATGCCCATGTTACACATGTTTTCTCACAAGTAACTAAGGATGAAGTCCTTAGACTAAAAACTAAATATGCTTATGACAATGTTAGTGTAGAGATCACCTTGTAGCTTGATGATTTTGGTCTTGATGGTGAGACTTAAGTATTTTCCTATTTTTTGTGATACCTTTCTTGTAAATTTGGATCAATTGATGGATTCAAATGCTTTTGATATTGATACCATTTATAACTATAATGGTTGTAATCATTATTCTTCTATATAACATGATATTGATACTTCAATGAATAGGATTAGTTGTTACAATGAGGGTTATAATCTTTTTACAATAGAACATGCTACAATTGAAGGTTTTTCCTTTGCATAGGATCTTAATGCTTTTCTACAAGAGGAGGATAAGATAAAAAATGAGATTCTTAGCAACAATCATTACTCAACTATTAGCCTTGAATAACATGTAACAAAAGAGAAATAGAGGGACCAGATCCTTCACAAGGGGTGTCTCAAAGTTCTTGCTTTGGTACTAATGACTCAAATTAGGGTTTCACTCATTCTTGTGGGTGTAATATAAATGAGTACATCAATGTTTTTTATGAAGTTGTATCCTAGTTTCCAACTATCAATGAATTGGATTTGTGCAAAAGTAAATTAGAGGCTTTCTACTTTAGTGGATGCATGTATCTTCTCATGAGGATGCATGTGTTGCTCTTAAGGTTGAGTCTTTCTATTAGGACATAGATGCATGCATAGACATGAGTTTGCTATGAGGTCTGTGTGAACTTCAAGACCAACATGTTGCAACTTGGCCTAAGGATGTACTTGAATTTGAACCCATTAAATTTGAGTTGCATGATGTATTTCTTCCTTATGTAGATTACAATGGAATTTAGGTATGCTTTCCTTTACCATATATAAATTTGAGGCATTTACCATTGTATTTGATTCATATGGGGTTAGTGAGCATGATACTCTTGAAGTCATGAATTATGTTGGTCTTTTTTCTATATGAGCATATATAGTATTACTAAACTAAATGTTTGGAAAACACAATAATTATTATTAGGAGATATATGAAGGCAATCCTTAGCATTCAATGATAAACATTACTGAATACTAGAGGAGGTTGTTGAATAATCCATCAAAGATTTCACAATAATGTGATGGACAAATATGCATGTGATTACAACTAACATAGCCATGTTCTTGAATAGAATAAAAAGTATTGGAATAATTGCTATGTATAATTACAATGTTCATCTATGAGGTATGTAAAACAAATATGCATGATAGATTTGAAAATAAATGAGGATTATTTCATGGCCTTATAACTGATGAGGGTGTTGTAAAATATGGTAGAGGGGTAAACAATCCCTAGAGGTACATAGTAGGATTATACAACAAAATGTTGGTCATATCAATATAAATTGTTCTAACAATTTGCATCCATTATCAAAACCTAGTATCAACAAAAATATATTAGAAGGATTGTCAAAATCCTTACATCATGAAACACTTTGGATGTAAACTGCCTAGGATACTTGATTGGTGATGTCATTGTGAATCACTCAAAAGCCAATATAGTTAGCATCAACAACTAAACTACAATGAGTTTATTCCATTTAAATTGACAAAAACTACAAAATGGTGAAAAAAATGAAAAAGAACAACGTTAAATGTAGGAGATAAAGAAAGCTCATTCGAATTAACAAAGTAGTACATGAAAGAAGAAAACCTACAAGGCAAGTATGTCATCACTTCAAACACCACAAGCTCTCATGTGCATCACAATATAGAAGTTAATAATTCCTTTGTATAAGAGTGAAAATGACATATCTTTCAATTTTCCTCTTCATTTTAAACTCACTCTAACTAGGCTATTCCTACTGCAATGACTAACATACATGTGGTATATTTCTATGTAAAAGTTGGCAAAGAATTTGAACCTAACCTAATCCTTTTCTTAGATATTCCAAGAGTGTAGACTTGGTTTGTATTATAACCTTTGTCATACTTGTGTCAATCTGTATTTGCTAAAATAATGATGGTTAAAATCCATAGTGTGCAAATCATCTTTGATCTTGAAAACTTAAATTTAATCGTGGGTTGAAGTCAACCCCTACCTAACCAGCTATCACTTGCTAACTTGAGTACAAAATGTGCTAAATTGTGTGCGAGGATGCTATATAAAGAGACAAACCCTAGGTAATTATTCGACTGAATCTAGTATTTAAGAATCAAGAGAGATTTTCCTACACATTGTATTATATTCAAATCCTAATATCAACATAGCATTAAAACACACATGTTAAATCATATCCAAGAGTTTAGTATAATGAGATGATCATTGCTTACTAAACTTTCAAATATGTTTTTTTACCTATTTCTAAACACATATCCTAGATAGTAAGATGAATAGGTTTTAGACAAGGGAAAGTGCATGAATCATTTCCATGGACAAGGTTTGAATCATAGTCAAAGTTCATTTATGGAGTCAAAGATTATTTCAATGAATTCAATGTCAAATTTATAATATAACATAATCAATCTCACACATGTTATGAGAACAATCAATTTATAGTTTTATGTTTTACTTATAATAGAATCAAGATGAAGAAATTCTGAATTATGGACCAAAAGTTATAGAGAAACTATGGACAACTACTTATCAACTATTAAAATCAGCTAAATAATTTCATTCTTCTAAATTTATTTTTCCCTAAATTTTTATTATATAATCTGTGACAAATTAATTTCATTGAAAGATACTTATTTTTACTACTTCACACTTTTGAATCTGTTGTTGTCATCTTTGTTGGGATATATTGTATTTTGATGAACCATTGTTCCAATAATTGCTCAAGAAAATTCTAAGGAATAAGCCTTGTTATTCAAACCCTTACAATGAACTTTTTTTAACATTGCTTAATTAGAAGGGCATTCATTAAACAACAAAGCATGAGCAGCTTATGAAGGATAAAGAGGATGCTTTGCCCATACACCAATGTAGATAAATGTGATGAAATCCATATTTTTAGAATATATACGTTTATAATATCTAAAATTTAGTATAAATTCATTAAAGTAGATAACCTCAATTTTAAGACACGATAAAGACAACTCTTCTGCGACATACGTTTGGAATCGATATATCTAAAAGAAAAGTTAAAAGTTGGATTGAGGGAGAGTGTTTGATATGATATTTGTAGACTTTATAGGAATGCGATACTGAAAACGGTCCAAGTTCAGTGCATCTAATATTTATACTACTTATTGTCCAGAAGGTTTTAGGTGCATTTTGTGAGGGCCTATATAACAATCTTGTAGCCTCCTACTAATTTATAGGCATATAAAGAACAAGAAAGAACCTGATCAATATGTATGTTCTAGTCTCTCTGAGTTCTCCCAACTGCTTCAGGGAAAAAAATTATTTCTTGAAATAATAACTTATTTGCTGAAGAGTTTGGGGGAAGTCTGGGAGTCACTGAACACTTTATTATCATGAATGAGATTTATGGCATTCTTTTCTTCATTGAAAATAGAAAATCTTGAGAGCTGTTATAATTAAAATCACCACAACACATTTGTTTCTGTTAGTTCATATAATTTGGGTCCATGACAATTACGCCATATAATGTAAGAATGTAGTATCTCATACGAAATATGGAAGTAAACATTATCTTTTAATTACTTTATTATGCTTTATTTCTTTTGTATGAATTATCTTTTTTAACTTCTTGTTCCATGTGAATGCAATGTCTGGTTAGAAAACTTATACTCTTACGTTAGTATAGATTCGATGTGTTGCTAAATATATGTTGGATCAGGGGAGAGAAACTTCTGTCCTAAAAAACAAATGCTACAACATACAATGGATAGAAAGAACAAATACCCAGGAACAGAGAAGACACAACACAAAAATTGTCAGTAATATATGTTATATATTTTCCTTCATCTATGAATACATACAAACTTCATACAGATTACAATATAGAGTTGCTGCTTTGTTCTCTGTAGATGCCCCAATCACTGGAGCTGCAAATTGTTTAACTGGAGCTACCTGTAAGAACTCCGTAGCTACCTGTGTGTCACTTTGCTGCTGCACATTCCCTTCTACTATATTCTCTCTGCTGTTCTTCTCCTCAACATTCCCCTACTGTTGCTGCAGGATAACCCTTGCTCTGTCTTCTGTCTACAGTCAACTAACTTTCCTTCCTTTTTGTCTCTCTTACACACCCAGAAAATGGGTGCTCAAACAGATTTGAAATTTGAACTTACCTATCGAAATTGAATGCAGCAGGTACAAATGGAGCTGGGGCTAAAATCAGAATCTCCATGTTTTGACGCAAGGGCAATCAGCATTAATTGTCTAACGGAAGACTAATTCTTCCAACAATATAGATATGTAAAACTTAAGTGGAACTTTGTTTTTAAAATTATATCATTCCATTTTATTTTTTGTATTGATCTAGGCTTCTAGCCTCTTCCCATAGCTAATTTAAATTCAATGAGTTTTTCTTAAATATGCACCCAGTTATAACTGCCACTCTTGACGAGAAGTAGCAAAAATATTGGTAAACAGTAGGCATGCATTGATCAAGTTGTTTTTCCTCCCATAGTTATGTATGTTAATCACGAAAACATGTTGACTTGTTAGAGTTTAGATAGATTGTCTGACATGCTGGTTTTGTTGACTGAGATGATTACAGGTCATGTAGAATATATTGCAATGCAACACAAACATAGTATTGCACTTCTGAGCATGCATAGCATAGGCATGATGAAAAAATGTTGGACAACTTTAAGCCTAGAATTTTCAAGCAGGGAAACAAATTTCTGTAGAAGGTAGAAGCATTTGTTCATAAGAATTGATTATAGAACTTGAGATATTAAACAATGTAATTGCTATAGATTCAAACATTATTTAAGTTTAATATTAGTCAATGTGAAATTGGTTATATGTGTTGAGTTAGTTTGTAACTCCTGGAGAGCATACAGTTGTATAATCCGCAGATGAGTTTGGTACTAAACTGCTATTTGAATGAGATATTTATTCAACTGTTACCTTTGGTGTTCAATATGTAGAACCTTAGAATAAAGAAACATAACAAATGATCATATATTCAAAGAATAAAACCGTCTGATTATAGTTTGCGGGGATTCCCTAATGAATATGTGTTGCTATGAACACTCTGAGTAAATAATGATTATAAATGTTTGGTATTGTGTATACCGTATGTTTTATTCATTGTAGTACTAGTTCAACTTTGCTTTGTATTTGTCCATTTTGGAAAGGAATCTTATATCAACTAGTAAAAGCACCAAAGGTGGTATCAAATGGTTAATAGACACAAATATTTATAGGTTATATATTTATATTATGTTATATTATATTGATGCAAGCATTGTTTTATTATTCATTTATTAAATTATAAAATTGATATATGTAATTTTAAGGTTAAGAGTTATTTTATGTTACTTTGAAAATATTTTATCTAAGGAAATTATTAGTATGTATAAATGAAGACTTTTTAATAAAATTTGGTGACATAATTTGATTTTGGTATTATTTTTATTTGTACTTATTTTTAGAGTATTAATAAGATTGTTAACTTATATATTCTTTATTTTGGTTTAGATTTGTATTTATGGAAGTAATTTAGATCACCTCCATAAGTATGAAAATGACTCCTTTTTTCCCTAAAATCAAATGTGAAGATTGATTTTAATCATTTTCTCTAAGTGATGGTTATGAACCAACTTAAAATGCAAAAGAAGTGAATTACACACTAAAATGTTGTATATATTTTTATAGAGGATTGTATATATAAAGGTTATATATATTTATAAAAGATTATACATAAAAAGGTTACACTAAAAGGATTTTTATAGTTATATAAATTAATATAAAGATAGATTTTTAATACTAAAGATAGATCTTTTAGGGGCATGTGTGTATATGTATTATATATAGTAGATATGTCAAAAACTTAATATTATATTAGTAATAATCTTAGTATACTAGAAAATATTGTGACTTAGTAAACTCCAATGTTCATTCACACACACAATGAGTACTAAGTTAACTTTCAAACCCATGCATACTGTAGTGAAATCTCAAGTTCATTTAAACACACAAAGTGAGCACCATTGATGTTTGAAAGTATTTTTGTACATAGACTGCATACTCACACATGCGCATACACACACACACAGCCACACACACCTCTATGTGTGTAGATGGGTTTGAAAGTTATCTTTGACATTCACTTTGTGTGTTTGAATAAACCTTAGATTTCATTATGTTTGGGTAGGTAAGAAAGTTAGTTTTGGCGTTCATTGTGCACACGTGCGTGCACACACACACATGTTAGTTTTGGCATTGATTGTGCACACATGCATGCACTCTGTCTGTGTGTGTGTGTGTGTGTGTGTGTGTGTGTGTGTGTGTGTGTGTGTGTGTGTGTGTGTGTGTGTGTGTGTGTGTGTGTGTCAATGAACATTGGCATTCATTGCACATGCATGCATGTGTGAATGAGCTTTGGCATCTAACTTTGGTATCCACTTTGTCTCATATGTCTCTGTGTGTTTGATTGAACTTTCACATTGTTTTTTTTTTTTTTTTGTTGTGTTTGTGTGTGTGTGTGTGAGAAATAAATTTGACATTGAATTTTATGTATGAAAATATACTTTGTGTGTGTGTGTCTGTGTTTGAAACAACTTTTAAATTTAACTTTTTGTGAATGAATGTACTCATGGAACTATCACTTTAAATTAAACCGCAACAATGATTATGATTTTGATAGTTCTAAGATTTGCTATTCCTACATGTTTGAGCCTATTGTGTTAAGATTTGGTCTTCCTACATGTTTGAACGTATTGTGTTAAGATTTGGTCTTCCTACATGTTTGAGTGTATTGTGTATAGAATGAGAGTTAAAAAGATAATGCTTAATCTTTTGGCGGTGGATTATACTTATAGTTCTTGAAAAGGATTTACTTTGTCATAAATCTCAACAAGCTAGCTAACATGATTTTTATATCCTCATCCATGTCTTCTCATTTAATCCAAATAGAGAAACAAAGAAATAAGATATAGATTTAAACAAATCTAGTAAAGTAATGACATTAGGGGAAAACTGCAAAACCAAGCAATAAAGCACACTCAAAGTATTATTCTTCAACAAAGAGATACAACACATTTGCAGTCTCATGGAGTTGACACTTTATAATAGAAAACTCACTAACATCTCCATCCCAAGCCTCCAATATATAGGCCAAGGAGATCTAAAAAACCAGTAATCCATTTCCAAAACCATGGACTTAACCATCCGCCAAACCTTGGACCAATTAATCTAAATTGGACCCATGTGCCCCTCTACAAAAGTAACTCTATTTCATGTCAATTGATACTTAAATTTCTATTATCCAAGAGATTTTTGAATCCATTGTGAATTTCATTTGATTTAGTAGGTATTTGGTGATGGGGATTCTCCTTTCTAGATTTTTTATATTTACTTTATTGAGCTTGCTAAACTTTGGGTCAGGGTATGGCTCATCTTAAATTCAATTTTGAGTAAGTTTGGACCACATTAATGAGATTTGTAAACAAGGTTCATTTCTCAAATGTATGACTTAATCTTTACATCACAATCTCACAACATTGCTGCTAGATGTGTGGGCTTAGATATGGTAGTTGAGGGATTTCAACCTGAATCACCCTCTTACAAATGCCCATGCTACCATTATAACATAATTACTTTTTTTTTCATATATATTTGTAATAATATTCAAGAGGATATCTATTGGGGCCTCATCTACAAATCAATAAAAATATAGAATACCAACAAAAGGAGGCACACAGGCCAAAATGAACAAACAGTTCCAAAAAAGATTGAAAAAAATTTCATAAAAAAATTACCAAAAATCAAAATCATACAATAGGGAACCAGAGAAGAGGTGGGAAACAACCTGACACCTGCAACGTTAGAACAAACTTACTTGAAATTTGGAACACCTTTTGACTCAATTTCTTCAAAAGATCTTCATGGATTGAAGCTCTGTTGTGACCAGATCAGCCACTCCTATCAATAAGGAAACTACAATTTTTAAATACTTTTTATGGGGAAAAGATTTGGCTGTTACAGCTGACTTGACCCCTCCCACTACTAGCCACTTCTATCTTGTTATGATAATTTGATTTGTTAATGATAGTTTCAAATGTTGGTAATAGAGATAAAATGCTAACAAACAGTTGCCACCAAATAAGTAGGAAAGATCAATAAATGACTACTTGCCATTAAGACACAGCACAAATAACGGCCACTCAATAAATAGGAAATGTCATATTTATATTATTTTTTTCCAGCACATGGAAATTTATGTATCCATTTAGTACAACATTTTGTGCTAGCTCTCTCAGTCAAAGCATACGAGTTGTCATATCCTTACATACTATATACTCTACTTTCTATAGAGAAAACATCATTTGACAAGCTTCAAAGAAGCACTTTCTTGAAATAGTACACTTCCCTCTAGACTCCCAAATGTCTCGTTCCATCTACATCTGTTATTTTGATTCAATATTGAAATGTGTCATCTCTTATTGTGATTCAATCTTTAAATGTGTTGTGCACCTGTGCACAACATATTACAATATTTCTATTAAAAGATGTTTTGTCCCTAACTCTTTAGTGTTATGTTATTAATTCTGTTATGTTTTAAATACCAAGAACTAATGAAGGGTGTAGTCATTAGTTAAGTAGGGTTTTATTCCCATTGAGTATATATAGAGGCAAAACCTAAATGATGTATCCCTTTCCAATACCATTTGGTACTACGATATAGAGACTGACCATTGTGTGAGGAATCTTCTATTTTGCAATTAGATTCGAAGGTACAATCCTGATCCATAAAAGGATCATGAAATTGTAATAGAAACATTTATAGACATGAAATTTTGTGAATAGTAAAAAGGATCCAAAATCTAGACAAAAGACATAACAAAATTCTTAGAAAACAAAGTAAGAAAACATAAAAGGATGGCACTATGATTAGAATAGTGTCTTAGAGCTCAAAACTGCTACACTGTACATTAGCTCCAATTGCCCTATACATTAGACATAACATGCTTCCATGTCCTAGATGCAGGCAACCATTGAAGGTAGGTAACAGCATGGAAGGTTTACACAAGATTTTTGTGATCATTTCATTACTTCACCATGCTAATGAAAATTGCACACCAGAAGATGAATCAAATGAAGATGATGAGCTTAGTACAAAATGTGGATCCAATTGCAACAATTTGACCAATTTCTAAAATGAATTGAATGTATTTACAGTCTAATCTTTATATTCACCCTATTTTATGCTAAAAATATGATAAAGGAAATACATAAAATTGCCCCCACTAACTATCAAATGAAAAGCAGTAGATGTTTTTTCTAAATTTCTTCTATGAAAATCAACATCTCTATCTTTGATAATCTTATTAAACATAGAAAATTCCATAATCTTTCAGGAGGACTATGCATTCCCTTCATTTTTATAATTTTTTTAGACTTTGATAGATTTATATACCTAAGTAATGACATTTTACTCATGAATCAATTTGTTGATATTTTTTTCCTAATTTTCCCAGGCAACAATTGCTTTACTATTTTTTCCCTTCTAGCATTAAATATTTTGGAGGTTCTAGCAGTTTAATTTTTAGCAATTTGTTCCAAAAAATGCATTCCCTCATCTCTTTCTGTATCCATCTTGAAAACTTGGTTGAATATAGTTTGACATTCTTAAGAAATAATTGATAGAGATTGCTTTTGAACCTACACTTTCCAAGCTGAGATGGAAGATAATATCGAAAGGTATTAGGTAAAACACAATCATCAATTTGGAAAAAAATGGAGAATTCAATGCTAGTGACGAAGGCCTTGAATCTAGTTTATGTTGTTGAGGAATGTGCTAACTTTTTGCATTAAGGTTGGGCAAATATCCCTCTAAATAAGTACAATACTGGTCAATTGAACTCATAAAATATAGAAAATTTTAAGGATAACAAGCAATCAATAAGGAAGGAAAATAAACTTTCATGTTTAATTACAAATGAAAACAACAAGCAAAATGCAATACATTTAATTTGTGATAAATTGGAGCTTAAAACATGCATACTTTGACTCACCAGAAGTTTTACAGCTTGTCTATTGGACTATTCCATAGGAGGGCCATATATGTTTTGTTTACATAATTACGAAAACTACCAGTCTTTTTAGCAGTATCCCTCACTTCCCATTTACATATCACTAACAGAATCCCCAAAATAGAGCATCATTGGGACATGTGTTCCAATCTATCTACCAGTATCCCTAATTATACCTATACACTTCAATACCAAAAACCCCAATATAGAGCATCACTAGGAAATCATCTATTTAATTTTATAGTATTCCTATACCAGCCGATCTTCTATATATATTGTATTCACCCCATATGTAAACTATAATATATATCATTCACTTAGTTGATACATGCATTGTCGTAGAGTCTTCACCACTTGTATCATCATCCCCTCTATTCACTGATTCAAAAGTTACAGATTTGAAGACAAAGGACAGGTCTAGTTCATCAGAATTGACCACCCCAGAAATAGTATTCAAGAATTCTAAACCCCATTTCAGATTATGTTTCCGTGCCTCCTCATTATCTCCAATGGCCTTAATTATGAAGGGAACCCATGGGCATGTATATCCAAGGTTGATGTAGGGCCACAAACCAAAATTTTTGTGGAAACCCAATCCAAGAACTGTGTCATCCATCACCTTCTTGAGATTGCCCCTCCATTGGGGCTTCACCATTGTCTCCATTACCATGTAGCTAGCCTCTTTGTCTTCTCTAATGCTCAACATCACTGCTGAAAACATGGATGGAATGTCTATGTACACTCTATCCCTATGTGCACTGATCATGAATGTATCTTCCACTTGACCATTTTAATTGAATGTGGGGCCACAATAGACTTCATCCTGAAAATTTTCTTTATCTTCAAATCTGTGATTTTACCCATGAATGTGATTTGCCTCTATTTCACCTTCAAGTACATGGTTGTGTCCATCTTGCAAATAAGCAAAGGCTCAACTAGCTTACCTCTAATTCCTTTACATGAATAAGTAGTCATCTCCAAGTCTAGTAATCAAGGTCATCATATTTTGTAGCCTTTTATGTACTATCCTCCACTTGCATATCAATCCCTCATTGATTTCACATGATATGAATTAATCGATGATTACAAAAAAATTATTACTACCCTTCTCCATATCACCAAATATTTTCATCAACTTGCATCTCTATGGTATCTACCAAATCATTTTCCTCTCTAAGGATGCGCTCTATCTTAATAAAATATTCAAGTTGGTCGATCAAACTCCAAATTATAGAAATATATCTTTCTAATTTCCAAGCTTGGTGTTCCTTTTCTTCTTAATGCATTAATGATAATAAGGGAGCCCTCTTCAATATAGAATTTTTTGATGTTCAATTTTATGTAGGTTTGTATCCCCAGTAAAGCTGCATGTATTTTGGCTTCATTGTTCGTCCATTTTGGTAGTTTCTTCACCACTAAACTGACCACCACTCATTCATGATTTCTTATGAAGCAATGAGCCCCAGAAATTCTTGGATTACCGCATGGTGCACCATTAAAATTAACTTTATACCAACCTTCACTTGGTGGGATCCAATTAGAATTAGTTCTAGATCTACCTGGAATAGATCAGCCTGTGCAACCCCATGAATAGGGGGTTATTTTATTTTACTTTAGAAATAATTGAGAGTTATTTATATTTACTTAAGATTTTTTTTTGCTAAATAAGTGCTACCATAGGGGTAGCTCCCATTATATTATATCTGAAAGTTTATACAAAAACCTACTAAAAGTAGTAGTATGGGCATACAAGTAAACAAAAAAGGCCATCTCTAAACCTTGGCATGCCAAAGCACATGAAGGCCTTTAGCCATCTCAGTAGCCCACTCTACTTGGGCTGGTGATAGGAGATCACCATAATTACTTACCAACAAGGAGAAAGTCTCCATATTGTCTCATTGAATGCCTTCCTAGAATAGAGCCAAAGCTTGGGTGAAGACAGTCGGGGTTTTCTTTTTCCTATTAACTATTGTTGCATCAAAGACACCTCTGGTCAGACCTCCGGTTGGATGCTTCTTGAAGGTAGAAATTGTGGCTATGGCATCTTCCCTCATTTCTTCATTCACGAAAGCATTTACCATTATCTTCCCATAGGCCTTTCTACCCATGATGAGAACACAGGTTGCCAAAAACTCTCCATAGATGGTTCCGCTGTGGACGTGGCCCTCTAGGAGATTGTCTTCACCAATATCTTTGAGAATGGCCTCCATAATGTGTTCTGCAGATGCAACAAACAGGCACTTGATCTGCTCGATCTTGGCTCCCTCCGGCGGCCCAGTCAGGTTTACTCGATCCCCCGGGTGCTCTTCTTCCTGCACAAGCTCATTCTCAGAGTCCACGGAGTTCCTCAGGCTCGATTCCTTCCTTCCCTGATAGATATAGTTGCATTCAATTTTCATGATGACCAATGGTGGATAAGTCTTACTTCAGCCTCCTTATATAGAAGAATGAGCAGGGAGCATCCAAGTATGTCATCACTGCCAGTTTGAGATCGACCAAATTTCTGCAAGTCTAAGAAAATTGAACAACAATTAAATCGGTAGTCATTCCAATGGCAAGTTTGGCCAAGGATTACATGATCTAGATATGATTATTTCCTCCTCTTCTACTCATGCCTAGTTAGCTAGGAAATTAGCTTCTTTATTCCCTTCTCGGTAGGTGTAGGCTATGGAAACATTTCCTAATTCATCTAAACTTTCTCAAATAGCCTCCGCTAGATATTTTAGTTTCTAATTTAAGACACTTCTGGTTGTTGTGGCATTGATGCATATCAGGGAATTACCTTCGATATCCAAATCAACTAGGTGATGTTCCTAGCAAAGCTGAAGTCCATAGAGTAAGGTAGAGAATTTAGCTTCATTGTTGGTGCCGAGAGGCAATTTCTTCAAGAGGGCCCAGATTATGTTACCATGGGAATTTTGAATGATGACCCTAGCTTCAGAAGTGCTCGGGATTCCCTTCACCACACTGTCAAAATTCAATTTCAGTCTTCCTGAAGGCAAAGGAACCCATTTCGTGAGGGCACACTTCTTTCTTTCTTCAGCCTTGTCTGGGTTGTAAAAATGGCTTGGGATTATCAAGTCTGGCCAATGTTTCCTCATTTGCCCATCCCATCCAGTAAATTGTGTTAGGGAATACTTAAGATTTATTTTATTTACTAAAGATTTATTTTATTTCATTTTAATCACTTTTGATTTATTTGGTAGTTTTAAGTTTTTTTTAAATATATGTGGGGCATGTTTTAGTATAGATATATTATATACATCTATCTTGAGGAGTTATTTTATTTACTTAACAGTTATTTTATTTTACTTTAAAGTTATTTATTTTATTTCATCTACATTATTTACTTTATTTTTTCTTTTATTTTGTTTTAACTTTGGAAACTGCAGTAAATATTATGTACTTATATGTTACATTATAATAGTTTTAATTTTATATTTTTAGTTTTTTAAATATATGTTAGCTATGTTTTAATTCTAATGTACAAAGTAATGACATGATACTCCATGATGCAATTGTAGAACAATTTTTGTTGTAATAATCAAATGAACAAAGTGTGTTGGATTACACCATAGATTTTACGCAATAAGACATGTTGAATAACATAGACTTGGATGAGGAGGACATATTGAATTTGTACCTCAAAGGGCTCCACCCTGACATGTAAATGAGGGTTGTTAGTGTTGGGAAATTAGTTGACTCAAGCTTGTAAATTTCCCGTTATTATTTATTTATCGTTCAATATTTTCCCACAATTAGCTACATATTATTGATTTAATTTATTTAGCACTAGTAAAATTGGGGTGTTGGAATTTGATGTGATATTAATTCCAAGTGTTGGTGCCTTACAACTGTGGTTGAATATTAATATGTTATTTTGGCATTATCTTTAAAAAATGGGATGCTCTACTTTTGTGGGATCCTATTATAGATCCTATGACATGTAAAAGCTAGATTTAGAGGGAGTTATTGGGAATCTTGACCAGCTATGATAGAGTATTATTTGTCATAAGATCCTAATTTTAGACAAGAATCTTTCCTATCTTGGGAACCGCACCTCATGGGATTTTTTGCACATGGTTTTCTAAACCACAAATGGTATCTAGGTTGCCAGAAGTCTATAAATTGAGAGCTTGAGGAGTAGTTTGTATGGTGAGAGTTTGCAAGTACATAGGCATTTCCTGAATGTTTGTAGAATTACTCTGTATTTGAATGTTGGTGTATTAATCCTATAAATGCATGCATTGCAAGTACAATATAATCTTATTTTAGATTTGATAATACATTGTGTAGGCTCTAGAGTGTGGGGCTTTTATCCTTAAAGGGTTTACCTACATAAATCACTATGTTATGATTTATTGCTTATTACTAATTTAGGGACAATTCAAGGGGCTCAAGTTTCTTTGATGACTTTGCTACAGGAGTGAACCCAAAAATACATGTCTTGCATTTGAGATTAATCATACTTTAAGGTATTCCTCTTTGAAAGAGACAGTGACTTTCCTATTAGCAATTAGGTTGAAGCTACTATTATGAAGCTTGTTCATGTGAATTCTTATTTATTACAAGTTGGTGAAGAAAGAGGATAAAGTACATAAATTTTTCTTCTTTCTATTATGAGAGACAAAGTTTCTTTAGTAAAAGAATAAATGTTTCTATCATATCTAGTCTTGGATTTTATGAAGTTGTAGAATATGGATCCTTGGCATAATGACTACACTATGTCAACTCCTTCATATGCAACCTCTTATTCTTCAAAACCTACACACCATGAAGACCATAAATATCATTCATGACTACTATAGTGAAGTCTCATCTAGTTATGCTACCAATTATGTGTCACCCAATACCCTACCAAAGCCTTGATGCATATAGGAAAGCTCTTCATGAACTTATAGGCCAACAAAATGACATTATAAATCTTAATCTATCATCTAGAGGCAATCTTGTAGCCACAAGAAATCAAAAGGATAAACCTCCTTATACCCCACCTACGAATGTTTACAAGTAATTAGACTTATCTTGAGTAAATTTTATAGTTAGATGCCTAGATTTCATGGGAAAGATGTACTTAACAAGTGGAAAAGCATGTTTAAGAATTTACTGTTGGCATAACAATGGTATTACATTGTTATTTGTCATTTACTATGTTGCAATTATAACTGTTATACAATTATATTTAAAACTGCATCGTACTGCATTGTCCTTGCCTTTTATAAATTCTCTGCATTGTATCATTACAATATATCAATAAAACATACTCTCCATTATTTGGTATTAGAGCAATTTATCTCATGTGCTTATGAGAAGTGAACTCTGTATATGAGAAGAGTTGTTCAGTTTTATAAGGTTGTTAAAAAGCTGCGTGATAAACTTCTATGTGTGAGAGAAATATGGAAATGTAATCATTGAAAGGCATTTTTGAAGTTCTTTTGAAGAATTTGCATAAAATTAAGGCATGTAGAATGCTTCCAATATTGTCCAAGCCAATTGGGTAATTTATTTAAAACTTCTAAATATTGTCAATGTTGCATTGAAGTTTCTGATATTTACATGTATGTCAAGTACAGAAGTGCAATGGAAGTCTTTGACCATATGAAAGAATGAGAAAATGTCTCTTGGAATATTGTCATTACAACATACAGAAGTCCATGTGTCATTTTCTCAGTGGAGGCGCTGTGTAAGTTTGGAGGCTAGCAATTTGTGCCTCTTCATTATTGGTTTGATATGTCTCTGTTAATTCTGAGGAATTGTTCTTTATTGTTTCTATTTTGTGTGGATGAATTGTTGGAAGATTGTAACTATTTTATCTCCATCAAAAATTAAAAGGGAGATTTGAGTGAGGAAGGTGCCAATCATTGAAGGAAATCAAGGTGCGGTCAAGGAGAAGGAAGGCATAGAAAGCCAAATTCTAGATTATAGAAGTTGTTGATAGACATCAGTTGTTTAAAGTGTAACATGGTCATATTGGAGGTAGGTGGCATTGGAGGATCAAGGAATCTTCATCATCTCAAGTTAGCTTCTTTCTTTGAGATGATGCTTTGCATGAGAAACATTTTTGGTTTTGGTTGTTTTTCTTTTCTTTGTTGATGTTGATGGATTTGAAGAATGTATGTTTTGTGAAGATTTTGTTTTGGAGACAGGTTTGGGAATTGGTGTTGAGCTCATTATGGATTCTTGTCCAGCGAGCTTCAGAGTATATGATAAAGAATTATACCCTTTCGCAGTCACTAGACAATGATAGAGATCTGTTGTATCTCTTAGGGATTGTTGTCGAATAATTCAAGAATCTATGATTTGAGAGTTCGGGACTAAAGAGCTCAAGAACATAGCTCAAAGCTACACCTTTCCAAGGGTAGATGAGATAGCATGATGGAGCCCCACTTGATTCAGGATTTGTTCTTTGGGAGAAGATCTTCTATAAAATATGTATTCATATTATGTAATCAGCTTCGTTGAGTATATTAGTATTCAGGGGGGGTCCCTTGGTACTATTGCAGGAACAATGTAATAAGGGGGGAATGTTGGCATAATGATGGTATTACATTGTTATTTATCATTTACTATGTTGCAGTTATAATTGTTATATAGTTATATTTAAAATTGCATCGTACTACATCATCCTTGCCTTGTATAAATTCTTTACATTGTATCATTTCAATATATCAATATAACATAATCTCCATTATTTACTAATTTTATGGAACTTTTTTAGTTTGAATAAGAGGAGCTTTCTATTAGGTTAATATATGGAGATGCAAAAGATTGGATACATTTTTTCTTAGTACCATGGCTAAGTTCTTGGGTGTGCCTTATTGTAGCCTTTAGTAAGGACTACATGTGATAATGATTGTACTCTTCCTATTCAAGAACTTACAAGCATTAGAAGGTAGACAAGAAAGTTACCTATTGAGTTTCACAAAATGTTTGTAGCTACAATTTCTTACATCCCTAAAGATTATATGTTTAAATTTTCAACCTATGTTGATATGTTTTATGAGGCCTTGGAGGCCAAGGAAAGGTTTTTTCCATATGATCTTAGGCAAAAGAGTTAGAGCAGGCCTATGGGTGGCCAAACATGGTTGAAGAAATATGAGAAGAATATTTGTGTTTAACATGGTGTCATCAAATGTTGATAATGGTATATAGTAGTTTTAAATAATCACCTACGCAATGCAATTTGTGTTAGTGAGGATTATAATGAACATATTTCAAGTTCATACTTTGTTAAGGAAGAGGTATATGAGACAATAACTTATGATAGCTCCATGTAGATGAAGAGGCTATGGTATGCATAATTTGTCCCCCTAATGATTATATTCTTTGGAATGATGGTCTAAATAGTATGCAAACAAATCCTAAGATTGTGGGACATCATGATGGTTATATCCTTGATGAGATTACATGTTTTATTCCCTTTCAATATTGTGATACTAATAATGCACATGTTACACATGTTTTCTCTTAACTGACTAAAGATGAAGTCCTTAGACTAAAACATAAATATGCTTATGACAATGTTAGTTTAGAGATCACCTTGTAGCTTGATGATTTTGGTCTTGATGGTGAGACTCAAGTATTTTTCTTTTTTTTTGTGATGCCTTTCTTGTAAATTTGGATCAATTGATGGATTAAAATGCTTTTGATATCACCATTTATAACTATAATGGTTGTAATCATTATTCTTCTCTATAACATTATATTGATACTTCTATGAATAGGATTAGTTTTTACAATGAGGGTTATAAACTTTGTGCAATAGAACATGCTACAATTGAAGGTTTTTCCTTTGCATAGGATCTTAATGCTTTTCTACAAGAGGAGGAGGATAAGATAATAAATGAGCTTCTTAGCACCAACCATTACTCAACTATTAGCCTTGAATAGCATGTAACAAAAGAGAAACAGAGGGGCTAGATCCTTCACAAGGGGTGTCTCAAAGTTCTGACTTTGGTACTAATGATTCAAATTAGGGTTTGGATCATTCTTGTGGGTGTAATATAAATGAGCACATCAATGTTTTTTATGAAGTTGTATCCTAGTTTCCAACTATCAATGAATTGGATTTGTGTAAAAGTAAATTGGAGGCTTTCTACTTTAGTGGATGCATGTATGTTCTCATGAGGATGGATGTGTTGCTCTTGAGGTTCAGTCTTTCTATTAGGACATAGATGCATGCATAGACATGAGTGTGCTATGAGGTCTGTATGAACTTCAAGACAAACATGTTCCAACTTGCCCTAAGTATGTACTTGAATTTGAACCCATTACAATAGAATTTAGGTATGCTTTTCTTTACCATATATAAATTTGAGGCATTTACCTTTGTATTTGATTCATATGGGGCTAGTGAACATGATACTCTTGAAGTCATGAATTATTTTGGTCTTTTTTCCATAAGAGCATATATAGTATTACTAAACTAATTGTTTTGCAAACACAATAATTATTATTAGGAGATATGTGAAGGCAATCCTTAGCATTTAATGATAAACATTACTGAATACTAGAGGAGGTTTTTGAATAATCCATCAAAGATTTCACAATAATGTGATGGACAAATATGCATGTGATTACAACTAACATAGCCATGTTCTTGAATAGAATAAAAAGTATTGGAATAATTGCTATGTATAATTACAATTTTCATCTATGAGGTATGTAAAACAAATATGCATGATAGATTTGAAAATAAATGAGGATTATTTCATGGCCTTCTAACTGATGAGGGTGTTGTAAAATATGGTAGAGGGGTTAACAATCCCTAGAGGTACATAGTAGGATTATACAACATGCATGAACACAAGTCTATATTGTGGTACCCATCCAATAAAATGTTGGTTATATCAATATAAATTGTTCTAACAATTTGCATCTATTATCAAAACCTAGTAACAACAAAAATATATTAGAAGGATTGTCAAAATCCTTACTTCATGAAACACTTTGGATGTAAATTGCCTACGATACTTGATTGGTGGTGTCATTGTCAATCACTCGAAAGCTAATGTAGTTAGCATCAACAACTAAACTTCAATGAGTTTATTCCATTTAAATTGACAAAAACTACAAAATGGTGAAAAAATGAAAAAGAACAACATTAAATGTAGGAGATGAAGAAAGCTCATTGGAATTAAATAAAGTACTACATGAAACAAGAAAACCTACAAGCCAAGTACGTCATCACTTCAAACACGACAAGCTCTCATGTGCGTTACCATATAGAAGCTAATCATTCCTTTGTATAAGAGTGAAAATGGTATACCTTTCAATTTTCCTCTTCATTTTAGACTCATTCTAACTAGGGTATTTCTACTGCAATGACTAACATACATGTGGTATATTTCTATGTAAAATGTGGCAAAGAATTTGAACCTAACCTAACCCTTTTATTAGATATTGCAAGAGTCTAGACTTTGTATTATAACCTTTGTCATACTTGAGTCAATCTGTATTTGCTAAAATAATGATGGTTAAAATCCATAGTGTGCAAATTATCTTTGATCTTGTAAACTTAAATTTAATAATGGGTTGAAGTCAACCCCTTCCTAACTAGCTATCAGTTGCTAACTTGAGTACAAAATGTGCTAAATTTTGTGCTAGGATGCTATATAAAGAGTCAAACCCTAGTTAATTATTTGACTGAATCTAGCATTTAAGAATCAGGAGAGATTTTCCTACACATTGTACTATATTCAAATCCTAATATCAACATAGCATTAAAACACACATGTTAAATCATATCCAAGAGTTTAGTATAAAGAGATGATCATTGCTTATTGAACTTTCAAATGTGTCTTTTTACCTATTTCTAAACACATATCCTAGATAGTAAGATGAATAGGTTGTAGAGAAGGGAAAGTACATAAATCATGTCAATGGACAAGGTTTGAATCATAGTCAAAGTTCATTTATGGAGTCAAAGATTATTTCAATGAATTCAATGTCAAATTTGTAGTGTAACATAATCAACCTCACACAAGTTATGAGAAGAATCAATTTATAGTTTTATGTTTTATTTATAATAGAATCAAGATGAAGAAATTCTGAATTATGGACCAAAAGTTATAAAGAAAATGTGGACAACTACTTATCAACTATTAAAATCAGCCAAATAATTTCATTCTTGCAAATTTCTTTTTCCCTAAATTTTTATTATATAATATGTGAAAAATTAATTTCATTGAAAGATACTTATTTTTACTACTGCACACTTTTAAAGCTATTGTTGTCATCTTTTTTGGAATATATTGTATTGTGATGAACCATTGTTCCAATAATTCCTCAAGAAAATTCTAAGGAATAAGCCTCGTTATTCGAACCCTTACAATGAATTTTTTTTAACATCGCTTAATTAGAAGGGCATTCATTGAACAACAAAGCATGAGCAGCTAATAAAGGATAAAGACGATGCTTTGCCCATACACCAATGTAGACAAATGTGATGAAACCCATATTTTTAGAATATATACGTTTAAAATATCTAAATTTAGTACAACTTCATCAAAGTAGATAAGCTCAATTTTAAGACACAATAAAGAAAATCTTCTGCGACATACATTTGGAATCTATATATCTAAGAGAAAAGTTATAGGTCAGATTGAGGGAGAGTGTTTGATATGATATTTGTAGACTTTATAGGAATGTAATACAGAAAATGGTCCAAGTTCAATGCATCTAATCGTTATACTACTTATTGTCCAGAAGGTATTAGGTGTATTTTGTGAGGGCCTATATAACAATCTTGTAGCCTCCTACTAATTTATAGGCATATAAAGAACAAGAAAGAACCTTATCAATATGTATGTTCTGGTCTCTCTGAGTTCTCCCAACTGCTTCAGGAAAAACTTTTATCGAAGTAATTTAGATCACTTCCATAAGAATGAAAATGACTCCTTTTTTCCTTAAAATCAAATTTGAAGATTGATTTGAATTGTTTTCTCTAAGTGATGGCTATGAGCCAATTTAAAATGCAAAAGAAGTGAATTACACACTAAAATGTTGTATATATTTTTATAGAGGATTGTATATATAAAGGTTATATATATTTATAAAAGATTATATATAAAAAGGTTATACTAAAAGGATTTTTATAATTATATAAATTAATATAAAGATAGATTTTTTATACTAAAGATGGATCTTTTAGGGGCGTGTGTGTATATATATTATATATAGCAGATATGTCAAAAACTTAATATTATATTAGTAATAATCTTAGTATACTAGAAGATATTGTGACTTATAATCTTAGTATACTAGAAGATATTGTGACTTAGTGAACACCAACGTTCATTCACACACACAATGAATACTAAGTTAACTTTCAAACCCAGGCATACTGTAGTGAAATCTCAAGTTCATTTAAACAATCAAAGTGAGCACCATTTAAGTTTGAAAGTATTTTTGTACATAGACTCCATACTCACACACACGCGCGCGCACACACACACACACACCCACACACACCTCTATGTGTGTAGGTGGGTTTGAAGGTTATCTTTGACATTCACTTTGTGTGTTTGAATAAACTTTGGATTTCATTATGTGTGGGTAGGTAAGAAAGATAGTTTTGGCATTCATTGTGCACACGTGTGTGCAAACACACACATGTTAGTTTTGGCATTGATTGTGAACACACACACACACACACACACACACACACACGTGTGTGTGTGTGTGTGTGTGTGTGTGTGTGTGTGTGTGTGTGTGTCAATGAACTTTGGCATTCATTACACGTGCATGCATGTGTGAATGAGCTTTGGCATCTAACTTTGGTATCCACTTTGTCTCATATGTCTGTGTGTGTTTGATTGAACTTTCACATTGTTGTGTGTGTGTGTGTGTGTGTGTGTGTGTGTGTGTGTGTGTGTGTGTGTGTGTGTGTGTGTGTGTGTGTGTGTGTGTGTGTGTGTGTGTGTGTGTGTGTGTGTGTGTGTGTGTGTGTGTGTGTGTGTGTGTGTGTGTGTGTGTGTGTGTGTGTGTGTGTGTGAAATAACTTTGACATTGAATTTTGTGTGTTTGAAAATATACTTTGTGTGTGTGTTTGAAACAACTTTAAAATTTAACTTTTTGTGTATGAATGTACTCCTAGAACTATCACTTTAAATCAAACTGCAACAATGATTATGATTTTGATAGTGCTAAGATTTGGTATTCCTACATGTTTGAGCCTATTGTGTTAAGATTTAGTCTTCCTACATGTTTGAGTGTATTGTGTATAGAATGAGAGTTAAAAAGATAATACTTAATCTTTTGATGGTGGATTATACTTATAGTTCTTGAGAAGGATTTACTTTCTCATAAACCTTAACAAGCTAGCAAAAATGCTTTTTACATCCTCATCCATGTCTTCCCATTTAATCCACATAGAGAAACAAAAAAATAAGATGTAGATTTAAACAAATCTAGTAGAGTAATGACATTAGGGGAAAACTAAAAAACCTAGCAACAAATCACACTCAATGTATTATTCTTCAACAAAGAGATACAACACAGTTGTAGTCTCATGGAGTTGACACTTTCAATCCTAGAACAATTCTGAGTGCATGTACCCACAATAGAAAACTCACTAACATCTCCATCCCAAGCCTCCAATATATAGGCCAAGGAGATCTAAAAAACCCCTAATCCATTTCCAAAACCATGGACTTAACCATCCGCCAAACCTTGGTCCAATTAATCTAAATTGGACCCATGTGCCCCTCTCCAATAGTAACTCTATTTCATGTCAATTGATACTTGAATTTCTATTATCAAAGAGATTTTTGAATCCATTGTGAATTTCATTTGATTTAGTAGGTATTTGGTGATGGGGATTCTCCTTTCTAGATTTTTTATATTTACTTTATTAAGCTTGCTAAACTTTGGGTCAGGGTATGGCTCGTCTTAAATTCAATTTTGAGTAAGTTTGGACCACATTAATGAGATTTGTAAATAAGGTTAATTGCTGGATGTGTGGGCTTTTTCATATATATTTTTAATAATATTAAAGAGGATATCTATTGGGGCCTCATCCACAAAATAATAAAAATATAGAATACCAGTAAAAGGAGGCACACAGGCCAAAATGAACAAATAGTTCAAAAAAAGACTGAAAAAAATTTCATGAAGAAACTACCGAAAATCAAAATCATACAATAGGGAACCAGAGAAGAGGTGGGAAAGAACCCAACACCTGCAACATTAGAAAAAACTTACTCCAAATTTAGAACACCTTTTGACTCAATTTCTTCAAAAGATCTTCATGGATTGAAGCTCTGCTGTGACCAGACCGGCCTCTCCTATCAATAATGAAACTACAATTTTTAAATACTTTTTATGGGGAAAAGATTTGGCTACTACAGTTGACTCCACCCCTCCCACTACTGGCCAGTTCTATCCTGTTGTGATAATTTGATTTGTTATTGATAGTTTTAAATGTTGATAATAGAGATAAAATGCTAAGAAATAGTTGCTACCAAATAAGTAGGAAAGATCAATAAATGACTACTTGCAATTAAGACACAACACAAATAATGGCCACTCAATAAATAGGAAATCTCATATTTATATTATTTTTTTCAAGCACATGGAAATTTATGTATCCATTTAGTGCAACATTTTGTGGTAGCTCTCTCAGTCAAAGCATACGAGTTGCCATATCCTTACAAACTATATACTCCACTTTCTGTAGAGAAAACATCATTTGACAAGCTTCAAAGAAGCACTTTCTTGAAATGGTATACTTCCCTCTAGACTCCCAAATGTCTCGTTCCATCTACATCTGTTATTGTGATTCAAAATTTAAATGTGTCATCTCTTATTGTCATTTAATCTTTAAATGTGTTGTGCACCTATGCACAACATATTACAAGATTTCTATTAAAAGATGTTTTTTCCCTAACTCCTTAGTGTTATGTTATTAATTCCATTATGTTTTAAATACAAAGAATTAATGAAGGGTTTAGTCATCAGTTAAGTAGGGTTTTATTCCCATTGATTATGTACAAAGGGAAAACCTAAATGATGTATCTCTTTCCAATACCATTTGGTAATGCAATATAGAGACTGACCATTGTGTGAGGAATCTTCTATTTTACAATTAGATTTGAAGGTGCAATCCTGATCCATTAAAGGATCATAAAATTGTAATAGAAACATTTATAGACATGAAATTTTGTGAATAGTAAAAAGGATCCAAAATGTAGACAAAAGACATAACAAAATTGTCAGAAAACAAAGTAGGAAAACATCAAAGGATGGCACTATGATTAGAATAGTGAGTGTCTTAGAGGTCAAAACCATTGCGTTGTACATTAGCCCCAATTGCCCTATACATTAGACATAACATGCTTCCATGTCCTAGATGTAGGCAACCATCGAAGGTAGGCAACATCGTGGAAGGTTTGCACAAGATTTTTGCAATCATTTCATTACTTCACCATGCTAATGAAAATTGCACACCAGAAGATGAATCGAATGAAGATGATGAGATTAATACAAAATCCAGATCCAATTGCAACAATTTGAGCAATTTCTAAAATGAATTGAATGTATTTACAGTCTAATCTTTATATTCACCCTATTTTATGCTAAAAATATGATAAAGGAAATGCATAAAATTGCCCCCACTAACTATCAAATGAAAAGTATTAGATGCTTTTTCTAAATTTCCTCTATGAAAATCGGCATCTCTATCTTTGATAATCTTATTAAACATAGAAAATTCCAGCATCTTTCAGGAGGTCTATGCATTCCCTTCATTTTTAGAATTTTTTTAGACTTTGATAGATTTCTATACCTAACTAATGACATTTTACTCTACTTATAAATCAACTTGTTGATATTTTTCTCCTAATTTTCCTAGGCAGTAATTGCTTTACTATTGTTTCCCTTCTAGCATTATATATTTTCGACGTTCTAGCAGTTTTATTTTTGGCAATTTGTCCCAAAAAATGTATTCCCTCATCTCTTTCCGCATCCATCTTGAAAAGTTGGTGGAATATAGTTTGACATTGTTAAGAAATAATTGATAGAGATTTCTTTTAAACCTACACTTTCCAAGCTGAGCTAGAAGATCACATCAAAAGGTACAAGGTAAAACACGATCATCAATTTGGAAAAAAATAGAGAACTCAATGCTAGTGATGAAGTTCTTGAATCTGGTTTAGGTTGTTGAGGATTGTGCTGAAATTTTGCATTAAGGTTGGGCAAATATCCCTCTAAATAAGTACAATACTAGTCAATTAAACTCATAAAATACAAAAAAATTTAAGGATAACAAGCAATCAATAAGGAAGGAAAATAAACTTTCATGTTTAATTATGAAAACAACAAGCAAAATGTAATGCATTTAATTTATGATAAATTGGAACTTAAAACATCCATACTTTGACTCACCAGAGGTTTTACCAGCTTGTCTATTGGACTATTCCATAGGAGGGCCATATATGTTTTCTTTACATAATTACAAAAACTACCATTCTTTTTAGCAGCATCCCTCACTTCCCATTTACATATCACTAACAGAATCTCCAAAATAGAGCATCATTGGGACACGTGTGCCAATCTATCTACCAGTATCCCTAATTATACCTATACACTTCAATACCAAAAACCCCCAAAATATAGCATCACTGGGAAATCATCTATTTAGTTTTATAGTATTCCCATACCAACTGATCTTCTATATACATTGTATTCATCCCATATGTAAACTATAATATATATCATTCACTCAATTGATACCTACGTTGCCATAGACTCTTCACCACTTGTATCATCATCCCCTCCATTCATTGATTCAAAAGTTACAGATTTGAAGACAAAGGACCAGTCTAGTTCATCAGAATTGACCACCCTGGAAATAGCATTCAAGAATTCTAAACCCCATTTCACCTTATGTTTCTGTGCCTCCTCATTATATCCAATGGCTTGAATTATGAAGGGAACCCATGGACATGTATATCCAAGGTTAATGTACGGCCACAAGGCATGATTTTTGTGGAAACCCAATTCAAGAATTATGTCTTCCATCACCTTCTTGAGATTGCAGGTAGCCTCTTTGTCTTCTCCAATGCTTAGCATCATTGCTGAAAATATAGATGAAATGTCTATGTTCACTCTATGCCTATCTGCATTGATCATGAATGCATCTGGTGCAGGAGCACATTCTCTGTAGTGCAGGGTCATCTTTTCTTTTGTTTTCTCATAAGGCTCTTAAGCCATTTCATTTTGTAATAAGGGTCAATTTGGTCCCATGAATGTAATTGTGCAAGGCACACATGTAGTTTTGCTTGTATGAAGGGTAAACCAACGGCTAACTGATTTGAAAATCAGTTTGCACGGTTGGAGGGGATAACTACTATCTCTACATCTTCTTTAGAGGCAGGTTGTATGTCACACGGAGCAGAGAGAGAAGTGTGTATTACAACAAGTTCTTTTTGATAACTGAATAAAGAGAGTTCTGGGTATGATCTGTGTTGATTTTCTTGGTTGTTCTTAGTGATTTGATATCTTTATCCTGATTTTGTAAATGGAACCCTAACCGGATGCTATCTGTCAATCCATAGTGACTCTGTAGTGTGCAGACGGTGTAAAACCCACAGTTCCATAGTGGCTGGTTCGTAACCTAGGAGTAGGGTTTTGATTCATACATGGAGGCCCTTTCCTCTGTCCACTGAAGCTCTGTATAGTATTAGTGTGATGGGGGAAAGACTTTTCACGTTTGTTGTTGTTGAATTCTTACCCAGGAAGCTAGCGAACTCAGTCAAGTTCGACTAGACATCGTCATGTGGCTAGTCAGGAAATCGGAGTGAAATTGGATAGTTTTGATGTGGGATCAGATTGCTACAAGTGATCGAGGGTTTGATATATGAAACGGCCAAATTCCATTGTTCGGTCGAAAGGAATTCTAGTTCGGCACCTCAGAACAGTTGGAGATCCATCGGCGTGAAAGGCTCTCCGTCTTGTCAAAGATTGGTATAGTGTCGGAGACACATACCATTGTTATTCGCATCAGTGATAGAAACGATATCGGGCTAAGGAAAATACACTTAGTCGACGGTATACAGTTTCACCGATCGGTGAGACATCCTCGAAGTATCGCTGATAAAGAGTATCGGCGTGAGGAACCTTATCGGGGGGAGGCTGAAGAAGTCACGGCGACCGTTAGAGTCCCGCCGATAGAAACTCATCGGAATGAGATGAACCATCGGGGCCGCGAACCGGAGTCTTGCCGAAGCGGAGGATCTGGCCGATGTGCCTGATGATATTGGCGAGAGACAAGGTGTCGGTGTAGGTGAAAGAAGCTTCGCCGAAGGAGGAAGTCTGGCCGACGAAGATTGGTCATCGGAGTAACGGAGTCTATCGGCCTGAGATATTTCTCGTCGCCCGATAGTCTGGGTGTTGCCGAAGGCAACCAATGTCGAACTTTTCATCGGCGTGAGGGAAGCTTCGGGGAGACTTCTGGTGGACCGGCCGATGTATGAGGTGTTGCCGATAGGCAACTAACCGCTACGGGGATATCGGTGAGAACTTGGGAGACCTCTTGCCGATAATGAAGATATAGTCAAATCTTCATTCGCTTCTTCTGGCACTCTGCATCAGCATCTCCCACTTGACCATTTTAATTGCATGTGGGGCCACAATAGACTTCATCCTGGAAATTTTCTTTACCCTCAAATCTATGATTTTACCCATGAATGTGATTTGCCTCTATTTCACCTTCAAGCACATGGTGGTGTCCATCTTGCAAATAAGCAAAGGCTCGACTAGCTTACCTCTAATTCCTTCACATGAATAAGTAGTCATCTCCAAGTATAGTAGTCAAGGTCATCATATTTTGTAGCCTTTATGCACTATCCTCCACTTGCATATCAATCCCTCATTGATTTCACATGATATGAATTAATAGATGATTACAAAAAAATCATTACCACCCTTCTCCATATCGCCAAATATTTTCATCAACTTGCATCTCTATGTCCTTGTTTGCTGATCTATCTACCAAATCATTTGCCTCTCTAAAGACGTGCTCTATCTTAATAAAATATTCAAGTTTGCCGATTAAACTCCAAATTATAGAAATATATCTTTCTACTTTCCAACTTGGTGTTCCTTTTCTTCTTAATGGATTAACAATAATAAGGGAGTCCTCTTCAATATAAAATTTTTTGATGTTCAATTTTATGCAGGTTTGTATCCCCAATAAAGCTGCCTGTATTTTGGCTTCATTGTTTATCACTTCTGGTAGTTTCTTTGTCACTAAACCATCCACCACTCCTTCATAATTTCTTATGAAGCAATGAGCCCCAGAAATTCTTGGATTACCGCATGATGCACCATTGAAATTAAATTTATACCAACCTTCACCTGAGGGGACCCAATAATTGATCAACCTGTGCAACCTTGTGAATAGGGGGTTATTTTATTTTACTTTAGAAATAATTGAGAGTTATTTGTATTTACCTAAGATTTTTTTTGGCTAAATAAGTGCTACCATAGGGGTAGCTCCCATTATATTATATCTGAAAGTTTATACAAAAACCTACTAAAAGTAGCAGTATGGGCATACAAGTAAACAAAAAAGGCCAGCTCTAAACCTTGGCATGCTAGAGCACAAGAAGGCCTTCAGCCATCTCAGAAGCCCACTCTACTTGGGCTAGTGATAGGAGATCACCATAATTTCTTACAAAGAAGGAGAAATTCTCCATATTGTCTTGCTGAATGCCTTCCTAGAATAGAGCCAAAGCTTGGGCAGAGATAGTCAAGGTATTCTTTTTCTTGTTAATTGCCACTGCATCAAAGAAACCTCTAATCAAACCTTGGGTTGGATGCTTGTTGAAGGCACAAATTGCAGCTATGGTAGCTTCCCTCATTTCTTCATTCACGAAAGTATTTTCCATTATCTTTCCACAGGCCTTTCTACCCATGATGAGAAAATAGGTTGCCAGAAACTCTCCATAGATGGTTCCATCATGGATGTGGCCCTCTAGGAGATTGCCTTCACCAATATCTTTGAGAATGGCATCCACAATGTGGTCTGCAGATGCAACAAATAGGTGCTTGATCTACTCGATCTTGGTTTCCTCTAGCGGCCCAACTGGGTTTCCTTGATCCCTCAAGTCCTCTTCTTCCGGCACAACCTCATTCTTAGAGTCCACGGAATTCCCCAGGCTCGATTACTCCCTTTTCTAATAGATACAGTCGCATTCAATTTCCATGATGGTAAATGGTAGATAAGTCTTACTTCAGCCTCCATATATAGAAGAATGAGTAGGGGGCATCCAAGTATGCAGTCACTGCCAGTCTGAGATTGACCAAATTTTTGCAAGTTTGAGAAATATGAACAATGATTAAATCACTAGTCATTCGAATGGAAGGTCCGGTCAAGGATCGCATGATCTAGATACGATTATTTCCTCCTCTTGTACTCATGCCTAGTTAGCTAGGAAATTGGCTACTTTATTCCCTTCTTGGTAGGTGTGGACTATGAAAACATTCCCTAATTCATATAAACATTCCCAAATAACCTCCGGTAGATATTTTAGTTTCCAATTTGAGACAATTCTAGTTGTTATGGTATTTATGCATATCAAGGAATCACCTTTGACATCCAAATCAGCTAGGTGATGTTCCTGTTAGATTCAAGGCAGACAACTAAGAGGGGGGGTGAATCAGTAGCATAGTGATAAATAAATCATGGAAACATAATGCATGAAATCAAGAGCAGAAACATGTTAACACATAGCACACCAAGATTTTGACATCGAAAAACTAGTTAAGGGAAAAAACATGAGGTGATTAACCTGATTGTACTCTCTTTTAGAAGAATAGAAAGAACAAAATGGCACATGCCAATTAGGGCTCACTACTCAAGCACACTGCTCACAAGAGGCTCACTTCCTACAGGAGACACACTATCTACAAAATAGTAAGTATCACATACATGAAATGGAGTATAGCATCTTCACCATGCTTGAGTCAGTTCCATTTAAGCCCAAAACTTCTACTCTGCCTTTCGCTTTCCTCCTCCCTACCACACTCTCATCTCCACAAGACACTACATGAAATGACTTTACAATTCCTTATTTATACAAGACATCAACTTAGGAATAATCATCTAAGTCAGCAAATAACTATAAGATCATCCGCAGGATGTGTAACTCATCCGGTTGGCTAGTCTCAGGAAGAACACCTTCATCTGGAAGCAATTCATCAAATGCGAGCTTCAACTCCAATGTAGACCACCAACATGAACTGGACACGACCGAAAGATCTTCACAAGATTTCCTGAATCACCAAGAACATCCACACTTCATCTTCTTACTAAAATCCTTCTCATTTTCATCCAAAACCTCAAGAACACAGTCTGTCATCACTGTCACAAAGGAATGGATGCTTGTGGACCTTCAAACCATGAACCAATTGATTTGACACTTCACAAAGACTTCCTAAACATTCCCTCAAATCTGTAGAACAAGATAATGTATTTTTGGATCTCACCGGACCTATCTGTATCACTCTGTCACCTATGAACACCTGCCGGAATCAGTTTTACTTGAGCGGCAATGACTTCTTCAGATCTTCATGTGGACCTCTGAAATCTCTATTGGAGCACCTTAAGGCATATATCTACAAACCCTTTAAATCGCATCCTCTTATCCTCATCTTATCTTGGACTTTGACCTTACTGTCTTCACTATTCTTCTTTGTTCCTAATATGACCAATTTTCTCAATATCCTCAGCAAACAGTTCATCAAATCCTTATCATTAATGCAACAGGAGTATGTTGACATCAATGACAACACTGATTAGGCCCATACTTGCAACAATCTCCCCCTTTGTCATTGATGGAAACATATGTGAAAAACTATTTTGACCATAAGAACTTCTCCTTACTATCACAACACCCCCTATCAACAAAAACCATTCACATGTCTTCTCTCCCTTTACTACTCCCCCTTTGATCAACAACTACTTATTTTTCACATGTCTTCTCTCCCCTTTTGACATCAATGGCAAAGGGCACATACTTGCAACTTCAACACTTCATACCAGCTACTTCGCCTGAGTAGCAGCTCCCCAACATAAGTCTAGACCATAAGATATGACTGTGATATCCACTAGACTGATGCACATCAGTGCACTTTAGTTCATCACTGGAGGGACAATAACCCCTAACTTCTCCCTGAGATATTCAAAAGAGTCCTTAGGTAGAGGTTTAGTAAAGATATCTGCAATCTGATCCTTGGAAGGCACAAACTCCAATCTGACTTCATTCTTTTGCACTTGCTCTCTCAAAAAGTGAAACTTGATGGATATATGTTTAGTCTTTGAGTGCAACACTGGATTCTTAGATATATTTATTGCACTTGAATTATCACACAAGATTGTGATAGGCTCCTCATACTCGACTTTGATGTCTCTTAGCATCAGCTTCATCCGCAAAACTTGAGTGCAACGACCTGTTGCTGTAATATATTCTACTTCTGCATTGGACAGAGATATTGCCTCTTGTTTCTTTCTCAGCCAAGAAACCAATCTCTTCCCCAAAAAGAATGCTCCACCACTGGTACTCTTCCGGTCATCCACATCTCCTGCCCAATCAACATCTGTATATGCATGAAGAGAGAAATTATGATCTCTAGGATACCACAGACCATACTCAACTATCCCTTTTAGATATCTAAAAATCCTTTTGATTGCCATGACATGAGATTCTCTAGGATCAGCTTGGAATCTAGCAACAAGACCAACAACCTGCATAATGTTTGGTCTAGTTTGAGTAAGATACAATAGTCCTCCAATCATTGACCTATACTTTTTCTGATCAACCTTGGGAGAGTCATCATCCTTGTTTAACTTACATTTAATTTCCAAAGGAGTACTCATTGGCTCTGAGTCTTCCATCCTAAATTTCTTCAACAATTCTTTCACATATTTGGTCTGAGAAATGAAGATTCTTTTCTTTTTTTGAGTGATTTGTAGACCCAAGAAGAAATTCATTTCCCCAAGCATGGACATCTCAAATTTACTTTTCATTTGATTTGCAAAGGTTTTAGACATACTATCTCTTCCTCCAAAAATGATATCATCAACAAACACTTCATCGATCAAAATATTTTCATGGTCAAATTTGAAATACAAATTACTGTCAGCAGTACCTTTGTTGAAAACAATCTTCAAAAGATGTTTATCCAATCTTTCATACTAGGCTCTTGGGGCTTGCTTCAGTCCATACAGTGCCTTATTCAACTTGCAGACCATATCACCATGATTAGATAATTGAAATCCATCCGGTTGCTCAATGTACACTTCTTCTTCCAAGTCACCATCCAGGAAGGTAGACTTGACATCCATCTGATACACTTTGAAATCTTTGAAGGCAACAAATGTAAGAAATAATCTGACTGCTTCAATTATTGCCACTGGAGCAAAGGTTTCTTCAAAATCAACTCCTTCTATTTGAGAATAGCCCTTACAGACCAATCTGGCTTTATTTCTGATTACTTCACCAACTTCATTCAGTTTGTTCTGGAAGACCCATTTGGTTCCAATCACATTCTTGTTTCTAGATCTGGGAACAAGATCCCAAGTGTGATTTTTCTCAATTTGCATCAGCTCTTCCTCCATTGCTTTAGTCCAATTTTCATCATTGCAAGCTCATTCACTATCTTAGGTTCAATCTTTGAAATCAGACAATACTTATTTGAATCTTGAGCAATTCTCCTTCTAGTTTGTGCACCTTTGCTTTTGTCACCTATGATCTGATCTTCAGAGTGGTTCAGTCTTACATACCTTGGAACTTTGGGAATTTCTTACACTTTTGATTCTTGATCAGGCTCATTAAAACTCATATCTTCTTCCTGATTTACCAGATCAATTTGAATCTGACTTTCAGAAGAGGCTTGGGCTCCTTGAGTCAGAACACCATTCTGATCATCTTCATCATATTCATAAAAACTTAAGGGTTTTTAAATTCCTTCATCAACCTTCACATTTGTACTTTCTATCATCTTTCTTAGACTCTTGTTATAACACCGGTATGCTTTGCTTTGAGTAGAGTAACCCAAGAATATTCCTTCATCACTTCTAGTATCAAACTTTCCTAGATATTCATCTCTTTTAATGTAACATTTGCCACTAAAAACTCTGAAATACCTCACAGTAGGAGTGATGCCAAACCAAAGTTCATAAGGAGTCTTACCGGTATTGCTTCTGATTTGAACTCAATTGAGAATATCGACTGTAGTGCTGACAGCTTCTCTCCAATAGATCTGAGGAACATTTGCTTCCATCATCATTGTCCTAGATGCTTCCTCAATGGTCCAGTTCTTTCTCTCAACTACTCCATTCTGCTGTGGAGTCCTAGGAGCAAACAACTGTCTCTTTATTCCATGTTTCTCATAGAAATCTATGAAATCACCAGATGTGAATTCTCCACCTCTATCAGACCTCAGACATTTCAATTTTAATCCAGTTTCATTCTCTACCATTGTCTTGAATATTTTGAATTTCTCAAGAGCTTATAATTTCTCTTTCAGAAATGTTACCCACATCATCCGAGAATAGTCTTCAATTAGTAACATGAAGTATCTATCACCTTGCACACTCCTGATTCTTGCCAGACCACAAAGATCAGTATGAACTAAGTCCAATAATCTGGTAGAAGATTATTCCTTGCTTTTAAATGAGACTCTGCTTTGTTTTCCCAACTGACATTCTTTGCACAAACTATTTGTAGGTTTCGCTAGTTTTGGAAGATCTCTTACAGCCTGAGTATTTCTTATCTTGATGATATTATCAAAATTCACATGACACATTCTCCTATGCCATAACCAACTCTGATCAACTTGAACAAATAAACAACTTTTACCAGTACCAACCAAGTGGAAGATATTACCTTTAGTTTGAGTACCGGATGCAATCTCTATTCTGAAACTTTCCAAGATCTTGCATTTTCCATTCTTGAATCGGAGATCATAGCCTTTGTCCACCAACTGACCAACACTGAGAAAATTGTGCTTCAATCCTTCAACATACAGTACATTACCAGTTTTGTTCCTTCCATCAAAAGAAATAGTTCCTCTTCCTCTGATTCTACCAGCAGAATTATCACCAAACTTTACTACTCCTCCTTCATACCTTTCCAAATCTATGAACTTATTTTTGTCACCTATCATATAATGAGAGCATCCATTGTCAATGACCCAATCATCATTTTCTTCAACTTGGGCAGCTAGAGCTCTTTCTACAACTTTATGATTGATAGATTCAGAGGACAATGGTTCTTCTTCCTTGATGGCAATAAACACCCAATCACTTCCGGATTTGTTTCCTATCTCTGATTCATCATCTATTACCCCTTCATTATCATCTTCCTCATGAACATAGTAACAGTTCTTTTGGAGCATTAATCTATTAGGGTTTGGCATTGAAAATCTTTCCAGACACTTTGAGGCAAAATGACCAATCTTATTGTAGTTAAAACACTTAAAAGGCAATTTTCCTTCATACTTACCGGATCCTCTTGGTAGCCTTTTTGCAATAAGAGCTTCAAGTTGAGTAGTTTCAGCTTCTTCTTCTTCCAGTATTTTCTTTCTTTTTCATACAATGATAGTTTCCTTGAAGAGTTCTCTCCATGATCAAATATTTGTTTACCTTTTACAGAGGTGCTAGGTTTAAATGTTGATTCAGACTTTGGGGGGAATCTCCAAACTTGATCATTTCAAATGCAGCCAATTTACCAGCCAATTGATCTCTTATGATAGTTGTATGGGCTCTAAATTCTTCAATGGCAGTAGCCTTGATTTTATAAGAAGCAGGAAGGGATCTAAGAATTTTGCCAATAATCTTCATCCAAGACTCCACCAACATTTCTAATTCCACAAACAATCTCATTTACTCTTGGCATAAAAGTAGTAATATTTTCATCATCTCTCATCTTCAAATTTTCAAATTTCCCTTTCAGACTCTGTAACCTTGCACATTTAACATACTTGTCTCCTTCATGCATAAGTTCTAGTTTTTGCCAAATCTCAAAAGTAGTTGGTAGGTCAACAATATTTGAAAGCTCTGAATTAGATAGTGCACTTAGAAGAGCTTCTATAGTCCGCAGATTGTTTTCAGCATCTGTGATTTCATTTGTGGATTTCGGCCCACCCTGAGGAGGAGTATACTTTGTTGAATCCATGTTCCAGTACTGCATTCCCATACATTGCAAGTGACATTTCATGTGACTTTTCTAGAGATTAAAATTGGTTCCATCAAACTTCAGACTATCCTTCTTGTAGGATGACATCCTGGATCTCCTCAAGCGGTTAAGCTCCTTTTAGAGGAACTTGGCTCTAATACCAATTGTTAGATTTAGGGCAGACAACTGAGAGGGGGGTGAATCAGTTGTTCAAAAATTTCTTCCAATTAAACACTTAAGTCCATGTAGCAATTTATTAGCATAATGGTAAATCAATCATGGAAACATAATGCATGAAATCAAGAGAAGAAACATGTTAACACATCGGACACCAAGATTTTGATGTGAAAAACTTGGTTAAGGGAAAAACCACGAGGTGATTAACCTAAGATTGTATTCTCTGTTAGAAGAATAGAAAGAACAAAATGGCTCATGCCAATTAGGGTTCACTGCCTAAGCACACTACTCACAAGAGGCTCACTGCCTACAAGAGACACACTGTCTACAAAATAGTAAGTATCATATACATGAACTAGAGTATAGAATCTTCACCATGCTTGAATCAGTTCCATTTAGGCCCAAAACCTCTGCTCTGCCATTCACTTTCCTCCTCGCTACCACACTCTCATCTCCACAAGACACTACTTGAATTGACTTTACAATTCCTTATTTATACAAGACATTGACTTAGGAATAATCATCTAAGTCAGCAAACAACTATAAGATCATCCGCAGGATGTGTAACTTATCTAGTCAGCTAGTCTTAGGAAGAACACCTTCATCCGGAAGCAATTCATCGAATGCGAACTTCAATTCCAAAGATCTCCACAACCTTGCTTGAATCACCAAGAACATCCACACTTCATCTTCTTACTGAAATCCTTCTCTCTTTCATCCAGAACCTCAAGAACATAGTCTGTCATCATTTTCACAAAGGAATAGATGCTTGCATACCTTCAAACCATGAACCAATCAAGTTGAAACTTCAAAAAGACTTCCTAAACATTCCCTCAAATCTGTAGAACAAGCTAATGCATTTCTGGATCTCACCGGACCTATTTGTATCACTCTGTCACCTATGCACACCTACCAGAACCGGTTTTACTTGAGTGGCCATAACTTCTTCAAATCTTCATGTGGACCTCTGAAATCTCTACTAGAGAACCTTAAGACATATATCTACAAACCCTTTAAACGACATCCTCTGATCCTTATCTTATCTTGGACTTTTATCTTGCTGTCTTCACTATTCTTCTCTATTCCTGATATGACCAATTTTCTCAATATCCTCAGCAAACAGTTCAACTAATCCTTATCATTAATGCAACAGGAGTATGTTGACATCATTGACAACACTAGTTAAGCCCATACTTGCAACAGTTCCTAGCAAAGCTGAAGTCCATAGAGCAAGATAGAGAATTCAGCTTCGTTGTTGGTGCCAAGAGGCAATTTCTTCAAGAGGGCCCAGATTATGTTACCATGGGAATTTTGAATGATGACCCTAGCTCTGGAAGTGGTCAATTTTCCCTTTGCCACACCGTCAAAATTCAATTTCAGTCTTCTTGAAGGCAGAGGAACCCATTTGGTGAGGGCACACTTCTTCTTTCTTTCTTCAGCCTTGTTTGGGTTGTAACAATGGCTTGGGATTATCAATTCTGGCCATTTTTTCCTCATTTCCCCATCCCATCTAGAAAATGGTGTTAGGGAACTTAAGATTTATTTTATTTACTAAAGAGTTATTTTATTTCATTTTATTCACTTTTGATTTATTTGATAGTTTTAATTTTTTTTAAATATACGTGGGGTATGTTTTAGTATAGATATATTATATACATCTATCTTGAGGAGTTATAATAGTTTTAATTTTATATTTTTAGTTTTTTAAATATATGTCAACTATGTTTTAATTCTAATGTTCAAAGTAATGACATGATACTCCATGATGCCGTTGTAGAACAATTTTTGTTGTAATAAAAAAATGAACAAAGTGTGTTGGATTACACCATAGAGTTTAGGCAATAAGACATGTTGAAAAACATAGACTTGGATGAGGACATATTGACAATGTATCTGAAAGGGCTCCATCCTAACATCTAAATGAGGGTTGTTAGTGTTGGAAAATTATTTGTCTCAATCTTGCAAATTTCCCATTATTATTTATTTATCGTTCAATATTTTCCCATGGTTAGTTACATATTATTGATTTAATTTATTTAACACTATTAAAATTGGGGTGTTGGAATTTGATGTGATATTTATGCCAAGTGTTGGTGCCTTATAGCTATGGTGAAATATTAATATTTTATTTTGGCATTATCTTTAAAAAATGGGATGCTCTACTTTTGTGGGATCCTATTATAGATACTATGACATGTAAAAGCTAGATTTAGAGGGACTTATTGGGAATCTTTACTAGCTATGATAGAGTGTTTATTATTTGTTATAAGATCCTAATTTTAGACAAGAAACTTTCCTATATTGAGAACCACACCTCATGGGATGTTTTGCACATGGTTTTGTAAACCACAGATGGTTTCTAGGTTGCCAGAAGTCTATAAATTAAGAGCTTGAGGAGTAGTTTGTATGGTGAGAGTTTGGAAGTACATATACATTTCCTGAATGTTGGTAGAATTACTCTGTATTCGAATGTTGGTGTATTACTCCTATAAATGCATGCATTGCAAGTGTAATGTAATCTTATTTTACATTTGATAATACATTGTGCAGGCTCTGGAGTGTGGGGTTTTTGTCCTTAAAGGGTTTTCCCACATAAATCACTATGTTATTTCTTGCCTTTGAGATTAGTCCTACTTTAAGGTATTCCTGTTTGAAAGAGATAGTGACTTTTCTATTAGGAATTAGGTTGAAGCTACTATTATTAAGCTTGTTCACGTGAATTCTTATATACTACAAGTTGGTGAAGCAAGAGGATAAAGTACATAAATTTTTCTTCTTTCTATTATGAGAGACAAAGTTTCTTTAGTAAAATAATATATGTTTCTATCATATCCAGTCTTGTATTTTATGAAGTTGTAGAATATGGATCATTGGCATAATGACTACACTATGTCAACTCCTTCATATGCAACCTCTTATGTTTCAAATCCTATACACCATGAAGACCATAAATATCATTCATGACTACTATAGTCAAGTCTCATCTAGTTATGATACCAATTATGTGTCACCCAAAAACCTTACCAAAGGCCTGATGCATATAGGGAAACTCCTCATGAACTTATAGGCCAACAAAATGACATTATAAATCTCAATCTATCATCTAGAGCCAATCTTGTAGCCACAAGAAATCAAAAGAATAAAACTCCTTATACCCCACCTACCAATGTTTACAAGTAATTAGACTTATATTGAGTAAATTTTATAGTCAGATGCCTAGATTTGATGGAAAGATGTACTTAACAAGTGGACAACCAAGTGCAAGAATTTACTAATTTTATGGAACATTTTTAGTTTGAACAAGAGGACATGTGGATGTAGCTTTCTGTTAGGTCACTATATGGAGATACAAAAGATTGGATACATTTTTCCTTAGCACCATGGCTAAGTTCTTGGGTGGGCCTTATTGTAGCATTTAGTAAGGAATACACATGTGATAATGATTGCACTCTTCCTATTCAAGAACTTACATGCATTAGAAGGAAGACAGGAGAGTTACCTATTAAGTTTCACAAAATGTTTGTAGCTACAATTTCTTACATCCCTAAAGATTATATGTTTAAAGTTTCAACCTATGTTTATATGTTTTATGAGGCCTTGGAGGCCAAGGAAAGGATATTTCCATATGATCTTAGGCTTAAGAGTTGGAGCAGGCCTATGGGTGGCAAAACATGGTTGAAGAAACAAGAGAAGCATATTTGTGTTTAACATGGTGTCATCAAATGTTGATAATGGTATATAGTAGTTTTAAATAATCACCTACGTGATGCAATTTGTGTTAGTGAGGATTATAATGAAGATACTTCAAGTGCATACTTTGTTAAGGAAGAGGTATATGAGACAATAACTTATGATAGCTCCATGTAGATGAAGAGGCTATGGTATTCATAATTTGTCATACTAATGATTATATTCTTTGGAAATATGGTATAAATAGTATGCAAACAAATGCTAAGATTGAGGGACATCATGATGGTTATTTCCTTGATGAGATTACATGTTTTATTCCCTTTGAAGATTGTGATACTAATAGTGCCCATGTTACACATGTTTTCTCACAAGTGACTAAGGATGAAGTCCTTAGACTAAAAACTAAATATGCTTATGACAATGTTAGTGAGAGATCACCTTGTAGCTTGATGATTTTGGTCTTGAGGGTGAGACTCAAGTATTTTCCCTTTTTTGTGATGCCTTTCTTGTAAATTTGGATCAATTAATGGATTCAAATGCTTTTGATATCACCATTTATAACTATAGTGGTTGTAATCATTATTCTTCTCTGTAACGTGATATTGTTATTTCTATGACTAAGATTAGTTGCTACGATGACGGTTATAATATTTGTGCAATAGAACATGCTACAATTGAAGGTTTTTCCTTTGAATAGGATCTTAATGCTTTTCTACAAGAGGAGGGGGATAAGATAATAAATGAGCTTCTTAGCAACAATTGTTACTTAGCTATTAGCCTTGAATAACATGTAACAAAAGAGAAACAAAGGGGCTATATCCTTCACAAGGGGTGTCTCAAAGTTCTTACTTTGGTGGTAACGACTCAAATTAGGGTTTGGATCATTCTTGTGGGTGTATATAAATGAGTACATCAATGTTTTTTATGAAGTTGTATCCTAGTTTCCAAGTATCAATGAATTGGATTTGTGCAAAAGTAAATTGGAGCCTTTCTACTTAGTGGATGCATGTATCTTCTTATGAGGATGGGTGTGTTTCTCTTGAGGTTCATTCTTTCTATTAGGACATAGATGCATGCTTAGAGATGAGTGTTCTATGAGGTCTGTGTGAACTTCAAGACCAAGATGTTGCAACTTGGCCTAAAGATGTACTTGAATTTGAACCCATTAAATTTGAGTTGCATGATGTAGTTCTTCCTTATGTAGATTACAATGGAATTTAGGTATGCTTTTCTTTACCATATATAAATTTGAGGCATTTACCTTTGTATTTGATTCATATGGGGCTAGTGAGCATGATACTCTTGAAGTCATGAATTATGTTGGTCTTTTTTCCATATGAGCATATATAGTATTACTAAACTAAATGTTTGGAAAAAACAATAACTATTATTAGGAGATATGTGATGGAAATTCTTAGCATTCAATGATAAACATTACTTAAGACTAGAGGAGGTTGTTGAATAACTCATCAAAGATTTCACAATAATGTGATGTACAAATATGCATGTGATTACAACTAACATAGCCATGTTCCTGAATAAAATAAAAAGTATTGGAATAATTGCTATGTATAATTACAATGTTAATCTATGAGGTATGTAAAAAAATAATCATGATAGATTTGAAAATAAATGAGGATTATTTTATGGTCTTATAACTGATGAGGGTGTTTTAAAATATGGTAGAGGGGTTAACAATCCCTAGAGGTACATAGTAGGATTATACAACATGCACAAACACCAGTCTATATTGTCGTACCCATCCAATAAAATTTTGGTCATATCAATATAAATTGTTCTAACAATTTGCACCCATTATCAAAACCCAGTATCAACAAAAATATATTGGAAGGATTGTCAAAATCCTTACTTCATGAAACACTTTGGATGTAAACTGCCTAGGATACTTGATTGGTGGTGTCATTGTTAATAACTCAAAAGCCAATGTAGTTAGCATCAACAAATAAACTATAATGATTTTATTCCATTTAAATTGACAAAAACTGCAAAATGGTGAAAAAATGAAAAAGAACAACATTAAATGTAGGAGATAAAAAAAACTCATTGGAATTAAACAAAGTCATACATGAAATATGAAAACCTACAAGCCAAGTACATCATCACTTCAAACACTACAAGCTCTCATGTGCATAACAATACAGAAGTTAATCATTCCTTGGTATAAGAGTGAAAATCGCATACCTTTCAATATTCCTCTTCATTTTAAACTCATTCTAACTAGGCTATTCCTACTACAATGACTAGCATACATGTGGTATATTTCTACGTAAAAGGTGGCAAAGAATTTGAATCTAACCTAATCCTTTTCTTAGATATTGGAAGAGTCTAGACTTGGTTTGTATTATAACCTTTGTCATACTTGTGTCAATGTACATTTGCTAAAATAATGATGGTTCAAATTGATAATGAGAAAATTATCTTTGATCTTGCAAACTTAAATTTAATCATGGGTTGAAGTCAACCCCTTCCTAACTAGCTATCACTTGCTAACTTGAGTACAAAATGTGCTAAAATGTGTGCTAGGATGCTATATAAAGAGACAAATTGTAGTTAATTATTCGACTGAATCTAGCATTTAAGAATCAGGAGAGGTTTTCCTACACATTGTATTATATTCAAATCCTAATATCAACATAGCATTAAAACACAAATGTTAAATCATATCCAAGAGTTTAGTATAAGGAGATGATCATTGCTTATTGAAGTTTGAAATGTGTTTTTTTTTTACCTATTTCTAAACACATATCCTAGATAACAAGATGAATAGGTTTTAGGCAAGGGAAAGTACATAAATCATTTCCATGGAGAAGGTTTGAATCATAGTCCAAGTTCATTTATGGAGTCAAACATTATTTCAATGAATTCAATGTCAAATTTGTAGTGTAACACAATCAACCTCACAGAAGTTATGAGAACAACCAATTTATAGTTTTATGTTTACTTATAATAGAATCAAGATGAAAAAATTCTAAATTATGGACCAAAAGTTATAAAGAAACTATGGAGAACTACTTATCAACTATTAAAATCAACTAAATACTTTCATTCTTCTAAATTTCTTTTTCCCTAAATTTTTATTATTATTATTTTTTAGCAGAAAAAGGTGTAGGAACACCCATAGATTAAAGATACTTTAAAAATATTATAGAAATTATGGCTGAAGCCAAGTCCAGATTATGAAATAAAACAACAACAAAGGCCCTTAACAGTCTTGTAACATCAAAATTTAACTAAGAAAATAGAGAGGCAGAAAATAAAAACATCCCTCAGAAGAGCACGACTTAGAACAACCATAACACAAAATAGAAAAACCAAGAGACCACTCCCAAACCAAAATGGCGAAAACACCCCTTACCACCTCCAAGATAGGCACTGTCAAGCAAACGCAGCCAGCCACCCACTCCAGGACACCGAACACATGACCCGACTATCACAACCCACCTTTGATTTTTGAATTAGAATTAAAAATTTTAGGTATTTTATTTTTAAACAACATAAAATCTAGCTAAATTAAATAATAAAAATATAGCCTATTTAAAAGAACAAAATAAGAAACAATTTTTAAATGAATAAATGAGGTGAGGACACTTCTAGAAAGGACAAGAAATGAGGAACTTTCCCCCTCATGCTCAAGTCAAGACTCCAATTTATGAGATGAGTTATTTTTCTCCTTAAATTTATGACTATTGGAAAATTGAAGAGTCGTTTTTCCACAAGAATTGAATGGCAATTTGGAAAAGAGAGAGAGGGAAGTTAATTGGAAAACTTGACTCAAGACTTGGACTTTCCTCCATATGGGTCAAGTTTTTCTATAAATTGCATGGATTTTTGAAGAAGAGACACGGGAAAATTGGTTTGGAGTGCTAGGAAATTCTGTAAGAACTCCCCTCTCTGAAATTGTGTTTCTTTTCTTTTGAAATTTTAGTTCTTGAATTATGTTAGTTCAATTTCAGTTTTAGATTCATTTTGAAGATTGAATTCAATCATAAAAGGATTTGTGTAGAAATTTTTGTGAAGGTTTTATGTAACTAATTGTGTTGATATAAACCCCTTTTCCATTATGCTATGATGGATGTCCATACCCTTTTTCTAAGCTTCATGCATACAAGTTATATTTTCTTGAACATTTCTAAAGTCTTTTCATCAAATCTATTTTGTGCATATCCTGTAGTCCACGTGCTCTATCTATACTCCCACGATTTGCATACTGTCCACCAGAGCAATTCCAATTCTAATATCTAAAAAGAATTTCCATACCCTATTCATAATCTCCATTGGGCACAGGCAAGAAGGTGTTTGGCTTAGATTTTGGCAATTCTAACAAATAGCTCATGCATGTTGTGCATGCTTACAGGGGCATTTGCAACTACAACATCCAATGAAATTTGTCGCTCCTTTATGCTTTGATGTATGCCTTGTTCAATAGCATCCGTTTTGGCATAGCCAGGGAGGATGTTAACAAAGGTTGTGAAATTTGGCCCTACGCCTACCAATTGCATTTGCTCAAAATTTCCTAAAATCTTTCCACAAATATATTTTATCCAGAGCCTACAATCATAGCATTCCATGATATGAGATTTCTTCGAGGGATTTGTCAAACAGTTCACATGCCGTCTGTCTACTAGAGAATTTCTAGCAAAATCCCCCTTCCATTATACTTTGATGGATGTCTGTGCCCTATTCCAAATTTCCCATTTTCACACAAGCTGGGAGTCCGCTTGCAAAGGTTGTAGGATTTGGGTTTATAGCTGACAATTGCATTTGCTTGTAAAAGCCTTTCAACAAATCCATTTTGTGAAATCCTACGATCGTTGCATACAGAAGATGGCATTGCTTTGAGGGATTTTGTCAAACAGTTCACCCGTTTTGTCTATCTTTCCATGTTTGCATACATGTCTACCGAAGCCATCCCAACTCTAATATCTCACAAAATCCTGTCTTTATGTTGTGATGGTTGTCCATACCCTGCATCGAAGCTCCCATTTTGGCAGAGGCAGGGAAGACATTGGTAAAGGTTTAGAATTTGGCTTTATGCCTTCCCATTGCATTTGCTTGATAGTTTTTGACCATACCCTGCTATCATGACATTCCATGAAATCACATTTCATTTAGTCATTTTATCGAATGGTTCACATGCCTTGTGTGCACTTCCACATTTCATATACATATTTACAACTTGCAACTACAACATTTGCCAAAATTCCTCCTTCCCTTATGTATTGATGGATGTCCATATCCTCATTCAAGCTTCACAGGCATGGAGTATGCTGGCAAAGGATGAGGAGTTGGGCTTTACAAACGCCAGTTGGAAGTCTTAACAGAATGCATTATTATAGCATAAGCTAATTTTTTAGACTGCATCATTTAGCATCATTAATAATCTCCACAAGAATATTGTTGTTGTATAAAATGATAGAAAAGAATTATATATATTAAGTAAATATGGTTGATATATAAAAGGGAAAAGTAAAGAAATGTGAGATAATAGAAAAATATATAAAAGGGAAGAAAATGAATAGGTAAAGGAAAGGATAATTTGTAATTAATAAGTAGATGAGGGAAAAATATGAATGGATATAATAAGATGAGGAAAAGAAAATGAATTGAATTGTATGTTGCAATGAATAGCCTCTTTTGACAATTCTATGTATTTGGATTCCTTTGGCATTGAATATCTAGTTTAGTATCGTTAGTCACATTTCAATGAATAATTAGTTGACCTATAGTCTTTAAGTCACAAGATGAAATTTGAAATTCAATAAGGAAAATTAAAGTAAAAAATAACTAAAAATCATTTACTTTCTTACATCATCACCACTTGAATCTAAGTGTGATAAATTGTAAGTAGGGTTGAGAATCCATTATCATTACTTTGGTGTGTATAGAAAATATCTAGTAATGACAAATTGCTCCACATTATATGTTGTTCTATCAAACTTTAATTTTGAGGTGTGAAAGCCTCATTTATTTTTAAATCTTGAATCATCAAACACATGGAATGGGTATTTATTCTACTTATTGCAATGAATTATAAACATACAAACATTAAGGTTCAACAATTAAGTAGTAAAAACAATTGACAATATTTATAAACTATTAAATTGTGTAATATTTTATTATTAAGGTTAGTAAACTACATAATCAAGTATGATTAATAAAATTGAGTAAGAATTAAATGTGGTAGAAATGTATATAATGGATAGTGTATGGAACAAAAGAGTTAATATTAATAAATAATAGAAAAAATGTATATGGATGGTAAAAGGTAGGATATGTGGAGTAATATGTGGAGGATTAATGAAATTTGAGATAATGAGAGGAGTAGTGTGGAAATTGAGAGGTGGGTGAAGTAGATTAAGTGTTGAGGATGTATAAGTAGATGCATATTATAATAAAGATGGAGATTGAGAAAATGAGATGGTGAATTTGAATGAGGATTAAGTAAATTATGGAAAAAAAAGAGTTAGAAAAATTAGTATTAAAAATGGTGTATAAATGACATGGTGTGAATGGAGAATTATTAAATAATAAGAAGGAAATGAAGGGAGAAGAATTGGGAGGTATGGTAATAGAGATCGAAGTGTGATGATAAATAAATAAAAATGTGGGAGAGCGTATAACAAACAAGGATTATAAGATGGGTATATATATGTAATAAGAATTAGTAGAAGATGTAAGTGAAGGTGTGTAGGAGCGATTTAAATTATGAAGTATGAAAGAGATAGTGATATAATGTAAGGTGAGATGTTATATGTGTGAAGTAAGAAAGTGGAGAATGTAAAAACAAGAGAAAATTGATGAATAAATTAATATGGAAGGTGTGTGAAAGAGAAATATAAAAGTGTATAAATGAGTAATAGTGTGATGATGAAATATAATAAGATATGAGTAAAGAAAAAATAGAAGTAAATTATAAAGTAGAAATAAATTTAGAATAAGTGAAGTAAAGAAATGATTATCCAAAGAAGATAATGAAGCAAATATAACAGTAAACATAAGGGGGTTATAGTATATGATTAGGAAGGAATAAGAAGATGAAAGATAAGTAAAATTCAATAAAGAGAATTGTTAAAAATATGGATATATATGCAAAAGAATAAGTGGATAGGATGATTTGGAAAATATGTAAATGAGGAAATCCTTCAATGGTATTAGAATAGATCGTTATGTATTTAATTGATCAAGTATCCTTCAAAGCCTCATGCTTTTTGAACTAATGAAAGAAAAGTATTATTATGAATGCATAGATCATAAATATATTAAAGGTTGATCATTCATGTAGTATAGTTGTCCTGTGAGTTATAAGTAGTTCAATCATAAAATGATATTTCTAATAATGATGTTAGAATATAAAGTACTTAATGATTGGTGAAAGATTATTAAAAATGAAGGTTAGTTAGTTTTGTTAAAGTATAAACCTATTTAGGGATTATCAAGTAAACCTCTTGTTGGGATAACTGTCTTAATTTACAACTTTTATAAAGCCCTTTTTGGTTCTCATTTAAAAGTAAGTAAGATCATGCAAGAAGTTGTAACAAATTATTTACTTGTATGATAAAATAAGAGTCCCTTGTTTTTCTTAAGATTGAATCTTTATATGCATTATTGATAGAATATCTTTTCTAGTTTATGTTATGTGCAATTATGAATTGATTACATTGACAGTATCATTTATAATCCTATTGATTTTGCATAAAAGAATTGATCAAGTATATTTTCTATACTTAACTTGCATCAAGATTCAATGAAGTATCTTTCCTTTATCAATGTATTTATTGGTTTTGATGCAAGTTTTTCTTTTCTACTTAGCTAGGTAAAGTTGTAAATAAACATCCAAACTCAAACAAATCGCAGTGTTCAGTTCTTATGGTGTCTCTGTGTCACATTTATGGGTAATGCCGTCACATTGAACCAAGTACCTCATGTCTAACATAGCTGCAACAATGATGTCTGGGCACCATCCTTCTAAATCATCGGGGAGTAATATGGGACATGTCGATGTTAAATCCACAGGAAGGGAAAATCTCCTCGGATACCTCATTAAAAAGATTAACTAAGAAGAAGGATGAGTCTATTGAAATAATTGTATGACGATTAGCACATGAGGCTTACTAACAATGTGAGTCTAAATTAGAGATGGCTTGTAAATAGGGCAACTAGTCTGAATCAAAAAGTCTATCTACCATATGCTCTCACCTCGTCTTCGTGAATCTTAGTGATCGAAAAGCACTAGGGGAATTAGGAACGAACTTACTCATGAAATTATTTAATTTGTCTCGCGGAAGCAAACTAGATTTCATGGGAAGACACCTGATAGGAATTCATCCACACTAGGACTAACTCACAAACACCTCTTTAGGTGTTTGTAGTAGTGAATTAATTTCCATCCCTCTTTCACTGAGTGGGTGGCAGCCGACAAAGAACTGTCTAGGGTAGGGAATAACCCTAGAAAGGGTTGGATACCAACTCACAGTTACATCAAACATAGTGCAAAATAGAACTACATAGTTTCATTCCCCGTGTAGTTGCATTCGAAGGAGGGGGGCCTCGATCCCATGGATACAAGGTATGTAGGCAGTCTAGACGGCGAAGGATGCCCACAATACTTAGGTCCCCTAGATGTAGGGTATTCTTATATAGATTTTGTGTAGTGATTTCTAAGTCATGTTAACAAGAGATTGTCTAGTTAGTTTTGTGCAGATGATAAGGATATAGTCACTCAGAAGAAAGCAAGTTGTCAAAAGTGAATGCAGGGCGTAATGAAGAACTTAAGGTATGTGTGATCAATTCTTCTTATAGGTTATCTTACGTAATGTACTCCCTCTTCACTAGGTTTAAATTGTCGATCCTTTAGGACTTGATGGTTTTAGAAAACTAAATTCAAGTCATCCCATCTCTATAACATGCATTTAGCACTTCTTAGAAAAATTTCACATTTCCTACATCTGTTAGATCAAAAATTTTATTCCTCAATATTTTTGAATTTAAAGTTTAGTATTATTTGGTTTAGGATGAGTTGGGTCCTTACATGTGGTATCAAAGCTTTTGGTTTGAACACTAGGCCTGAAGGTCCACTAACCTAAAGCATGGTCAGAATTAAGACATAAGGCTAATAGTATTCCCCCTCTTCCTATCTAATGATCACCCAGTTAATGATAAACATGGATAGAAACATGAGAAGAAAAGGAAATGATATGGTTGTAAGTAAACCCTCCCCAGAGGGTGAAGTTGATAGCTTGATGACAGTAATGGTATGTGTAACGAGACAACAATAGTTGGGTACATGACAACCGTGAGACTTGTGGATTCTCTTAATGGATCTTTCAATATAGAAAGATGATAAGGTTGTTCGAGGTTGTGTGGGGAATGCTTAGTGTGACATGGCGATTTATCATTATTCCCTACGTTGTCAAGACCATTGCATGATTTAGCTATTTAAGTGATAGAAGCTTGCCTTGTTCCCTACTCCCTTTAGGTGGCCATGTTGTAAGGCTACATGGTGGTTGTAATGTGTAAATTTCGTGAGATTGTTGAATTTCTTATTCTTGGTTTTACTTAAGTGTTAAGCCAGCAGTGTTTTGTTCTGAGATAGTCCTTTTGCCTCAAGAACTTGTTCTTGTTTAAATTTGGGATGTTGCAATGATTGCTATCTTTAATCATCACTTCTTTTTGGCTTTTTTTATTTAGTGTATTTTGATTGAGGATTTAACTTATGGACTTGTTTTACTTAGTCTTTCTTAAATTTGAGGTATTTTATTGTTGCACCTATTGGCATGTGTGGAGTAATGTGAGTTCAATAAACTGCCATGTTCAGGAGGGGCCCTTGGCAAGTTGTATGGGGGAGTAGGTGTCCTGGGGAGATTCTATTGTGAGGATGGGGTTGTACATGGGATTGGTATGGGATAGTCATAATCTATCCATTTCGCTAGATCTATGTGAGGATAATACCTTAAACGAATGCGAGAAAGGTATTTCTTGGTTACTTGGCACTAAGATATCAATGATATTGGCTTTCCTTGGAGGTGAGACTATATGATGAGTACTAGAGACAACTATTGACTTTTGAGAAATTGATGACATTCATGGACTCCTAGTGTGGTAAGCTACTACCAATTGTAGAATGTAAGCACTACTTTTGGATAACAAGCCCTAAGGTGGCACCAATTGATGTGATAGTTGCGAAGAGAGAGATGGACGGAAAGTTTGGGAAAGATGTTGATGTGGCAGTCTCTATAAATCAGCATGCATGACCACTTGAATTGTTACCTTTCACTTGAATGTTGATGTGTGTGCTTGAGAATGAATTCATTTTAAGAGTAATGTTTATATGATATTGGAATAATGGAAGTCACTAGTACTCAAAAGAATCCCCGGGGTGGATTACTTGTACCTAGCTTTACCAAAAACTGAGGTGTGTACAAGTTGATATTGTGTATCCCTGGTTGACATCCTTAGCATAGTTCTTGGGTGGGTACTGTGGTCTCCCAGAAGTGACTCATGGACTTGTATTGATCCTGAAGGAGTCAAAAGTCTCTGGCCAGAGAATAATGATTCTTGTCCTATTTATCCTGTATGGCTATTATGTTTACCTATTGGAAATTTTTTGATTCGTTTAACTAGTATAGGCCGTTTAGCCATTATTTTGGAGAATTGTGCAAAATCAAAAGGTGTAATTCAAATTTATTGATAGAGGAACTAGGAGAAGACAAATATGATGACCTTAAAGAAGAAAAAAAAATGCAAAAAGAAAAAAATGAGGAACTCGAAGCAGAGTTGACATTGTTTGAAGATATTGAAGACTTGAAGGGTTGGAATAGAGGAATAGAAGAACGTTTGAAAGAATTGAAAATGGAAAATAGTTTACAAAAGAGTGAAATAGTAGGATTCAAAGAACATGTTAATCAGTTGGAGAAGTCACTTGTAGCATGCAGAGAAGAAAATGAAAATTTGAAATCTAAGCCTGAACCTTGTGATGTTTCGTGATGTTGCAGAAGTTTCTTTAGAAGATGAAAGTGAAGATAACAGTGTGACTAAACTATATATTCTAGTTTACCCAAAGGACAGAAGAGCCCGGTTGGCTTTATTTCAGTATGTCCCGTTTTGGACACTTTAGCCCGAATTGGCTATTTCCTGAGTACTCAGATAGACTAAGAGAATATAATTCTTCTAATCTATAGTGATGCATCATTCCTCTTGGATTCTAGCAAATGTTGTAGTAAACTTCAAACATAACTAAAATTTTTGATAATCATGGATTACCAAGGGAGTATCTATTTACCACACTTAGAAAGTTGATTTATCTTTGACGATGGAATTTTAAAGTGAATTTCAAGAATTGTAATAAGAGTAAAGGAGGTTTTAAAATGAGAGAAAGTTAAGGATAGGAATAATAAGATCCGACAGTTGGACCTTGAGTACGATAGGATTTCCATTATGATCAAGTATGATTGAAAGGAAAGGAGAACAATAAATGTGACCCTCTTATGCAGGAGAGAAACTAACTTGAAGATGGATTAGGAAGATAACTCGGTATAAAGAAATAAAATTATTTAATGACAACTTTAGATAGGATCAATTATATCTATGAATATTTTACTCTCTATGACGGAAAACAGTTGGGAACCAAAGTGAGGAGCAATTGTACTTAGCTTTATTATGGAATAAGGTAAGAGCCTTCTTATATGGAAAGGAATCTCTTGAAGAGATGTTAGAAAGTAATAATATTTTGATTCTCGCAATTGATATGATAATAATTTGACCCCTTGACATTGAATCTATTTTGGAATACTTTCACTTCATTTCCTCTTGAATATACCATTCTCATAACAAATCCATGAGCATGGGAGATGTTTTACCTTAATCAATTCACATGTGGAATGACACATGTTTGATGACTTCATTCCATGATATAAATCATGAAAAAGTTATATTAGCTAGTTATCATGACACTCTTGTAAGTTAGATTTATTCCTTAATTTTTATACATTTATTCACTTATTGTTGCATTTAAAAGGTTCCTAAAGATAATTATGAGGGAGTTGCTTACACGATGAAGTAATGATTTAAAAATGTAGTATTAGGTAACTTATGATCATTTATTACTTTAATTTGCATTGATAAAAAAATTTACGTTGTGATGAATCGCTGCATACCAACATGACAATCTTAGAAGCATGGCTAAACAGCACCATGATTAACATCATAACATGATATGTCTAACAACCTCTGCAAGTGTTTATTCTAGACATAGGAAAATTTGAATGAACAAGTATACTAGAATAATCAACACTCCCGACTCAAGGGCAAGCTACAAGGATATGGTCAAATAGGTTTGAAAAGTTAAAGTAGTTTCTTAAACTCACATTGTCATGATAATAAATAGATACTTTATCATTTTGGAACCTAGTAGAATTTTGATTGCAAACTATAACTTCAATGATGTTTAGATGATATAGACAATTATACTTAGATGATACTCTATGATAAATTGCTTGTTGAAGGATGGACTTTAAAAGTAGACAAGTATACTGATGTAAGCGATGCTTATTTCTATGAACTTAAATATGTGTATGTTTTGACCTTATTTCTGATATCCATCAGGACGATGCATAAATTTAGGGGAGAGAGATGTCACAACCCACCTTTGATTTTTGAATTAGAATTAAAAATTGTAGGTATTTTATTTTCAAACAACATAAAATCTAGCTAAATTAAATAATAAAAATATAGCCTATTTAAAAGAACAAAATAATGAACAATTTTTAAATGAATAAATGAGGTGAGGACACTTCTAGAAAGGGCAATAAATGAGCAACTTTCCCCCCTCATCCTCAAGTCAAGACTCCAATTTATGAGATGAGTTATTTTTCTCCTTGAATTTATGACTATTGGAAAATTGGAAAGTCCTTTTCCCAAAAGAATTGAATGGCAATTTGGAAAAGAGAGAGAGGGCAACTAATTGGAAGACTTGACTCAAGACTTGGAGTTTCCTCCATATGGGTCAAGTTTTTCTATAAATTGCATGGATTTTTGAAGAAGAGACATGGGAAAACTAGTTTCGACTGCTGGAAAATTCTGTAAGAACTCTCCTCTCTAAAATTGTGTTTCTTTTCTTTTGAAATTTTAGTTCTTGAATTATGTTAGTTCAATTTTAGTTTTAGATTCATTTTGAGGATTGAATTGAATCATAAAAGGATTTGTGTATAAGTTTTTGTGAAGGTTCTATGTAACTAATTGTGTTGATATAAACCCCTTTTCCATTATGCTACGATAGATGTCCATACCCATTTCTTGATATTTTTTAAAGTCTATCATGACATTCCATGAAATCACATTTTATTTAGTCATTTTGTCAAATGGTTCACATGCCTTGTCTATGCTTCCACATTTCGCATACATATTTACAACTTGCAACTACAACATTTGACAAAATTCCTCCTTCCCTCATGTCTTGATGGACGTCCATATCCTCATTCAAGCTTCACAGGGATGAAGTATGCTGGCAAAGGATGAGGAGTTGGGCTTTACAGATGCCAGTTGGAAGTCTTAACAGAACATGTTATTATAGTGTCAGCTAATTTTTTAGACTGCTTCATTTAGCATCATTAATAATCTCCACAAGAATATTGTCACTATATAAAATGATAGAAAATAATTATATATATTAAGTAAAGATGGTTGATATATAAAAGGGAAAAGTAAAGAAATGTGAGATAATAGAAAAATATATAAAAGGGAAGAAAATGAATAGGTAAAGGAAAGCATAATTTGGTAATTAATAAGTAGATGAGGGAAAAATATGAATGGATATAATAAGATGAGGAAAAGAACATGAATTGAATTGTATGTTGCAATGAATAGCCTCTTTTGACAATTCTATGTATTTGGATTCCTTTGGCATTGAATATCTAGTTTAGTATCATTAGTCACATTTCACTAAATAATTAGTTGACCTACAGTCTTTCAGTTACAAGATGAAATTTGAAATTTAATAAAGAAAATTAAAGTAAAAAATAACTAAAAATTATTTACTTTCTTACATCATCACCACTTGAATCTAAGTGTGATAAATTGTAAGTAGGGTTGAGAATCCATTATCATTATTTTGGTGTGTATAGAAAATATCTAGTAATGACAAATTGCTCCACATTATATGTTGTTCTATAAAACTTTAATTTTGAGGTGTGAAAGCCTCATTTCTTTTTAAATCTTGAATCATCAAACACATGGAATGGGTATTTATTCTACCTATTGCAATGAATTATAAACTTACAAACATTAAGGTTCAACAATTAAGTAGTAAAAACAATTGACAATATTCATAAACTATTAAATTGTGTAATATTTTATTATTAAGGTTAGTAAACTACATAATTAAATGTGATTAATAAAATTGAGGAAGAATTAAATGTGGTAGAAATGTATATAATGGATAGTGTATGGAATAAAAGAGTTAGTATTAATAAATAATAGAAAAAATGTATAGGGATGGTAAAAGGTAGGATATGTGGAGTAATATGTGGAGGATTAATGAAATTTGAGACAATGAGTGGAGTAGTGTGGAAATTGAGAGGTGGGTGAAGTAGATTAAGTGTTGAGGATGTATAAGTAGATGCATATTATAATAAAGGTAGAGATTGAGAAAATGAGATGGTGAAATTGAATGAGGATTAAGTAAATTAAGGGAAAAAAAAAAAGAGTTAGAAAAATTAGTATGAAAATGATGTATAAATGAAATGGTGTGAATGGAGAATTATTAAATAATAAGAAGGAAATGAAGGGAGAAGAATTTGGAGGTATGGTAATAGAGATAGAAGTGTGATGATAAATAAATGAAAATGTGGGAGAGCGTATAACAAACGAGGATTATAAGATGGGTATAGATATGTAATAAGAATTAGTAGAAGATGTAAGTGAAGGTGTGTAGGAGTGACTTAAATTATGAAGTATGAAAGAGATAGTGATATAATGTAAGGTGAGATGTTATATGTGTGAAGTAAGAAAGTGGAGAATGTAAAAACAAGAGAAAATTGATGAATAAATTAATATAGAAGGTGTGTGAAAGAGAAATATAAAAATGTATAAATGAGTAATAGGGTGATGATGAAATATAATAAGATATGAGTAAAGATAATACAAAAGAAGTAAATTATAAAGTAGAAATAAATTTAGAATAAGTGAAGTAAAGAAATGATTATCCAAACTAGATAATGAAGCAAATATAGCTGTAAACATAAGGGGGTTATACTATATGATTAGGAAGGAATAATAAGATGAAAGATAAGTAAAATTCAATAAAGAGAATTGTTAAAAATATGGATATATCTGCAAAAGAATAAGTGGATAGGATGATTTGGAAAATAAGTAAATGAGGAAATCCTTCAATGGTATTAGAATAGATCGTTATGTATTTAATTGATCAAGTATCCTTCAAAGCCTCATGCTTTTTGAATTAATGAAAGAAAAGTATTATTATGAATGCATAGATCATAAATATATTAAAGGTTGATCATTCATTTATTATAGTTGTCTTGTAAGTTATAAGTAGTTCAATCGTAAAATGATATTTCTAATCATGATGTTAGGATATAAAGTACTTAATGATTGGTGAAAGTTTATTAACAATGAAGGTTAGTTAGTTTTGTTAAAGTATAAACCTATTTAGGGAGTATCAAGTAAACCTCTTGTTGGGATAACTATCTTAATTTACAACTTTTATTAAGCCCTTTTTGGTTCTCATTTAAAACTAAGTTAGTAAGATCATGCAAGAAGTTGTAACAAATTATTTACTTGTATGATAAAATAAGAGTCCCTTGTTTTTCTTAAGACTGAATCTTTATATGCATTATTGATAGAATATCTTTTCTAGTTTATGTTATGTGCAATTATGAATTGATTACATCGATTGTATCATTTATAGTCCTATTCATTTTGCATAAAAGAATTGATCAAGCATATTTTCTATACTTAACTTGCATCAAGATTCAATGAAGTATCTTTCCTTTATCAGTTTATTTATTAGTTTTGATGCAAGTTTTTTTTTTTTACTTAGCTAGGTAAACTTGTAAATAAACGTCCAAACTCAAACAAATCATAGTGTTCAATTTTTATGGTATCTCTATGTCACATTTACAGGTAATGTCATCGTGTTGAACCAAGTACCTCACGCCTTACAAAGCTACAACAATGACGTCTAGGCACCATCCCACTAAATCATCAAGGAGTAATAAGGGACATGTCGATGTTAAATCTACAAGAAGGGAAAATCTCCTCGGATACCTCATTAAAAAGATTAACTAAAAAAAAGGATAAGTCTATTGAAATAATTGTATGATGATTAGCACGTGAGCCTTACTAACAACACGAGTCTAAATCAGAGATGGCTTGTAAATAGGGCAACTAGTCTGAATAAAAAATGCTATCTACCATATGCTCTCACCTCAGCTTCATGAATCTTAGTGATCAGAAAGTACTAGGGCAATAAAGAACTAACTTAATCATGAAATTATTTAATTTGTCTTGCAGAAGAAAACTAGATTTCATGTGCAGACACCTGATAGGGATTCATCCACACTAGCACTAACTGACAAACACCTCTTTAGGTGTTTGTGGTAGTAAACTAATTTTTGTCCCTGTTTCACTGAGTGGGTGGTAGCCAATGAAGAACTATCTGGGGTAGGGAATAACCCTAGAAAGGGATCGATACCAGCTCACAGCTACATCAAACATAGTGCAAAACAGAACTACATATTCGCATTCCCCATGTAGTTACATTTGAAGGAGGGGGGCCTTGATCCCGTGGATATAGGGTATGTAGGCAGTTTGGACGGCAAAGGATGCCCCCAATACTCAGGTCCCCTGGATGTAGGGTATTCTTATATAGGTTTTGTGTAGTGAGTTCTAAGTGATGTTAACAATAGATTGTCTAGTTAGTTTTGTGTAGATGAAAAGGATATAGTCACTTGGAAGAAAGCAAGTTGTCAGAAGTGAATGCAGGGAGTAACAAAGAACTTAAGGTATGTGTGATCCATTGTTCTTATACGTTAGCTTGTGTAATGTACTCCCTCTTCACTAGGTTTAAATTGGTGATCCTTTAGGACTTGATGGTTTTAGAAAACTAAATTCAAGTCATCCCATCTCTATAACATGCATTTAGCACTTCTTAGAAAAATTTCACATTTCCTGAATCTGTTAGATCAAAAAATTTATTCCTCGATATTTTTGAATTTAGAGTTTAGTATTACTTGGTTTAGTATGAGTTGGGTCCTTACACCGATGCCACCCCTTCATGCCACTGCCACAGCTACAGGGAGGTTCTGCTCATCCAGATCCATAACTGCAAAAGGTTGAACTCCTTCATCAGGGTACTCCAAAGCATACCAAGGCATTCCTAGAGCTAAATCAAGGGCATGAATCCTTAGAAATTGGATCACCGTGAACACATCCTTTATCCTATCATCTATTTTCTTGGAAATTAGAAAGCAATGAGACTGCAAGACATCATCAATGTCACTACTGTTCAGAGATTTTATATGGCTTGCAAGGCTGTATAAATAGCTTACTGCAAGGTAGAAGTGCGCAGGGATGCAAGATTGAAGAGACCCCTGATAAGAGCCTCCCCCTGTTCCATTCTATAAGTAGACACCACTGTTTCCCACCTTTCAAGAGTGTAAATGTTTTTATAAAATAGTCTTGATGCTAGAGCATGCACAAACTCACCATCCATAGCCAGGTCCATAATGTTGGATAAGAGCTGGGAGACCACATCTGAGTAAATTAGCACACGCCCCTCATAACCTCTTTGATAGGGAGGACTCTAGGCTGCCTGCTTCTGTATCCTGTAGGTGTACAAGACTATTTGACAACACTAGCCTTCCTACCAATTCAAAGTGCTAACAAACATCTTTCTACAAAAATGTCAGCAAATTTACTTAACTCTTTGCAGAGATGGAAAACTCTATTTCTCTGCTTGGTGTGGGACACATACCTTGTCCTCACTACTTCCAAGATTTTGTCTCAATGGTACATAACTCTCTGAGCCTGTTGCCCACCCTTCTCACTCTATTCAAGGGTCTAGACTGCTTGGTGCTCACTTTCTTCCTCTCTATTTTCCACCCCTGCAAGTCTATTTTCCTACTTGTCTATCTAGCCGGACTCCTTACTGAGCTCGCCTAGAACAAGCATGCATTGCCTCTAGCCAACAAACCGACCACCCCACAAAAGAAAAACAAACAAAAAACATGGCTTTGCTTGATGTCCTCCATACTGTATAGTGGAACTTAAAGAATCATCAAAATAGAGTCATGGTTTGCAAAAGAGAACAAAATTTGCAGAAACAGAAATGATTAACCAACAACAGAATAGTAAACTGAAAACCGAAAAGAAATACACAGATTGATCGAACTACTGAATTTGATTTTTATTCAAAATTGTCTTTACATCAGAATGCTTCTCAAATCAAAATCTTTTTCTTGTTTCTTCTGCTGCCCCCCCCCTCATACAGAAAGAAAGCTGCATTTTATAAGTATTCCATGTCCGTTATAGGACGGTTCAATCACCAGATGGTTCCTATTCTAACTGTCGGTTCAGTTCTGTGCTATCGGCAAGATAATTATGATGTCTCACTGAAACAGACATCTACTTTCCCATCGGCAAGACCCTACCCTGTCAGCGAGTCTTTATCTTCATTGGCCGATAGCCTTTGTTTGGCCGATACCGCCCTTGACTCCATTTGATCTCCATCGGTAAAGCATGCATTATCGGTCACACGTTACTCCCTCCTTTTGATATGCTTTTTCACATCGATAACTAGCATCCAATGTTAGACTTTGGTTTCACTCATCGGCCAGAATTTACTATCAGCGCAACTTAATTCTTCCCTTCCGATGACCATCCATTATGACAATGACTTTACACGAAAATAAAACACTAAACTTTCCCCCATCAGTGAAACCTTGATCTCCATCACTCCGATCGGTCAGACCTACCTCCATCGGTAGAATGTTCTCCTTGCTTGCTGATATCCATTATCTTCCCGATGGTTAGTACCCTCGGCCAGACCTGTGTCTTCAGCCTAACCATAATATCTCCTTCTGATATGCATCTCACTCCGATGAACCCACTACTCCATTCAAAATGAATGAACCTTGCCGTGGAACCATTAAACTTCAATAGTGAGGTTCAATCGCAAGGTTCAATGAAGCGGTTCGATGGAAAAGTTCAACCGCGGGGTTCAACCGAATGGTTGAACTGCCAAGTTCAACGGAATGGTTCAACTACCAAGTTCAATGGAAAGGTTCAATTTCAAGGTTCAATGGAATGGTTCAATTTCAAGGTTCAACGGAATGGTTCAATTGTTGAACAAAATGTCGAACACCTTCAAAATGCTCAAAAAACTCCAAATACAAAAACACAAATGGCAAACTCAAAATTGACAAACCAAAAAAACTATGTATGGCTGTATTGAGCCTTGGTGCTCCTGCACCATACTCCCCCTGTGCGGAAAGAAACTAGGTCACGTCTGGTGATAATGAGGCAAAATCAATGCCCCTCTTTTTGAATTCTGACTCTACAACCCAGGTAGCTTCTACTTCAGGCAACTGCTTCCATTTGATCAAATGCTCCATGTAGACACCATGTCTAGTTTGCTTCTGTACTCGTGAATCTAGTATCCTCTCTGCCTGCAGTTTGGGTTTTAGTGGCAAAGTCACATCTTTGACTGTCTGTTCCTTCTCTGAAATGGATCCATTTGCTGCTGACTGAGGACCCCTGTATTTCACCAGGTCTTGGACATTAAACACTGGTGAGATTGCCAAATCTTCTGGTAATTCAATTCTGTATGCATTATTTCCATACGTGTTCAGGATTCTACAAGGACCAATTCTCCTCATCTGTAGTTTGGTTGGCATTCCTTTCTCCATTCTGGCTTTGTTCAAGTGCACCATAACCAGATCACCAACCTCAAACTGAATATCCCTTCTGTGGGCATCTACTCTGTTCTTGATCTTCTGTGTGTTCTCTATCAAGGTTTTCTTCACCTGTTCATGCACTTCTTTCATGGATTGTGCAAAATCCTCTACATGTCCACTTCTGTTCTCCATGTTTCCCATATTCCTAAGCTCACATACACCTCTGGGACGCATTCCATAGACTATTTCGAATGGACTCTTGCCAGTAGTCTTATTTACACTGTCATTATACGCAAATTATGCCTGATGAATGACAAGATCCCAACTCTGTCCATATTCTTTGGTTATACACCTTAACAGGTTGCCCAATGTCCTGTTTACCACCTCTATCTGACCATCTATCTATGGGTGATATGCTGAACTGAATGACAAATTTGTTCCCAATCTCTGCCACAATGTTTTCTAGAAATGCCCCATGAATTTAGCATCTCTGTCAGACACAATACTTGCTAGAAGTCCATGAATCCTTATCACTTCTCTGAAAAACAAGTGTGCTATATGACTGGCATCATGAGTCACTTTACAGGGAATGAAATGACTCATCTTGCTAAACCTGTCCACTACGACATATATGCTATCATAACCAGTCTTGGTCTTAGGCAAACCAACTACAAAATCCATACTTACACATTCCCATGGCCTGGAAGGAATGGGTAAGGGTTGGTACAGTCCTGCATTTGAAGTGGTTCCCTTGGCCTTCTGACATATGATACACTGCTCTACATACCTTCTGATGTCTCTGTGCATCCTTGGCCAATAATAGAACCTTTGAACTAGCTCCAGTGTCTTGTTCAGACCAAAATGGCCACTCAGACTACCATTGTGCTTCTCTTGTATGAGATTTTCTCTCATAGATCCTCTTGGCACACATAATTGTCCACCTTTGAATAGTAATCCCTACTGTAAGGTGAAATCTGCAAACTCACTGTGAAAGTGATTCCCAAAATCTTGACATACCTTGTATGCCTCAGCAAAATCTTCATCATCTTGGTAAAGATTCTTGAAATCTTCAACTCCAATGCTCTTCAATTACACTTCCTGTACTATGAGCAATCTTCTGCTCAAAGCATCTGCAACTCTGTTCAGCTGCCCCTTCTTATGCTTAATTGTAAAAGTATAAGATTGCAGGTACTCCATCCATTTGATATGCCTGCTGCTTAACTTATCCTGTGAGTTTAGAAAACTCAGAGCTTGGTTATCTATGTAGACAACAAATTCTTTAGGCAGAAGATAATGTCTCCACTTCCTTAATGCTTGGACTAGAGCATACAACTCTAAGTCATATGAAGAGTACTTACTCTTTGCTTCATTCAGCCTTTCACTGAAAAAGGCTACAGGTCTGTTTTCCTTATTTAGCACTGCCCCTACAGCTATATTACTTGCATCACATTCAATAGTAAATAGCTTATCAAAACTAGGCAACAACAAAATAGGTTGGGTTGCTACCTCTTTCTTCAACCTTTCAAAACTTCTATCTGCAGCTGGTGTCCACCTAAAATTTGCTTTCATTTCACCCTTAATTGTATCCAACATGGGTGCACATATTCCACTGAAATTTTTGATAAACTTTCTGTAAAACTGGGCTAAACCATGAAAACTTCTCACCTCTGTGGCTGCTTTGGGAGTAGGCCAGCTCAATATGGCTTCTACTTTGGACTTGTCCATCTTCAACTCTCCCTGGGACACCACAAAACCAAGGTATACCAATTCCTATTTCATGAATTCACACTTCTCCAGATTGATGGTTAGTTGTTCATCATGTAATTTTTGTAAAACAATATTTACATGTTCTAGATGTTCTTCCTTGGTCTGAGTAAAAATTAGAATGTCATCTAGAAAAATAACAACAAATTTACCAATGTAATCCTTTAGGACTTCATTCATGAGTCTCATAAAGGTGCTGGGTGCATTTGATAGACCAAATGGCATAACAAGCCATTCATATAGTCGTTCTGTGGTCTTGAAGGCTATCTTCCACTCATCACCTTCCTTAATTCTTATTTGGTGGTAACCACTCTTCAGGTCTATCTTGGTGAAATACTTTGCTTTTCCAATACAGTCCAGGAGATCTTCAATTCTGGGAATTGGGAATCTATACCTTATAGTTATCTTGTTTATGGCTCTGACATCTGTGCACAATCTCCATGATCCTCCTTTCTTGGGTGCCAACACTGTGGGCACTGCACAAGGACTAATACTCTTCCTGATCAATCCTTGATCTAGCAACTCCTGTACTTGTCTAGAAATCTCTTTGTGCTGATCTGGAGTCAACTTGTAAGGTGCCTTGTTTGGCAAAGATGCTCCTGGAATCAGGTCTATCTGATGGCTTATTGCTCTCTGTGGAGGCAATGTGGCTGGTGTACCATCACTGATTATGCCTTCATACTTCTCCAGTATAGGCTGCACTTCTTTGGGAATCTTTGTCTTCTTATCTTGCTATCCTTCTTTTGGTTTCACTATGATGGCATAACCAATACCATCCTCCTTAAGAGTATTCAGAAACTCTTTTCCACTCACAACAAAGATATTAGGACTCTTTGTCTGAACTGCATCTTCATCCTCCAATGACTGAATCTTATAGGTGACACCATCTTTCTGAAAAGAATAAGCATTCTTCTCACCATCATGTACTGCTTTTCGGTCATACTGCCATGGTCTGCCCAATAAGAGATGGCATGCATCCATGGGTAGTATATCACATAATACCTTATCCTTATAGCCACCTATACTAAACTCTACCCAACTTTGTTCATTCACTACCACATGTTGACCCTTATTCAACCATGTGACTCTATATGGGTTTGCATGAGTAATTCTTTTCAAATTCAGTTTCCTGACTACCTCATCAGAAATAATATTATCAGTAGATCTTGAGTCTATGATAATTTTACATACCTTATTCAAAATCTTGCACTTGATTCTGAATAGTGCTCTCCTCTGGCTTGGTTCAGACTTTACTGGTTCCTTCATCAAGGTTCTCCTTATCATCAGGTTCTCTCCATCTTCTGAGTTCAGATTGACCTCAGGTGACTGGCTACTGGATGCATTATCTTGGACATAGTGATTTCTCTTATCACCTCCTTGAGAAGAGGATGTGGCCTTTTTTGGACACCTATATGCTGGATGACCTAGATTGCCATAGTTATAACACTTCATGTTGGTGAAATAGGATCCTCTACCTGATCCTCCTGACCTTCCTCTTTTAGATCCTCTTCCTCTGTGGTTTCCTCTACCACTCGACTCCCCACTCTGCTCTGTGAGTTTGGATTCTGCTTGGGATCTATTGTCAGTATTTCTTCCACCAAAACCTCCTCTGTGTCCTCTGTTATCTCTGCCTCTTCCTCTTCCTCTGCTATTTGAGTCTTGTTTCCTCTTGTTCTTTTCCTCCACTTTCAGTGCCAGCTGATAGCATTTTTGCACTATTGTAGGACACAACAAACTGATTTCTTCTTGTATATTCCACTTTAGACCATTAAGGTACCTTGCTACCTTTATGCTTTCATCCTCCATTACTTTGGACCTTAAGCATAGCTTTTGGAATTCTTCAGTATATGCACTGACATCTAATTCATTTTGTCTCAGATTCTATCTCTTCCTGTGCAGCTGTATTTCATAATCTTCTAGCATATATGCTTCTTTGATTTTAGCTACCATTCCCTTCCAAGTAGCTATGGGCTTCTTATCTTCTTTTGCTCTTTCAGTCTGCACAAATTTCCACCAGGTTAAGGCAGCTCCCCTGAGTTTGGATTTGGCCACCTTTGCTTTCCATGCCTCGCTTACAGCATCACATTCAAAGTGATTTTCAAGTCCTTCTATCCACTCCATGACCAAATCTAGGTCCATTTTCCCACTGAAAAGTGGTACTCCTTCCAATGTTTTACCACTCATTGCTTTCAAAGCTTTCAAGAATGGTTCTTCATCCAACTTAGGATCAGGTGTGGGCTCTTCATCTTCTACAGACACACCATTCCCTTTATCCTCAGAATATTTAACTCTCTAGCTGACTTCTTCAGTCTTTTGCAACATTAAGCCTAGCTTACTCTCCATTTCTGCTAGTCTTTCTTGTAGGAGTCTATTCTCCTCTTCTTGATCTTCAACCTTCTTTGCTAACTCTGTATTAGTCACCATTTTCTTGGATGAACTAATAGACTCACTTGAACTCGGTGATGACATACAACTCTCCTATTCCTATCTAGGAATAACCCAAATCTAACTGCTCTGATACCAATTTGATAGGGAGGACTCTAGGCTACCTGCTTCTGTATCCTATAGGTGTACAAGACTATTTGACAACACTAGCCTTCCTACCAATTCAAAGTGCTAACAGACATCTTTCTACAAAAATGTCAGGAAATTTACTTAACTCTTTGCAGAGATGGAAAACTCTATTTCTCTGCTTGGTGTGGGACACATACCTTGTCCTCACTGCTTCCAAGATTCTGCCTCAATGGCACATAACTCTCTGAGCCCATTGCCCACCCTTCTCACTCTGTTCAAGGGTCTGGACTGCTTGGTTCTCACTTTCTTCCTCTCTATTTTCCATCCCTGCAAGTCTATTTTCCTACTTGTCTATCTAGCTGGACTCCTTACTGAGCTCGCCTAGAACAAGCATGCATTGCCTCTAGCCGGCAAACCGACCACCCCACAAAAGAAAAACAAACAAAAAACATGGCTCTGCTTGATGTCCTCCATACTGTACAGTGGAACTTGAGGAATCATCAAAACAGAGTCATGGTTTCCAAAAGAGAACAAAATTTGCAGAAACAAAAATGATTAACCTACAACAGAATAGTAAACTGAAAAAAGAAAAGAAATACACAAATTGATTGAACTACTGAATTTGATTTTTATAAAAAATTGCCTTTACATCAGAATGCTTCTCAAATCAAAATCTTTTTCTTGTTTCTTCTGCTGCCCCCCCCTCATACAGAAAGAAAGCTGCATTTTATAAGTATTCCATGTCCGTTACAGGACGGTTCAATCACCAGACGGTTCGTATTCTAACTGTCGGTTCAGTTCTGTGCTATCGGCAAGATAATTGTGATGTCTCACCGAAACAGACATCTACTTTCCCATCGGCAAGACCCTACCCTGTCGGCGAGTCTTTATCTTCATTGGCCGATAGCCTTTGTTTGGCCGATACCACCTTGACTCCATTTGACCTCCATCGGTAAAACATGCATTATCGGTCACACATTACTCCCTCCTTCCGATATGCTTTAACACATTGATAACTAGCATCCAATGTTAGACTTTGGTTTTGCTCATCAGCCAGACTTTACTATCGGTGCAACTTAATTCTTCCCTTCCGATGACCATCCATTATGCCGATGACTTTACACCAAAATAAAACACTAAACTTTCCCCCATCGGTGAAACCTTGATCTCCATCACTCTGATCGGTCAGACCTACCTCCATCAGTAGAACGTTCTCCTTGCTTGCCGATATCCATTATCTTCCTGATGGTTAGTACCCTCAGCCAGACCTGTGTCTTCGGCCTAACCATAATATCTCCTTCCGATATGCATCTCACTCCGATGAACCCACTACTCCATTCAAAATAAATGAAGCTTGCCGTGGAACCATTGAACTTCAATAGTGAGGTTCAATCGCAAGGTTCAACGAAGCGGTTCAATGGAAAAGTTCAACCGCGGGGTTCAACTGAATGGTTCAACTGCCAAGTTCAACGGAAGGGTTCAATTTCAAGGTTCAACGGAATGGTTCAATTTCAAGGTTCAACGGAATGGTTCAACTGTTGAACAAAATGCCGAACACCTTCAAAATGCTCGAAAAACTCCAAATAAAAAAACACAAATGGCAAACTCAAAATTGACAAACCAAAAAAACTATGTACGGTTGCATTGAGCCTTGGTGCTCCTGCACCACTCTTATCCAAGCATGGCCAACTATATTTCTAACTTCAAACTGGATAAGGGTGAAATCCCAGTCAAGTAGAGTCATCAAGTCTGCCAACTTAACCGTCCCTCTAATCTCTAGTTCCCAATTAAGAGATGGGAAAAATAGTCTTTGGTTGAGGTGTGTGTCAGCCATATAGACTACCTGTTAGAGGTGGATAGAAAATAAAGGTAGGAAAGCTGCAGGAAAGGAATGACGACAGAAGAAAATGCAGAATAAGGTAAGAAAGTGGCTAAAGTAAAAGAATCAAAATCCTTTATCAAAGCCAACAACACCATATGTAGTAGGAATGAAAGCACCATGTCATCTTGATAGAAGTATGTTGGCAATGGACAGGGATGACATCATGGGATCAGAGAGCACTAGGGACTAGATTTGAAGTACACTACTAAAAGGAGGCCACCATTTGGAACTTGCAACGTGTCCTCTGCTAGTACTTCTCAGTAAAAGAGATGAATCCATTGTGCCACCAAAGAAATCTCAATTCATTAGAGCAGTTAAGACTAGTCACTTCCCATTAAGATGGTGTATTATGAGGATAGATTTGCAATCCCTGCCTGCCCACAAAAATAGCTGGAATGACTTAAAAAGTCTTGATTCACTTACCCTCATGAGAGCTAGCAATCCTCTTCCACGGACTTGTCAGAAGTTGGACAAAAAGAGTTAATCCACATTTAATTGAAGGTACCAATCATGTCAGAGGGGCGATGCTAGGCCAAACCATATTCAAGCCAAACGGATGCCTATCACATATTTCATCTCATTCAATAGTAGATTTGAAAAGATGTATGCCATCTAAGAAATTACTTTATAAGAGATATCTTAAATATGCCATAATGACATTTCCAGGATAGATTAAAATCAAACCGAGCTACTACCCATCACTTCTTCCATCTCATCTGATAGGAGGTTTGATAAAATGTTTGAGTGGATTTGATCTCCAGGTGGGAATAGTACAGATGCTCTCTCAATCCCAACAGCTATATTTGCTAACAGGTCCGCCACCTTCTTGTCTTCAATCTGTGACAAATTAATTTCATTAAAAGATACTTATTTTTACTACTTCACACTTTTAAAGCTGTCGTTGTCATCTTTGTTGGAATATATTCTATTGTGATGAACCATTGTTCCAATAATTCCTCAAGAAAATTCTAAGGAATAAGCCTCGTTATTCGAACCCTTACAATGATTTTTTTTTAACATCGCTTAGTTAGAAGGGCATTCATTGAACAACAAAGCATGAGTAGCTTATGAAGGATAAAGAGGATGCTTTGTCCATACACCAATGTAGACAAATGTGATGAAATCCATATTTTTAGAATATATACATTTAGAATATCTAAAATTTAGTACAACTTCAGCAAAGTAGATAACCTCAATTTTAAGACACGATAAAGACAACTCTTCTATGACATGTGTTTGGAATCTATATATCTAAAAGAAAAGTTAAAGGTCAGATTGAGGGAGAGTGCTTGATATGATATTTGTAGACTTTATAGGAATGCAATAAAGAAAATGGTCCAAGTTCAGTGCATCTAATCTTTATACTACTTATTGTCTAGAAGGTTTTAGGTGCATTTTGTGAGGGCCTATATAAAAATCTTGTAGCCTCCTACAAATTTACAGGCATAAAAAGAACAAGAAAGTACTTGATCAATATGTATGTTCTAGTCTCTCTAAGTTCTCCCAACCACTTCAAGAAAAACTTTTATTTCTTGAAATAATAATTTATTTGCTAAAGAATTTGGGGGAACTCTAGGAGTCACTAAACACTTTCTTACAATGAATGAGATTTATGTCATTCTCTTCTTCATTGAAAGTGGAAAAGCTTTAGAGCTGTTATAATAAAAATCACTATAACGTATTTGTTTCTGTTAGTCTGTATAATCTGATTCCATGACAATTATGTTATAGATACATCTTTAAATTATGTCCTTGAATGTAATAATGTAGTATCTCATACCAAATACTGAAGTAAACATAATCTTTTAATTACTTTACTATGTTTTATTTCTTTTGTATGAATTAACTTTTTAAATTTCTTGTTCCATGTGAATGTAATGTCTGGTTAGAATATTTATACTCTTACATTAGTATAGATTGGTTGTGTTGCTAAATATAGATATGGAAAACTTAGGTGGAACTTTGTTTTTAAAATTATATAATTCCATTTTAATTTTTTGTATTGTTCCAACTTCTTCCTATAGCTAATTTAAATTCACTGAGTTTTTCTTAAATATGCACCCGATTATAATTGCCACTCTTTACAAGATCTAACAAATATATTGGTAAACAGTAGGCATGCATTCATCTTTGCTTTTCATCCCATAGTTATGTATGTTAATCATAAAAACATGTCAACTTGTTAGAGTTTAGATAGATTGTCTGACATGCTGGTTTTGTTGACTGAGATGATTATGTTAAACAATAAATGGCAGAAAAATAAAATAGAGATTTGGAAAACAAGAACACAACACAACACAAATTTACAGTGGTTCACCATAAAGGCTACATCCACTCTCCAATTAGGGCAATATAGTATTCACAATCTCTCCAATCTGATACATCACAATACAACAACATGCTTTATATAAGAAAACATATAACAAAATGTGAAGAGTCAAGAGTCATTGGAGGGAAAAACCAAGTGACTCTTGGGTTTCACATTCAACAATCTCCCACTTGAAACCCAACATCTGCTTCTACGAACAATGATATCCCCTACATTTCCATTCCTATCATCACTTTGAAAACTCCACAGGCCTATCCCTTGGCCTGTCTCTCAGTAGTGCCGGCAAATCATTTATTAAGACATTGTGTAAACCCTATCTGTGGCCCCACGGCATCATAGTCCCTAAACTTGGCAAAAGACCCTTCTTCATCTTCATTATGCAATGCCCCAATCAAGTCATCTAGCCACAGGCTAGAACAAGTGCCCACCAAACCATTCAATGAAGAAGAAAAATCAACCCCACCATCAGACAATGCCTTCATCTCCTTAAACTTGATGTAATTAACCATCCCATCACCGTCCATATCAACTAGCGAATCATATTCTGGCAATCTGTAGCTGTCTGTACTTCCTACAAATGAAGTGAATACATAACAGACTGCAACTCCTTCGCAGTTATTAGTCCTTCACCATTCCATTCAAAAATAGCAAAAGTCTCTGCCAAATCTGGATCAACACCAAATTGAAAGCCTCTTCCACTTGCAATTCCAACTGCAACAACTCCTCCAAGCCCAAAACACAAAAATATACAGTAGATAAACAAAAATAAAACTAGAGATTCAAATAACACAACAATTCTAGAGCAATTCCACCAAATTCACTGCCAACTATGACAATAGTTTTCTTAGATTTAGTTGCTCCATTTTTCATATTGGTCAAAATATTTCCAGATGCACAAGTTTTGCTACTAGCACCATTACAAACTGATTCCAAACTTTCACTTTGATCACCATTACAAATGGTCTCAACTTCATTTACCTTCAAATTTTCACTCTCATTGCAATTAATTTCATTTGCCCCAATTACTTTGGCATCAACCTACCCATTATCATCTAACTGATCCCCAAAACTTTCATTGTCAAACATACTAAGAAAACCATTAACAATAGAATCAGTTTTAGCATCTAATTGATCTAAAAACCTTTGTTGGATAGTCCAAATTTCACCCAATGATGAATTTGAAGTAGGATGAAAAACTCCCACTTCAGCATGACTCTCTATTATATATAGGGTACCTAATTTTCTACCACTTGCAATTACCAAGGCCCCCCTTTTAACTTTGCATCTATTTGATTCAAAACTAATCTCACAACCTTGAGAACCCAATTGTCTAGTCAAGATTACATTTTGTTTGAGCTGGGGAACATATCTAACATCATGTAACAACCAATTATATCCATTTTTAAGTTTTAATGAAATATCCCCTTTGCCAACAACATCACAATATTCATTGTTACCAAGAAAAACCTTAACGAAGTCACTGATTTGTAGATTTTTGAAATACTCCTTGCACGGAGTAACATGAAATGATGAACCTGAATCAAACATCCAAACATTAGTTGGAATTTCTTTTTCGGTTAAAATAAGAACATATGCATCTTCTTGGTATGCTACATTGGATTCAATTTCCTTTGGTTGTTCTATTGTTTTCTTGTAAGACCAGTAGTTCCTTTTTATATGACCTTGCTTGCCACAAAACCAGCAAACACCATCTCTACCTTTAGATTTCGATCTTCCTTGCGACTTTCCATGCTTTGTTGGATTCTTCTATCATTTTGTTGCTCTTCCTCTATCTTCTACATTCAAAGTGCTACCCGATGTTGAGGTCTCACCTATGCTCTTCCTACGCATTTCTTCACTCAAAATTATACCAAAAACATCATCAAATTTTAACGTATTTAAACCAAAAATAGAATTACTAATAGCCATAACCAAGCTATCCCAACTTTCTGGCAAAGAGGAGAAAAGTAAAAGAGCCCAAACTTCTTCATCAAAACTTATATTTACCAAAGCTAACTGACTGGTAACTATATTAAAATTATTTAAATGTTCAGCTACATAACTACCTTCAACCATTTTCATATTAAACAACTGCCTTATTAAAAATACCATATTCAATGTGGAGGGATTCTCATACAACTTGTCCAAAATACTCATTAACTCTATAGATGTGGTTTCTTTAGATATGTTAAATGCTATAGATGGAGACAAGCACAATCGAATTGCTCCCAATGCTTTTCTATCCAAAATATTCCAATCTTCATCTGGCATATTAGTTGGTTTCTTTGCCTTACCATGTAATGGTCTCCACAAATCTTTTTGGTATAGAAATTCCTCCATCTACATCTTCCACAATGGATAATTATGGCCATTGAACCTTTTGATCCTTCCTTCTTCAATCGGCATTACTCCCACTCCAACTCAAACCTCTCCTACCAAATAATCGAGCACAACTAGCTTTGATACCAATTGTTAAACAATAAATGGCAAAAAAATAAAATAGAGATTCAGAAAACAAGAACACAACACAACACAACACAAATTTATAGTGGATCACCATAAAGGCTACATCCACTCTCCAAGCAGGGCAATATATTATTCACAATTTCTCCAATCTAATACATCACAATACAACAACATGCTTTATATAAGAAAACATATAACAAAATGTGAAGAGTCAAGAATCATTAGAGGGAAAAACCAAGTGACTGTTGGGTTTCACATTCAACAGATTATTGGTCATGGAGGAAACTGGGTTTATAAGACATTACAATGTAACACAAACATAGTATTTGACTTTTGAGCTTGGATAGTGTAGGCATGATGAAAAAATGTTGTACAACTTTAAGCCTTGAATTTTGAAGCAAGGAAACAAATTTCTGCACAAGGTGGAAGCATTTCTTCATAAGAATTGATTATAGAACTTGAGATATTACATAATGTAATTGCTATGGATTTAAACATTATCTAAGTTTAATATTAGTCAATGTGAATTTGATTGTATGTGTTGAGTGGGTTTGTAACTCCTGGAGAGTATATGGTTGTATAAACCATAGATGAGTTTGGTATTGAACTATTGTTTGAATGAGAAATTTATTCAACTGTTACCTTTGGTGTTCAATATACATAGAACCTTAGAATAAAGAAATATAACAAATGACCATATGTTTGAAGAAGAGAATCTTCTAATTATAGTTTGGGGGGATTCCCTAATGAATATGTTTTGTTATGAACACTATGAGTAAATAATGATTATAAATGTTTGGTATTGTGTATACCATATATGTTTTCATTGATTGTAGTACTAGTGAAAGTTTTCTTTGTATTTGTCCAGTTTTGAAATGAATCGTAAATCAAATAGGTTATTTATATGTTGGATAAATTTGATACATAGCCGAGTTGATCTATAAAGGTAATTAAAACATGAATAATAGTATGGATTAAGAAATTATATAGACATCATAATATATCTCAAGCACTAAAACTAGTATATATGTTTTAAATAAATGTAATTAAAAGATGTTAAGAGATATAAGTCTCTGACACATGACATAGGAGCTATGAGTGTTCAAGCACAAGAAAGAGACACCAACTAAGAAAAGGGGCCAACTAATAGACAATAGAGTCAAACGAAGGAGAAATCCATAATAGTTGGAGTAAGTAAAAGGTGCAAACCAAGATGGTCAAGCAAAGTTAGGGAAGAGAATGCCCGTGAGTGGTTGAGAAGGAACTAACAAGGTGGAGACGTTGTGAGCATGCTAGAGAAGGTGAAGACCATGCATGAGACCAAGTAGGTAGTGTGTCAAATGGCTACATATGAGCAACAAGGTTATGTCTGTGTGAGAGAGAGAGAGGGGTTGTGAGAGTGAGAATATAGCCAAGAAGTTAGATGTACCGATGTGTGAAGAAGGGAAAGTCAAGTCCCTAAATGTGAAAGAGAAGAAATATTTTGTGTAATAAAATATGTCATTGTATTTGTTGTTTGATGGTGTCGTATGATGTGTGTGCTAGGTGCATGTAGGGTAGGTCGCCATGATTACATATGAGTTAGGGTTGTTGGGTAGTTCTAGATGGTAGTCTTGAGTGTATAAGTTGTCTTAGACTGCTAGTTGTTCCATATTGACCTAGAGCAAAGGGAGAACCTTGGTTTTCTTTCACATGGTTGGGTTAGGTTTCTGGGTTGTTGCAAGTTGGTGTAGCTTGCATTAGGAAAAGTATGAGTAAATAGTGATTATAAATATTGGGAATTGTCGTATACCATATGTTTTTTTAATTGTAGTACTAGTTAAACTTTTCTTTGTATTTATAGGTTATTGATATGTAGGATAAATTGGATACATAATCGAGTTGTTCCATAAAGATAATTAAAACATTAATAGTATGGATTAATTCAATTAGATAGATATCATAATTGGTGATAGGTGAATTAGAACTAGTATAGATATCCTAAATATATCTATCTAAGAGATGTTGAGAGATATCAATCTTGAGGTGCCTATATTACATTTATGACATAAGTTAGATATGCATCTCTAGACTAATATTTCTCTATGTGAGATGAAATATATAACTTCCCCAATTACCTTATTTTGAAGAGCTATTTTATAGTTTTTAAAATTTTAAATAAAAATAAAACAAATAATTTACTTCATATGTTAACTTATTAAATATATAGCTATTTTTTTAATAAAAGATTTATTAATAAGATGTATAAATATATTTTTTTTTCAAATGAAATGAGAATAACAGAAAATAAGAATTTATAGTCTACTGAAAATAAATTATTATTTTGAGTTAATTTATTTTTCTATATGAATAGTAAATATTAATATCTATGTAAACTACTACAAATATACAAGTAAATAGATGAAAAAAAAGACACAACTATTTTATTTACGTAAGAGTTATTTTATTTTACTTTAAAACTATTTTATTTACTACATACGTACATGGGCACATAACTTTTAATTTCTATTTAAGAATCATTTTAATTTATCTATATTGTTTTTGATATTGGTAAAAAATAGGATTTTGAAAAGGATCAAACCCTTTTACAACAAAGAAACCAAAAGGTACATGAAACTAGTACCTTGAGATATGGGACAAACAACACAATACAAAAAATGGAAGCCTTGTTATAGTACAACAAAGAAAGACAACAAAACCTACACAACTCCATATCTTGACCTAGCAAATCGTACTCCCTTGACTCTAGGGTGTGAAGTAGAGACTAATTTAGGGAGTCATTTCTTTCTTCTTTGAACAACCATCCAAGAAAAATCTGAGTCCAAGTCCTTATAATGAGGGAAAAGGAGGGAGTCCTCAACTAACACCTTAGCCATATATAGCTCGTGCAAAGAGGGGGACAAACTTGACCTAGAAGCTGGAAGAATCAAAGACAAAATTGGAGTTTGGATTTTTGCACCATCTAACATGGGGGGCCTACAATCGATGAAGGGGAAATCTAGGCTCAGTAATAAGAAGGGGACTCGGAAGGACTCACATGGCTCATTGCAACCTCACCCTCTAGCATCCCCATGGGATTGTGCACCCTAGGGAGAATGGTGGAGAGGACTCAAAATCCTGAGAAGGCTCATCCTTCTAGGAAGATCCATCCACCAGAGAGTCATAAGCACTAATAATCAAGTGATCATTAAGGGCATTCTTCAACCATTTAGCCACACCCTTACAATGAAAATGGGTACAATTAGAGGCCATGTGTCCAATAGAAAAATACCATCTACATCTAAAGGGGAGGCCCTAATAATCTAGAGATTGCATCCTAGGTCTTTCCCCCACCATTAGAACTACATCTCCATGAAGAGGTTTAGATGTATCAAATATCAATATCCACCAAAAAATGCCAAACGTAGAGTGTCCCATGAATGAGGTAGTGGAATCAACCTTTAGGAAGCAACCAATTACATTGCCAATGCCCTCATAGAATGAATCTTCCTAAAACTAGAGAGCGAGATTTGGAAGCCTAACTCATATTGGTCTGATATTGAGTAGTTTGGTGAGCAAATTGAAAGGGATAAACCATGGTTTGATCAATAGGGAATGCACTCTCCACATCCAAACCCTACCATCCAGCACTAAATCCCTCTCCTCAGAGGTCACAAAAATCATCATAAAGAGTCCCTTTGCACATGGGAAGAACTTGATCTTTCCCTTCACGAGGGGCTTCCAAGATTCCATGACCTAATTTTATCTAATTTGTTTACTGACCAATTTTTTTGGTAATTCCCCTATTTTACTTTTGTATATAATTTTTAAAAAAGCTACCATTCATTATTTTTGTAATTCTTGTGTTTTATTTTTACTTTGAATAGTGTAGTAAAACTCATATACCTATAATATTCCTTTTTAATAGTTTCATTTGTAGGAAATAATATATATTTTAAAATTTTGATGTCTTTATATTTAAAAAATAAATGTCAACTCTAAATAGTTTTTCTTTCATTTTTCTTTCACAGTCATGACATCAAATGGTTCTCCCCCTATTGCATAATTACAAAATGTACAAGATCAATTTTATAAATTTATTTTAGTTTTATATTTGTAGGGCTCATATTTATGTAGGTTTAGATCCATATCTATGAGATCTTACATGTGGAAGTGAACTTGAATTTTCTAAATTCAAAATTTTAAATGAAATAAAATAATTTATACTTCCAACTTCTAAAGGTTTTTCCTTTTCCCTAGGGAAATCTCTAATATTACCAACAAATATAAATAGGAACATTTGGGATGTGTTTTGACATGAAAAGATTGAGTTTATTACTCTAATAAGCACAATTACAAACATGATCGATTATTGATAGGCTATAAAAGATAGACAAGAGAGTAGAGGACAACCTTTATTGCATCCACCTCTTGTATTATTTCCTCTGGAAATTCCATGTTGCCACTATGAAAGGTTCTTTCCCTAATGGGGTTCTCAAGATAATTTTTTGGAGTTTTATGTGTGTTTGTCCTTTTGTTTTGCAAGTAGTTTTTTCTTTCACTCATAATATTCATACCTCTTCAAAATACTCATTTGTTTAAGCAACTAGAAAGGTAAAAATGAATTTGTGATTCTTGAAATTATGAAGTTTTAAGATTTTACAAATCGATTTGGTATTCAAGTAATTCATCTTTGTACATTTGAAAAAAAATGTATATAAAATAAACAACATAATCATAAAAGACCTAAATGGAAAAATTTTTGAATGCATGAGAAAAATAATTATTGGACCAACATCAAGAACATGTATCAATGCTACAATTTAAAATGACATGAGAACAATCTTCCATTGGAGATTTGGTAAATCACATCTAAGAAATTTGATAAATTGGGAAAGAAGATGATGAAATATGAAAATAAAAGATTTCTTGGAAGAGCAATGTGAAAATGAATTAAAAATTCAAATTCCATTTGAAGTAGGAATTAAAGTAGAAAAAAAAAGATTTTTGATGGATAAAAAGTTAAAACATTACTTTCATGGATAAAGTAATTGCAAGTTTATGTTAGTGTACATAATGTAGATGGGCCATAAAGAATGTCCTTTCCACACATCAAAATGGAAGAATGCGATCTAGCATGGGGGAGAATCATATTGTAAATTTTAATAAAAGAAAGAGGCTTATATTTAGGCATTGAGATTATTTTAAAGAGTTTATTCAAAAGAAATTTGATCCTATTGGGTATAAAACATATCAAAAAATAAATTGATGTTTTGTAAATTAGAATAGTTATCTTAAATACATCTATCTAAAAATGTCGAGAAGCCTTGATCTATTTTATTTTACTTTAGAACTATTTAAGAGATATTTTTATTTACATAAGATTTATTTTATTTACTAAAGAGTTATTTTATTTCATTTTATTTACTTTTGAATTATATTGTAGTTTTAATTTTTCTAAATATCTGTAGGCTATGCTTTAGTATAATGCCTTAAATACATCTATCTCGAGGAGTTATTTTATTTACTTAAGAGTTATTTTAATTTACTTTAGAACTATTTATTTTGTTTTATCTATATTTTTTACTTTATTTTTACTTTTTAGTTTTGTTTTTACTTTGAAAAATGTAATACATATTATATACTTATATGTTACATTTTAATAGTTTTAAAATTTTGTAGTTTTAGTATTTTTAAATATATGTCAGCTATGTTTTTATATGTACATAGTAATGACATGATACTCCTTGATGTGGAAACCAATAACTATCATGGAACATTGCAAGAACTTACACGAGTCACGAGAGATGAATAATCACACACTCAACATCATCAAAGACATAAGCAATATGCAAAGCAAAACCAGATGATCTATTATATTCCAAGAAGTAGTACATATAGGGCATAATCGACTAAGAATAGTTGAGCCAATAATAGAAAAAGCTCACTAAGAATAGTGGTGCTCCAAGAATAAGAAAAGAAACCACTTAACTTAGACAAAGCTAATCTAGGCACACCAAGAATAGCACGTGGCTAAACAAAGATCAATGAGCACACCTAAGTAAGCTTTATTTACACTAACACCCCCCTTAAGCAAAGCTTAGGTGAGGAAATGAAGATGGGTCCCAGTAGCTAGTCCTGATTAGGTACCCATGTACAATTTAATATAATGCAATCTCTCATAAAGCACAGAAAGGAAGAAAACCTTGTGGGAAAAAAACTTCCCTCCAAAAGAGAGAAAAGAAAATTAAGAAGACTAGGAAGCCTCCTCAAGGATAATAACTCTACACCAAGCCTAAAATCATGTTTCTCTAATTGTGATGATGCAGATATGACCCCTGCATAGGAGAATAAAACAGACTATGTAGCCTGGGCCCACAATGAAGTAGCCCCTATGCAAAAAGAGAATGCATGTGTATGAATGTTGAAAATGATCCATTTTTTGCAAATGAAGTTTGTCCCCTTAGGAAGAAACAACTCCAATGGTGAATTCTCAAAGAAACAAGATGAGGTGGCAAGTCTCATGATGTATCATATATTAGAACACTGCTCAAATGTCATCATGCTGATGCCGAAATGAGTCATAATCAAATTAGGAGGCTCAAACCTAACTAAAACAAGTGACCTCTCAAAATCATGTGAAGACTAATGAAGAATAGGATCCAAATAATTGATGTATGAAAATGGAATGTTAATGCATGCCATGTGGCTACAAAGTAAATCCCATGAGATGTCCTACGAAGAATCACTAGAAGCCCTTAGTGAAGCCTCACTAAACTTTGTAGTAACTTAGTAGGTGCAAGATCACTGTCATGAAAAAGTAAGATGAAATCCTCCAAGGTTTCATCAAGATCTGATATGTGAGACTCTACAAATAACCAAGAGATGTCTAGTAGAAGTGTGTCCCAATGAAGTGGATCCTAAATACATAAATGACCCTATTGTAGAGAATCACTAAAAACTATCAAAGAAGTAACACTGGACTCTAAAGTAGCAATAGGTACTATAGGATATGGAATGTCCTCCAATGTAGATGGCATATCAATATATGTCAACTAGATAGATTGATCATACCATGAGGATGTGTCCACACATGAAGGGGAAATAGAAGTCTCAGTAGCATCCACAAGAGCCTATTATCCACAGAAAAATCACTTTCATATGAAGATCTAAAGTCTCCACACAACTGCTAGATGATAGTCCAAGCAGTGGAAGGGCAATCAGTGTGCTCTATATGATGTAAAATATTTGCAGAAACAATAAGACCTATTTGTCTATAGACCACGTCATTTTTGTTAAACCATTTATTCTTTTGTTTATAGGCACTTGGCTTAGAAATGAGTCCAAGGAGATAGGGCAATAGATCCTGCTCAAGACAGTAATTTTGTATCCCTTGTTTCTAGGACAAATAGTTATTTGAGGTCAGCTTAACTATAGAAGGATAGAAATAGATAGCAAAATCCATTATGTACCCCCCAAATTTAAAACTTTATCTCTGTTCATTGATTACAAAATATTTTGTAATTCCCCAAACTAAAAATATGGAAGAAAGTGTAGAAGTGTACAAGACACAACACTAAGGATACTCCCCTTGATTCAATATTGGATTCCCCCTAAATTTGACACTTTATCATGTAGTACATTAGGTCTAAGCGGGTTGATTAAAATTGTACCCTAATACTTAGCCTTTTTACAAACTCACTTCAATTTTGGCACTCTAAAGTTGCCTTTTACAAGAATTTGCTTAAATTTGGCACTAACTATTTTTAAAAAGTACCTCCAAAATTAGAGGGTGTAGGCTAAAATTAGATTAATCCAAAAAAAAGCACCTCCACGAGAAAGAAAAGATCCTTCAAAAAAGTGTTTTAGTTTAGACAGAAAAAAATAAACTTCTAATTTTAAAAAAGTTCCTCCAAATTTAAAAACAAAACATTTAAAAAAAAGCTTTGGCTAGGTAAATTGAGCCCTTTCCACACCTTTTCTATGCAATATTATGCCTCGGGTTGGATTAAGACCTTACTAACCACCTTCAATTATTGCAAGGAGCAATAGAGGAGGGATCCTACAACTTATTTGAATTTCATCCTTCAACAACACTATCAAGATATCACAGAATTCAAACAAACATCCACATAATCCTGCTCTTATACAATGTAGAAATCAGGAACATTGAGTGAATGCATTTATTTATTCAAACCATTTGAGACAAATAGGATCACACTTAACCTGCAAGAAAAAAAGTAATGCAAAATATGGGATTATGAATTAGCTTCCAAGAGGTAGTACATATATGGTGTAATCGACTAAGAATAGTCAACAGAATAATAGTAAAATCTCACTAAGAATAGTGGTGCTCCAAGTATAGGAAAAGTAACAACTTAACTTAGACAAAGCTAATCTAGGCACACCAAGAATAGCAGGTGGCTAAAAATAGATGAATGTGCACACCTAAGTAAGCTTAATTTACACTAACAATTGATGCCATTGTAGAATGCTTTCTCATATAACGTCTAAAGGAGGTTTCTTAGTGTTGGAAAATTAGGTGTCTCAACCTTGCAAATTTCCCATTATTATTTGATTATCCTTTAATATCTTTCCCACAATTAGTTACATACTATTGATTTAATTTATTTAGCACTAGCACAAATTGGGGTGTTAGAATTTGATGTGGCAGTTACACCAAGTGTTGGTGCCTCGGAACTGTCATGGAATATTAATATTTTATTTTGAAATTATCTTTAGCAAAATGGGATACCCTACTTTTGTGGGATCCTATGACATGTAAGACCTAGATTTAGAGGGAGTTATCAAGAATCTTGACCAGCTATGACAAAGTGTTTATTATTTGTCATCAGAGCCTAATCTTAGATTGGAATCTTGCCTATTTTGGGAACCAAACCTCATGGGAGATTTTTCACATAGTTTTCTAAACCACAAATGGTTTCCAAGTTGCTAGAAGTCTATAAATTGAGAGATTGAGGAGTAGTTTGTAAGATGAGTGTTTACATGTACACAGGTGTTGCCTGAATGTTGCTTGAATTACATTATATTTGAATGCTAGTGTATTACTCTTATAAAGACTTGCATTATATTGTGTAGGTTTTGGAGTGTGGGGTTTTACACCTAAAAGGGTTTTCCCCACATAAATCATCATTTAATGATTTATTACTTATTATTGATTTGGGGACAATTTGAGGGATTCAATTTTCTTTGATGACTTTAATATAGGAGCAAACCCAAAAAACATTTCTGGCCTTTAAGATTAGTCCTAATTCAAGGCATTCCTCTTTCAAAGAGGTGGTGACTCTACTATTGGGAATTAGGTTGAAGCTACTAATGAAGCTTGTTGATGTGAATTCATGTACATTCATAGTTGGTGAAGCAATAGGATAAGGTACAATTTTTTTTACCCTTTCTCTTATGAGAGACAAAGTTTCTTTAATAACATAATATATGTTTCTATGAGATCCAGTCTTGCATCTTATGAAGTTATAGAATATGGATCTTTGGAATAATGACTATGTTGCACATATGTTATCTAAGGTTGTGATGTGGTTGTCATGGATGTCAACACTATGTTTGGATTCTCACTGATGTGGTTGTAACACTCTTGTCAACACTACATTTGGACTACCTGATATATTGCTAATGTTGGATGTCATGCCTCGGTCAATGTAGAATTGAGTATGATGATATGTTAAGATGGGAATTAGAAGTACCAAGATGACACATTAAGATGGGAATTAGAAGCATCAAGAAGATATATTAAGATGGGAATTAGAAGCATCAAGAAGATATATTAAGATGGGAATTAGAAGAATCAAGATGACATATTAAGATGGGAATTAGAAGCATCAAGAAGATATATTAAGATGGAAATTAGAAGTATCAAGATGACATATTAAGATGGGAATTAGAAGCATCAAGAAGATATATTAACATGGGAATTAGAAGTACTTCTAAGGATGTATGATTTGTCACAAGAAGGTCCTGGTCTCCATAAGTTGATGAAGATTTCTACTGTAGGAAGTTGTCAAGGAGACTGCTTGGGAAAATGCTTCGCATTCCCCTACATTTAAAGATATGGTCATGTAGTTTCGACTATAGTTCATGTCTATGCTTGTGCTCTACATGTTTCATGATCTGTGATCTCTAGATGACTTGTAAATTGTAATATTCCTATTGCATTGGCGAATTTGTAATGTAATCAATGTAATATTCATGTATATATTATAAACCTAGTTGATCTATGTGGGGTATGACTGTGCTATAAGAATGAGTGTGCAAAGAGTAGAATATGAACATGTTATGCATTATGATGTGTGACTGAAGGAGAAAGAGAATAAGTAATAAGGGCTGTCTTGATTCATCTTGAAGCCATTTTTGTGATAGGAGGGAAGTAAAGAGTGTGCCAAATTGATCCAATCATCAGAAGAAGAAAAATTATAATCATGAAAGGTGTGAGCTTCAATGTTAGTTGTTAGGCAGTAGAAGGACTATCATACTATATTCATTTTTGAGTTCATTCTTAGTTCAAGGAGAAGTTTCTTCCTTGGGTTGTAGCCCTAAAATAAAGTCTTCGAGGAGTAGTATCTTCCTTGGGAGTGTCCCTAAAATAAAATCAGCAGGGAGTAGTAGCTTCCTTGGGTTATTTCCCTAGAATAAAGTTGTAACTTTTATAGTAGTGAGCTTCATATATCGTGAGTTAATCCTCACCATGGTTTTTCCCCTTTTGGGGTTTTCCACGTACATCTAGTGTTATGTGATGATGTGCATTGTGTTCATCTTTCATGTTTATGTTAACGCTATAATGTTTAAGTTTTAAACTGCTTTGGAAGATTTGAAGTTTGTTTAGATATTGATTCCCCCATGTCAGTATCCTAGTGTGTTCAAGAATTGGTATCAGAGCCAAGTTACTCAAAAGTAGCTTAACTTCTTGAGGAAGGTCGAGGATGGATCATAATGGGTCTCTCAAGATACCTATGTTTGATGGAAGAAATTATTACTTTTGGAAGCTATGGATATAAAACTATCTATCTTCTCTAGGGTTTGGTGTATGGTAAGCTGTCAAGAAGGGTTACACTGCTCCTTTTGAGCCTATTGATGCTGATGAGATCAAGTTGAATGACAACAATGCCAAGGAAAAGAGTGCTATCATGAGTGGCTTATCTGATTCAAAACTTATAGAGATAATGAGCTACAAGTCTACTAAGGATGTCACAGTAAAACTTGAAAGCATTTATGAAGGAGCTAGTAAAGTAAGCAAGCCAAGATGTAAATCTTCAAGAGCGAATTTGAGACCTTGAGGATGATAGAAGATGAGGAATTGCCAATTATATCCTCTAAGTGGATGAAATAGTTAATGGCATCACAAGTCTTGGTGGTGAAGTGAAAGAAGATGAAATTGTGAAGAAGGTATTAAGAACTCTTCCCAAAACATATAGTCATAAGGTATCTACTATTGAGGAGAATCAAGAATTTGAAAAATATATAGTAGATCAATAGTTTGGCTCTCTCACACCCTTTTTAAATGAGAGAATTTGACAAAGTTGCTCCAAAGAAGGAAACAACGTTCAAAGCAACTAAGAAGACAGAAGATGAAGTGGTTGATTGATGCAGAGTGCCCAGCAGAAGCGGATGAAGATTTGACTATATCTTCCCTATCGGCAAGAGGTCCTCCAGTGTTTCGCCGAAGTCAAGGATGTCTTCGCTATCGGAAAGACATGAACTATCGGCCGAACCTTATTCTTTTATCCCGATGGCCAAGTTCTCACCGATATCTCCTTAGTGGTTCGTTGCCTATCGGCAACACCTCATTCTATCGGACCACGAGAAATTTCTCATGCCGATATACTCCGTCACGCCGATGACCAATCCTTGTCGGCCAGATTTCCTCCTTCGGTGAAGCTTCTTTCACCTACACCGACACCTTGTCTCTCTCCGATATCGTCAGGCACATCGGCCAAACCTCCTGCTTCGGTAAGACTTCGGTTCGTGGTCCCGATGGTTCATCTCACTCCGACGAGTCCTTTGTCGCTGAGACTTCTCGAACTCCTTCCGATGAACTTTTATCGGCGGGACTCTCACGGTCGCCGTGACTTCTTCGGCTTCCCCCGACAAGGTTCCTCACGCCGATACTCTTTATCGGCAATACTCCGAGGATGTCTCACCGATCGGTGAAACTTTATACCGTCGGCTAAGTATATTTTCCTTAGCCCGATATCGTTTCTCTCACCGATGCGAACAATGATGGTATGTGCCTCCGGCACTATACCAATCTTCGGCAAGACGGAGGGCCTTTCACACCGATGGATCTCCAACTGTTCTGAGGCGCCGAACCAGAATTCCCTTCGACAGAACAACGGAATTAGGCCGTTTCATTTATCAAACCCTCGATCACTTGTAGTAATCTGATCTCACATCAAAACTATCCAATTTCACTCCGATTTCCCGACTAGCCACATGACGATGTCTAGTCGAACTTGACTGAGTTCGCTGGCTTCCTGGGTAAGAATTCAACAACAACAAACGTGAGAAGTCTTTCCCCCATCCCACTGTTACTATACAGGGCTTCAGTGGACAGAGGAAAGGGCCTCCATGTATGAATCAAAACCCTACTCCTAGGTTACGAACCAGCCACTGTGGAACCGTGGGTTTTACACCGTCTGCACACTACAGAGTCACTATGGATTGACGGATAGCATCCGGTTAGGGTTCTATTTACAAAATCAGGATAAAGATATCAAATCACTAAGAACAACCAAGAAAATCAACACATATCATACCCAGAACTCTCTTTATTCAGTTATCAAAAAAAGAACTTGTTGTAATACACACTTCTCTCCCTGCTCCGTGTGACATACAACCTGCCTCTAAAGAAGATGTAGAGACAGCAGTTATCCCCTCCAACCGTGCAAACTGATTTTCAAATCAGTTAGCCGTTGGTTTACCCGTCATACAAGCAAAACTACATGTGTGCCTTGCATAATTACATTCATGGGACCAAATTGACCCTTATTACAAAATGAAATGGCTTAAGAGCCTTATGAGACAACAAAAGAAAAGATGATCCTGCACTACAGAGAATGTGCTCCTGCACCATACTCCCCCTGCAGGAAAGACTCAAGTCCCTTGAGTTGCTAACTGCTGAAGTGTCTTCCCATGCTTTAGAATATCAGCTTCACTCATCCAGGTTGCCTCTGAATCAGGAAGATCCTGCCACTTGACCAAGTAGTCTTTGTATACCCCTTTTCTTGTCTTCTTGACAATTTTGGAATCCAAAATGCATTCCAATTGCAAAGGCTTACTTGGAGGTAAATCTTTGATCCAGTCTTCATCTTCAATCACAGCATCTGAGCTATCTTCAGCATGTAATGGAGGTCTAAAAGGGAACAGGTCTGCAACATTGAAAATGGGAGAGATACCAAGGCCAGATGGTAATTCTATTTCATATGCATTTGGACCAAATTTATGCACTACCTTACAAGGTCCTATCTTCTTCATCAACAATTTGGTTGGTTGCCCCTTAGGTAATCTTTCCTTTCTGAGGTAGGCCATCACCAAATCTCCTACCTGGAACTGTACCTCCCTTCGCTTCAGATCTGCTCTATCCTTGTACTTGGAGACAGTTTTCTCCAACTGAAGCTTGACCTGATCATGTACTGTTTTCATGGTAGCAGCAAAGTCTTCTCCTAGAGCACTCCTTTTATCCCATCCTTGGAGGTCTTTGAGTTCAAGTGGTCCTCTTGGGTGGAAACCATAAACTATTTCAAAAGGGCTTTTCCCAGTACTTCTGTTTCTTGAATCATTATAAGCATATTCAGCTTGACTGATCACTAAATCCCATGCTAATCCATGCTGTTTGGTAAGGCATCGCAAAAGGTTTCCCAAGGACCTATTAACAACCTCAGTCTGACCATCAGTCTGGGGATGGTAGGCTGATGAAAAAGACAACTGAGTGCCCAATTTTCTCCATAGGGTCCTCCAAAAATGACCAACAAATTTGGAATCTCTATCAGTAACAATTGATAGGGGTAAACCATGAATTCTGACCACCTCTCTAAAAAAGAGACCAGCAATCTGAGATGCATCATTTGTGCATTTGCATGGCACAAAATGAGCCATCTTACTGAATCTATCCACAATGACAAAAACACTGTCTACACCCCTTGCTATCCTAGGAAGACCAAGCACAAAGTCCATACTAATGCTTTCCCAAGGTCTGGTGGGAATGGGAAGTGGTTGGTACAAACCAGCATTAGAAGACATACCCTTGGCCTTTTGACATATGGTACAGCTTGCAACATATCTCCTTACATCTGTCTGTACCTTGGGCCAATAATAGAACCTGGTGACTTGTTCCAAAGTCTTGTCCAACCCAAAATGTCCTCCTAAGGCTCCATTGTGCTTCTCCTTGATGATATTGTCCCTCATTGAACATTTAGGAACACACAACAAACTACCTTTAAATAGGAGCCCTTCTTGCAGCACAAAATCAGAATACTCGCCATGAAAAGTGTTAGCCAAACTTGCACACACTTCATAGGCAGCCTTGAAATCTGCATCATCCTTGTACAACTCCTTCAGACATTCTAGACCCATATGTTCCATTTGTACTTCCTGTATGACCAGTATCCTTCTACTCAAAGCATCTGCCACTTTGTTGGCAACACCTTTCTTATGCTTAATAGTGAAGGTATAGGCCTGCAATTGTTCCATCCACTTAACGTGCCTATGATTCAACTTTTCTTGACTATTTAGGAAGCTAAGAGCATGGTTGTCAGTAAAAACAATGAACTCTTTTGGCAGTAAATAATGTCTCCATTTTTTTAGAGCTTGCACCATTGCATACAACTCTAGGTCATAGGTAGAATACCTCTGTTTGGCCTCATTCAACTTCTCTGAAAAGAATGCTACTGGATGTCCTTCCTGACTAAGAACAGCACCTATAGCCTGTTGGCTTGCATCACATTCCACAACAAATACTTTGTCAAAATCAGGGAGTACCAACGTAGGTAACTCGGCCACTTTCTGTTTCAACAGTTCAAAACTATCATCTGCTTGTTTTGTTCATTGAAATTTACACTTCACTCCACCCTTGATGGTATTGAGAATAGGAGCACTTATGTGACTGAACCCTTTAATGAACTTCCTGTAAAAAGTTGCCAAACCGTGAAAACTTCTTACATCTCCTACTGTCTTAGGAGTAGGCCAATTGAGAATAGCCTCAACTTTTGTAGGATCCATTTTCAAACAGCCATTGGAAATCACAAATCCAAGATACACTAGTTCAGTTTTCATAAAGTCACATTTATCCAAGTTGATCATCAACTTACTCTCATGCAATTTCTTTAACACCTGTCCAAGATGCTTCACATGCTCTTCTTTGGTCCTGCTGAAAATCAATATGTCATCAAGATAAACAATAACAAATTTTCCAATAAATTCTACAAGTACCTCATTCATCAACCGCATGAATGTGCTTGGAGCATTACTGAGACCAAATGGCATGACAAGCCACTCATAGAGACCTTCATTTGTTTTGAAAGCAGTCTTCCATTCATCTCCCTGCCTTATTCTGATCTGGTGATAACCAGATTTCAAATCAATCTTGGAATAGTAACATGAACCACCAAGATAGTCCAACAGATCCTCAATTCTTGGCATAGGAAATCTATACCTTATGGTGATCTTATTGATAGCCCTTGAATCTGTGCATAATCTCCATTTGCCATCTTTCTTAGGAGCAAGTACACTAGGGACTGCACATGGACTAAGACTTTTCCTAATCAAACCTTTCTCCAAAAGTTCTTGAATCTGTCTACCTACTTCTCCATTCTGCTGTGGTGTCAACTTGTAGGCAGCTTTGTTGGGTAATGTGGCTCCAGGAATCAAGTCAATCTGATGACTTATGTCCCTCATAGGTGGTAAGGAGTTAGGAGTATCCTCTACCACAAGATCTTGGTACTTATCCAGTAATTGTTGCACTTCCAATGGGATCTCCTTCTGCTATTTGCTTTGCTGATTGGATACAGGCTTCATCATCAGTGCATACCCTTGGGTATCCTTCTCCTTCATGAGTTGTAGGAACTCTTTGCCACTCACTAACATGACACTGTTGTCATTGCTCTTCTCTCCAACCTGCTCTGGTAAGGGATCCATCTGAAACTTCTTACCATTCTTGGTGATCATATATGTATTCTTTTCACCATCATGCAGTGCCTTCACATCATACTGCCAAGGTCGTCCAAGAAGAAGGTGACAAGCATCCATAGGAATAATTTCACATAGCACCTTATCCCTATAATCACCTAGTTCAAACTCTACCCAAGTTTGTTCTTCCACCAAATAGTTCTGATTCTTATTCAACCAAGATATTTTGTGAGGATTAAGATGGGGTAATCTTTTCAGTCTACACTTTTCTACCATTTCAGTAGACACTACATTTTCAGTATAACCTGAATCAACAATGATTTTACAGAGCTTACCATATGCTATTCCTTGGGTTCTGAAGAGATTCTTCCTTTGTGGGGGCTCCTGCTTCAATGGCATCTTCACGAGGGTCCTCTTAATCATCATATTCTCTCCTTCAAGCACTGGTGCAGCACTACCAATTGGTGAGTTTACACTTTGACAATCATCCTCCTGCAATAGTTGGTTCCTTCTCCCACCGTCATGAGAGCTAGACGCCTTCTCAGGGCACTTACTTGCAGTGTGGCCTACTTGATTGCAGTTGTAACATCTTCCAGTGAAGACTCCACGTCCTCTGCCTGCACCACCATCTCTTCCTCTGCCATTAGGTCTTCTCCAACCTCTGAAACCACCACCTTTTTGTTCTGTATCAGAACGTGATTCTTGTTGACTAGAACTTTCACCTTTGTTTGGCTGTCCTCTGCCAAAATTACCTCTTCCCCTATTGTTCCTGCCACCTCTTCCTCTGTTATTTTGATCACCTCTCCTTTTCAGTTTATCCTCTGCCCTAGAGGCTAACTGAAAACATTCATCCACAGTCTTGGGAACCACCATACTGAACTCATCCTGTATATTGTACCTCAGTCCATCCAAGTATCTGGCCACCATCTCTTTTTCTTCTTCTCTGTGATTGGCTCTCATGCTCAATCTGTGGAATTCTTCAGTGTATGTAGCCACGTCCATATCTTTCTGCCTAAGATGATTAAACTTTCTGATAGTCTGCAGATCATAATCACATGGTAGAAATTTGGCTCTCAGCATGGCCACCATTCTGCTCCACTTGGTGATTGGACTCTTTCCAACCTTCTCCCTTTCACATTGAGTGTAGTTCCACCAAACCAATGCAGAACCTCTCAGTCTGGTCTTTGCAAACTTTACTTTCTTACTGTCACTATACTCTTTGAAGTCAAAGTAATTACTTATGGCTTCAATCCAGTCCACAAGAGTATCTCCATCCAGTTTCCCATTGAACGTGGGAACATCCAGTTTCGGATCACCACTATCTCCATGACCCTTGAGTGCATTCAGAAATGCCTTTTGATCAGCAGTCATACCTTCTCCTTGAGGATTCTCCCTAGTTTCTCCTTCTTCATTCTCCTCTGACTCAGAAGTGCTTCCATCCTTCTCTTTGGATCTTTCTTCCTTCAGTCTCTCTTCGAGCATTGCTTCCACCATCTTCTGGATGGCTGCTTTACTCATCGTCTTGGGAGGCATTGTGCTAGCCTCTGTTTCTATCTCCAATTCTTCGTCTGACATACACGGCTGTGATTCAGAATATTGGCTCTGATACCAATTTGATGCAGAGTGCCCAGCAGAAGCGGATGAAGATTTGACTATATCTTCCCTATCGGCAAGAGGTCCTCCAGTGTTTCGCCGAAGTCAAGGATGTCTTCGCTATCGGAAAGACATGAACTATCGGCTGAACCTTATTCTTTTATCCTGATGGCCAAGTTCTCACCGATATCTCCTTAGTGGTTCGTTGCCTATCGGCAACACCTCATTCTATCGGACCACGAGAAATTTCTCATGCCGATATACTCCGTCACGCCGATGACCAATCCTTGTCGGCCAGATTTCCTCCTTCGGTGAAGCTTCTTTCACCTACACCGACACCTTGTCTCTCTCCGATATCGTCAGGCACATCGGCCAGACCTCCTGCTTCGGTAAGACTTCGGTTCGTGGTCCCGATGGTTCATCTCACTCCGACGAGTCCTTTGTCGCTGAGACTTCTCGAACTCCTTCCGATGAACTTTTATCGGCGGGACTCTCACGGTCGCCGTGACTTCTTCGGCTTCCCCCGACAAGGTTCCTCACGCCGATACTCTTTATCGGCAATACTCCGAGGATGTCTCACCGATCGGTGAAACTTTATACCGTCGGCTAAGTATATTTTCCTTAGCCCGATATCGTTTCTCTCACCGATGCGAACAATGATGGTATGTGCCTCCGGCACTATACCAATCTTCGGCAAGACGGAGGGCCTTTCACACCGATGGATCTCCAACTGTTCTGAGGCGCCGAACCAGAATTCCCTTCGACAGAACAACGGAATTAGGCCGTTTCATTTATCAAACCCTCGATCACTTGTAGCAATCTGATCCCACATCAAAACTATCCAATTTCACTCCGATTTCCCGACTAGCCACATGACGATGTCTAGTCGAACTTGACTGAGTTCGCTGGCTTCCTGGGTAAGAATTCAACAACAACAAATGTGAGAAGTCTTTCCCCCATCCCACTGTTACTATACAGGGCTTCAGTGGACAGAGGAAAGGGCCTCCATGTATGAATCAAAACCCTACTCCTAGGTTACGAACCAGCCACTGTGGAACCGTGGGTTTTACACCGTCTGCACACTATAGAGTCACTATGGATTGACGGATAGCATCCGGTTAGGGTTCTATTTACAAAATCAGGATAAAGATATCAAATCACTAAGAACAACCAAGAAAATCAACACATATCATACCCAGAACTCTCTTTATTCAGTTATCAAAAAAAGAACTTGTTGTAATACACACTTCTCTCCCTGCTCCGTGTGACATACAACCTGCCTCTAAAGAAGATGTAGAGACAGCAGTTATCCCCTCCAACCGTGCAAACTGATTTTCAAATCAGTTAGCCGTTGGTTTACCCGTCATACAAGCAAAACTACATGTGTGCCTTGCACAATTACATTCATGGGACCAAATTGACCCTTATTACAAAATGAAATGGCTTAAGAGCCTTATGAGACAACAAAAGAAAAGATGATCCTGCACTACAGAGAATGTGCTCCTGCACCATTGATCAAGATGATGACCTTGATGGGGTAGAAGAAACTTTGTAAGAACATTGAAGAAATGAACAGAAAAATACAAAGGTAAGTTACCTTTCAAATGTTTCAATTGAGGAAATGTTGGTCATTTTGCTTCTAAATGTCCATTTAAGGATTCAAAAGGTAATAGAAAAGGAGAGAATCCCAAAAGAAGTCTGTATTCCATGGAGAACAACTGTTCCTTAGAAGATGAGGATCATGATGATTCAAATGATGGAACACTTTTCATGGCCTTGAATGTTGGTGACAAAAATGGATGATTTTTGAAAATGTGAAGAGTCTAATACCTTGTAAACTAACCAAAATGATGATAAATCAATGGTTGTGTGTACTTCCTTTGATGCAAAAGAAGAAGCCAAAGCTTGGGTAATTGATAGTGGTTTCTCTAATCACATGACTGGTGACAAGGAGAAGTTTATCATCCTTAAAAAGTTAAATGGTGGAGCTGTTAAGTTTGGTGGTGATGAGTCAGCACAAATCTATGGGAAGGGTGCTATAACTATTCATGGGAAGAATAGGACTGAGGATGTCCTCTATGTCAAAGGGCTAAACCACAATCTTCTCAGTGTCAGTCAGATATGCAGTAAAGGATATAATCTTACCTTTCATGTTAAAGTTTATGAAATCAGGAAGGTAGGATCTATAAAACTAGTTGTAGAAGGTGTCAAGTCATATGGAGATGTCTATCATCTAAAGGAGGTAAATGGAAGAACATTCTTATTTTCTCAATCCAGTCAGTGTTGGTTGTGGCACAAGTGTATGGGATGTGATCTTTGATAATATAGTAAAGATTAAATCTATTCATATGGTGGAGAGATATGCCTAAGATAACCAAGCCTATAAACACATTATGCAAGGAATGTCAAATGGGAAAGCAAACACAGATGAATTTCAAGAGTAAGGAGTACTCTTCTTCAATACCATTGGAACTGATTCACACTAACCTATGTGGCCCTACAAGAATAAAGAGTCAACAAGGTGAGAGGTATTTCATGTTACTTATTGATAATTATTCTAGAATGACTTGGGATACTTTCTTAAGAGAAAAGTTAGATGCCTTTGATAAGTTTAAGGTTGTCAAAGCAATGGTTGAGAATGAAATGGATGCTAAGATCAAATTTTTAAGGTTTGATAGAGCTTCGAATGAATTTGAAAATTTTTGTTAAGATCATGGTATTAGGAGACATCTCTCAACTCCTAGGACTCCTTAGCAAAATGGGGTAGTGGAAATGAAGAATAGGACTATGCAAGAGATAGCTAGGGCAATGTTGAAAGATGCAAATCTACTTGACATGTACTGGAAGGAAGCACTTCACATTGTTGTCTATATGATTAATAGAGTATAACTAAGATTTAGTAGCACTAAGACCCCTTATTAGCTTTGGTATTGAAAACCTCCCACTATTATATATACTTTAGAATCTTTGGCAGAAAATGCTACATCAGAAGAGATGAAGAAGACCTAGGAAATTTTGATTCTAAAAGTGATGAAGGGATCTTTCTTGGTTACTCAACCAGAAGCAAGGCCTATAAATGCTACAACAAGAGGTTGGGAAAGATGATTGAAAGCACAAATGTCAAGGTAGATAAAGACTTGTATCAGATCCCACAAGAATTAGAGGACTCTAGATCTGATATATTTGCCTACATTGAAGAAGAGGAAGAAGAGAAAGAAGAGAAGGAACAAGAACCAGAGGAGATCCCTAAGACTCCACCAAAGTATGTTCAGAGGAACCATTGTACAGACTAGTAGAAGGTTTGCAAAGGAAAATGAGCAAGTGACTTTGTGTTTATTATCAAAGGTAGAGCCCAAAACCTTTACTAATGATAGAAAAGATGATGGAGGGATGAAGGCAATGGAAGAAGAATTGAATCAGATAGAGAAGAATTAGGCATGGGAATTGATTCCTAGACTAGCCAATAAGAATGTTATAGGAACAAAGTCGGTGTTCTGAAAAAAACTGAAGAAGATGGTGAAGTTGTGAGAAAAAAAGAAAGGTTGGTATGTAAAGGTTATTCACAAGTTGAAGGCATTGATATTGAGGAGACATATGCTCTAGTATCTAGGATGGAGGCAATTAGGATGACTCATAAGAACTTCAAAGTTTATCAGATGGATGTCAAGTTAGCATTTCTGAATGGTGATCTAGAAGAAGAGGTCTACATTGAACAACCAGATGGGTTTCAGTTGTCAGAAGATCTAGTCATGGTGTGTAGACTCAAAAAGACTTTATATGGTCTCAATCAAGAACCTAGATCTTGGTATGGTAGATTGGATAAGTACTTCCTTTAGCAAGGCTTCAAGAAAGGTACCATGTAGATCGTAATCTTTACATTAAGGAAAAAGAAGACATGATTCTAATAGTTGTAGTATATGTTGATGATATCATCTTTGGTGGAGATGATAGTATGTGTAAGTGGTTTACAGAAGAGATGCATAAAGAATTTGAAATGTCTATGATTGGTGAGATGTCTTTCTTCCTTGGGCTTCAAATTTCTCAGTTGAATGATGGTATCTTTATTTCTCAGGGTAAGTATGCTAAAGAGATGTTGAAGAAGTTTGGTATGGAGGATTCCAAGCTAGTAAGTACTCCTATGGTTACTAGTTGTCACTTGAGCAAGAATGATGAGTCTCTAGAGCTTGATCAGATTATTTATAGATCTATGATTGGAGGATTGTTGTACTTGACTACTTCTAGACCTGATATTATGGATGTAGTATGTGTGGTTGCTAGATATCAAGCTAATCCTAAGCAAACAGATGGGAAGGCAGTGAAAAGAATATTCAGATACTTGAAGGGAACTTCATATTATGGCTTATGGTATCCTATAGGCAATGACCTTGATCTAAGTGCCTACACTAATGTTGATTGGGCTAGTTGCATGATGATAAAATAAGTACAAGTGGTGGTGTTTTCTTCTTAGGAAGAAAATTGGTCTCTTGGTAGGGTAAGAAGTAGGATTTAGTATCCTTATCCATAGCAGAAGTTGAATATAGTGCTACACTCAAGTGTTCTAGATGAAGTAGACTTTGAAGGATATAAAGGTGATGTATGATGAGCCTATCCCTATTTTGTGTGATAGTAATACTGATATCAATATTTCCAAGAATCCAATGATGCATTATAGAACCAAGCATATATCAATTAGCTATCACTTTTTGAGAGAGAAGGTTGTAGAGAAAGAAGTGAAGTTGGAATATGTTCCAACAAAGGATTAGATTGCAAATATTTTTACAAAGGCTCTTGCAAAGGATACTTTTGCTCGTACATCTCTGGAAAAAGTTAGGGGTAATTTCCCCTCCTTCTAACTAGATGAGTGGTTTGTACATCTGTCCAGGGGATTAATTTCTACTATATCTTTTTCCTGTACTAATGGTGGCTACCTCTTAGGGGGGTAGGTAGTGGTTGTTGTTGACAACTTTGTCCTTGATGTCAAAGGGGGAGAATGTGCAGGTGAGTGTTTCCATCAATGCCAAAGGGGGAGATTGTTGCAAATATGCTATCTAAGGTTGTGATGTGGTTATCATTGATGTCAACACTCTATTTGGGTTATCACTAATGTGGTTGTAACACTCTTGTCAACACTCAATTTGGACTATTTGATATGTTGCTGAAGTTGGATGTGATGTGGTTGCTGAAGTTCATGGTTGGATGTCATGCCTCGGTTAATGTACAATTGAGTATGATGATATATTAAGATGGGAATTAGAAGTGTCAATATGGCACATTAAGATGGAAATTACAAGCATCAAGAAGATATATTAATATGGGAATTAGAAGCATCAAGAAGATATATTAAGATGTGACTTAGAAGTATCAAGATGGCACATTAACATGGCAATTAGAAGCATCAAGAAGATACATTAAGATGGGAATTATAAGCACTTCTAAGGATGTATGAGTTGTCACAAGAAGGTTCTGGTCTGTAGAAGTTGATGAAGATTTCTACTGTAGGAAGTTGTGAGGGAGACTGCTTGGGAAAATGCTTTGCATTCATCTATATTTGAAGATATGGTCATGCAATTTAGAATATAAGTTTAGTATGAACTGTGAAGGTGTTATAGCCAAGAGATAAAGTATGTATACCTTCAACAATAAAAGTTATGAGTGACAGAGTTCTAGTCTGTACTTTGGCAGCGTAAAATGGTGATGAAGACTTGTTGGAATGCTCCACATTCCTCTGGATGTGAAGATTTGTCATTGCAATTTTGTGAAGATGTTCAGGGAGGTTCAATGCATACTTCTATAATTTATTTAGTGATTTAGTGTGTCGCAAGTAATGTTTAATCTTCTATGTATACTACCAAGCTAAAATGACTAATGTGCTACAAGCTTCATGTATTCTTACTTAAGGGCAACCTATTTAAATGAGCATGACATGAAAATGTTATTCTTTAAAGGATGATGCTATGAAAAATGTTTAGGACTAGGTCAAGCATGTGTTGGGGTCCACAAGGTGTGTTTCTTCTCCTGTAGTAGCATGTAGTTCATGTATAGGCTTGTCCTCTACATGTTTCATAATGTGTAATCTTTGGCTGACTTGTAAATTATAATATTCCTATTGCATTGGCCGCCTTGTAATGTAATCAATGTAATATCATGTATGTATTAATAACCTAGTTGATCTAGGTGGGGTATGAGCGTGAAATAAGAATGAGTGTGTAAAGAGAAGAATATGAACATGTTATGCATTATGATGTGCGACTGAAGAAGAAAGAGAAAAAGTAGTAAGGGTTGTCCTAACTCATCTTGAAGACATTTTTGTCATAGGAGGGAAGTGAAGAGTGTGGCTAATTTATCCAATCAGTAGAAGAAATGGAATTGCAATCATCAAAGGTGTGATTTTCAATGTCACTTGTTAGGCAATAGAAGGATTGTCATATCGTAATCATTTTTGAGTTCATTCTTAGTTCAAGGAGTAGTTGTGTCCTTAGGTTGTAGCCCTAAAAAAAAGTCTTTAGGGAGTAGTAGCTTCCTTGGGAGTCTCCCTAAAATAAAGTTGGTAGGGAGTAGTAGCTTCCTTGGGTTGTTGCTCTAAAATAAAGTTGTAACTTTTATAGAAATGAGCTTCATATATTGTGAGTTAATCCTCACCATGGTTTTTCCCCTTTTGGGGTTTTCCATGTCCATCTAGTGTTATGTGTTGATGTGAATTATGTTCATCTTTCATGTTTATGTTAATGTTTTAATGTTTATCTTTTAAACTGTTCTAGAAGATTTGAAGGTTGTTTGGATACTGATTCACCCCCCCTCTCAATATCCTGGTGTGTTGAACATACTACACTATGGTTGCTCCTTCATATGAAACCTCTTATGTTTCAAATCCTACACACCATGAAGATTATGAAGATCATGAGTACTATTGTCAAGTATCATCTAGTTATGTTGCCAATTATGTGTCACCCAAAAACCCTACCAAAGCCTTGATGCATATAGGAAAATGCTTGATGAACTTATAGGCCAAACAAATGACATTCAAATCTTAATATGTCATCCAAAGCCAAGCTTGCAGCCACAATAAATCAAAAGGATAAACCTCCTTATACCCCAATTGATAGTGTTTACATGTAATTGGACTTATCTTCAGCAAAGTTTATAGTTGGATGCCTATGTTTGATGGGAAAGATGTACCTAACAAGGGGATGACTATGTGTTAGAATTTTCTAATTTTATGGAACATTTTTAGTTTTGTTATGGAGTAAAAAATTTCCCCATGCCTTTTTACCTCCTAGTTTAGCTCCTAGTTCCCCATGTTTACACTTTGCAAGTTCAATACTAATCTTGAAGCAATTTTTTCCTGAAACCCATGTCAAATGGGACTAAGGGGCCCATTTTAAATCTTAATCATGACCAAGTTACACTACAACAAAATAGGCAATTAGCACTTAAAATAGCACCAGAATTTAGTGTATTTGAATTCATGAAATGGACAATTCTATCGGCATAAAAATCAACATCAAACTGTATTTCACTTTAGCGCCAGATTTACCGTCAGATTTTGTTGCTTCCAGTTTGGCTTATGATTTTGCTTCTAGTTTTGCTTCTTGTGTTGATTCCATGTTTGCTTATGGTTTTGCTTCCATGTTTGCTTCCAATTTTGCTTCCATTTTTGCTTCCAGTTTTGCTTCCAGTTTGGCTTCTAATTTTGCTTCTAGTTTTGCTTCTTGTGTTGCTTCCAGGCTTGCTTCTAGGTTTGCTTATGGTTTTGCTTCTAGGTTTGCTTCCAGTTTTGATTGCAATTTTGCTTCTAGTTTTGCTTTTAATTTTACTTCTAATTTTTCTTCTAGTTTTACTTCAAATTTTGCTTCCAACATAACATCACTTGTTGCATCTAACTTTGTTTCTATTTTTATGTCATTTGTTGCTTCTAATATGGCTTCTATTATTGCATATTTTGTTGCTTCTAAAATTTCTTCCATTATTACTTCTTTGTTTGCTACTTGAATTGCTTCTATTTTTTCTTCCTAGATAATGCCAAGTTTTGCTTCCAAGATTGCTTCTAGTTTGCTTCTAGTTTGGCTTCCATTGTTGCTTCCTTTTTTGCTTCTAAAAATGCTTCTTGTTTTGCTTACATTTATTAATTTAATATATTTTATTTTAATTTAATTAGTTAAATATATCATGCCTCTTAAATAAACTCATATTATTATAGAATAAGTAAATTAAATAATATGTTTTATTTAATTTAATTAGTTAAATATATCATGCCTCTTAAATAACTCATATGATTATAGAGTAAGTAATTTAAATATTTAACTTGTATGATTAAATAACAAGATAATTATTATAACATGATCATCATCTATAATTAAAGCAAGTGAGTCAAATATCTATAATTTAATTGAATTTGACAACATCCATCATGAGTAGTAAATTAAAATCATCATACGTAATAAATATCCATCCAAAAATCATCAACCACTTTCAATATATATAAATTGACAAGTCAATACTAATAAGATCATCATCATATATAACTACAACAAGTGAAAGTCAAATATGCCAATAGATCAATAACATGTCAAAATGATACATGTACAAATGATATAAGTAAAAATAATAAATTATGTAACTCAAAATGATACAAGTCAAGATGATACATGTCCAAATGATATAAGTCAAAATGATACATGTCAAAATGATACAGTTCTCAATAATATGGTACTGCAGACCATGAAAATGATACATATGATAGTAACCATGAAAAGAGGCATCATAATGATATATTAGCAATGATCCATGATACAATCTATCTGATCATGTATGTCACTGGCTACTACCAGCAACTGCCTCATCATCACCATTGTGATCATCATTATCATGATCATCATCATCGTCATGATCATCGTCATTGGCCTCGGTGTCTTTTGTATCTATGTCATCATCATCATCTACCATGTGAACTGTACCAGAACCAACATAATCTAGATCTATATCATGAGGATCGTCATGATCTTCTAGAAGACCTATGTTCTACAAAAAAATCATTTAAAATAAAAATTTATTATTTATTTCATGCAATAATTTATTTTTCTATTATATATCTAATATTACAACATATGAAATGAAACCATAATCATATTACATCATATCAAAGTGTACATACCATAATAAAATTTCAAAAAACTTACAGCTAATATGTCATTCCAATGATGTAAAACATGCAACAATTCTAATAAACATTAGCAAAGATCATAAAAAAATTTGTTATGCAATTTAACTATCAACTATAAATTCTATTATATAACCTTATGTGCCACAAATTGCTTGGTCCATGTATGTTCTTTTTCACTATTACTCTAATAACCTGTATTAGACAGAAACATTAAAGAGTTTCTAAGTAGCAATTGATTGAATTCTCTTACATGTCATTAAGGAATGCACAATTTTTTTTCAATAATTATTTATCTTAAGGTTCATGAGTAACTAAAAGATAAAGGTCTATTTTGTTTGAAAAAAAAAAGAAGTTAGCAATATGGTTTTATCCGGCTGATTTTAGAAAGAAAAAATGTTAGCCCTATTCCCGCTCATAGGTCTTCAATGTGAGTAGGAATAGGGTAAATTTGGGGATTTAGAAAGAAAGATAAAGTTTAGGGTGTCTTCAAGATAGCCAACATGGGAAAGGAGGTAAACCATGTACACATAATGATCAATTGTAGGTGTAATGCAATAAGGGTTAGAAATGTGATTGAAGTATGTACAACTCTCATCCACTAAACCTGCATGGTTGCATGTATGTAGAATACAAGAAAAGCTTACAATATTAGGATATGTTTTAGAGTGCTTAACTAATTCAAAGATTTTGAGAGCATCCTTGCAAAATCCATTTTGCGCATATCCTGCAATCATTGCATTCCATGAGATGACATCTCTTTGAGGAATTTTGTCAAACAGTTTACATTTTTTTTTATGATTCCATATTTTGCATACATGTCTATGAGAGCATTTCAAACTATAATATCTAACAATAGTTCCCCTACAATTATTCTTTGAAGGATGTCCATACCCTATTCCAAATCTCCCATTTGGGCACAGGCAGGGAGGATGCTGGCAAAGGTTGCAGAATTTTTATTTACAACTGACAATTGCATTTGCTTGAAAGTTTCTAAAGCATGTTCAACAAATCCATTTTGTGCAATCCTGCAATCATTCCATTCCATGAGATGACATCTCTTTGAGGCATTTTGTCAAACATTTTGTGTGCCTTGTCTATTCTTCCACATTTTCATATATGTCTATCAGAGCATTTCCAACTATAATATCTGACAAAAATATGCCTTCTATTATGCCTTGATGGATGTCCATACCCTGTTCCAAAGCTTAACATTTTGATATAGGTAGAGAGGATGCTGGAAAAGGTTGTGGAATCTATCTTTACACCTGCCAATTTCATTTGAATGAAAGTTTCTATGCCTTTTCAACAAATCCATTTTGTGCATATCATGCAATCATTGCAGTCTATTAGACCACATTTTTTAAGGGATTTTGTCAAACAATTCACATGCCTTTTCTATGCTTCCACATACATCTCTCTCTCTCTCTCTCTCTCTCTCTCTCTCTATATATATATATATATATATATATATATATATATATATATATATATATATATATATATTCAATTGCATTTGCTTGAAAGTTTTTAATGCCTTATCAACAAATCCATTTTGTGCATATCGTGCAATCATTGTAGTCCATGAGACCACATTTCATTGAGGGATGTAATCTATTTTATGCACACAACTTAGCATAAATTAACCTAGATTGGTGGTATTTAAGAGCCCCTTGAGAGGATTGTTGTTATGTTGCTAGGAGACATGTTACCATAGGTTAACCAATGGAAAACTTGTGTAAAGGATTTAAAACAACAAGCTTCAACTGTGCAAATGCATCTAAGATGAATGTGTAGATCTAGATTCCTTTTAATTAATGGCATAGGAAACTACAAGGAACGTCAATTCTTATCCACACATTATAAGCTACAAAGAAATTGATTACAATTTGAATTCATTCATGAGAGCATTTGTGTATAAATTCTATTCTTCTTTATTGTATTTTGTGCATAAGTCTTTGTGAAGGCTTTCATGATAGGAAGTGGCACTTGCAACTAAACATTTGACAAAAATCCACTTCCAATTATGCTTTGATAGATGTCCATATCCTCATCCAAATCTTGAACAATTTATGCACAGGAAAGGATGATGTTGGCAAAGGTTGAGGAGTTGGGCTTTACACCTGCCAGTAGGAAATCTGACACAGTGCACATTATTATAGTGTAAGCCTATTTTTCAGATTGCTTCATTTAGCATCATCAATAATCTCCACAAGAACATTGTCCCTATTTAAAATGATTGAAAGGGTTCACATCTCACAATAATTTCTCTTGTGACAATTTTGGAGATAAATTTTGTTGTAGTGTGGCAATCAGCACATACGCGAAGGTCTTTAACAACTCTAATAGTTGTTCCATGGGGAATGTTTAACAAACCAAATGCAATTGCCAACTTTTCACCATGGTGGCAGAGAAATAATTCTTTTTCCCATCCTTCCACATCATTTTAATTAAATTCTTGAATCTTGAAAATACATTGCCACCTTCATCTTCCAAGCTAATTTCTCCAACTTTGGATATAGGTGTCCTTTGTCTATGGATGTGATCTATCTTCTACACAAAAAGAATGTACCATTTTATGCCCTTCAATCCAACTACATCCAGGGATTTTTTAATTACTCTATCTTTCATCAATCTCCTTACCTCACCACACTTGCCCACTTGTGGATAGATGTTTGAGAGAAGAACATAAGTTGTGCATCATTTTTAGGATCCAATTCAAAAAGTAGTGTTGTTGTAAATACTCCTAAGCCTATATTCATATGTGATCTACATGCGAACCAACACAAATTTAATAGGTATCTCAATGATAAAGTTTAGGGTGTCTTCAAGATAGCCAGCATGGGCAAGGAGGTCAACCATGCACACATAATGATCAATTGTAGGTGTAATGCAATAAGGGTTACAAATGTGATTGAAATATGTAAAACTCTCATCCACTAAACATGCATGGATGCATGCAGCTCGAATACAAGAAAAGCTTACAATTTTAGGATATGTTCCTGAGTGCTTAATTAATTTAAAGATTTTGAGAGCATCCTTGCAAAATGCTTTTTGTGCATATCCTGCAATCATTGAATTCTATGAGATGACATCTCTTTGAGAAATTTTGTCAAATAGTTCATGTTTTTTGTCTATGATTTCATATTTTGTGCATATCCTCCAATCATTGCAGTCTACGAGACCACATTTCTTTGAGGCATTCTGTCAAACAGTTCACTTGCCTTATCTATGCTTCCACATTTTGCATACATTTCTAACAGGGCAGTTGCAACTACAACATCTGACAAAATTCCTCTATCCCTTATGCACTGATGGATGTCCATACCCTAGTCCAAAGCTCCTATTTTGACATAGGTAGGGAGAATGCTGGAAAAGGTTGTGGAATTTGGCTTTACACTAGCCAATTACATTTTCTTTAAAATTTCTAAAGCCTTTTCAACAAATCCATTTCGTATGTATCCTACAGTCATCGTAGTCCATGAGACCAAATTTCTTTGAGGCATTCTGTCAAATAGTTCATGTGCCTTATCTATGCTTCCACATTTTACATACATGTCTAACAAGGCAGTTGCAACTACAACATTTGACAAAATTCCTCTATTCTTTATGTTTTGATGGATGTCCATACACTATTCCAAAGCTCCCATTTTGACATAGGTAGGGAAGATGCTAGCAAAGGTTGTGGAATTTGGCTTTACACCAGCCAATTGCATTTGCTTTAAAATTTCTAAAGCCTTTTTAGCAAATCCATTTTATGCATATCCTGCAATCATTGCAGTCCATGAGACCACATTTATTTGAGGCATTATGTCAAATAGTTCAGTGCCTTGTTTATGCTTCCACATTTTACATACATGTCTAATAGGGTAGTTGCAACTACATCTGACAAACTTCCTCTATCCTTTATGTATTCATGGATGTCCATACCCTATTCCAAAGGTCCCATTTTGCACACGTAGGAAGGATGTTGGCAAAGGTTGTGGAATCTCTCTGTACACTAGCCAATTACATTTGCTTTAAAATTTCTAAAGACATTTCAACAAATCTATTTTTTGCATATCATTCAACCATTGCAGTCCATGAGACAACATTTCTTTGAGGTATTCTGTCAAACAATTCACGTGCCTTGTCTATGCTTCCACATTTTACATACATGTCTAACAGGGCAATTGCAACTACAACGTCTGACAAAATTACTCTATTCTTTATGTTTTTATGGATGTCCATACCCTATTCCAAAGCTCCCATTTTGACACAGGTAGGGAGGATGCTAGCAAATGTTGTGGAATTTGGCTTTACACCAGCCAATTGCATTTGCTTTAAAATTTCTAAAGCCTTTTCAACAAATCCATTTTATGCATATTTTGCAATCATTGTAGTCCATGAAACCACATTTCTTTGAGGCATTTTGTCAAACAATTCACGTGCCTTGTCTATGCTTCCACATTTTGCATACATGTCTAACAAGCTAGTTGCAACTACAACATCTGACAAAATTCCTCTATCCTTTATGTATTGATGGATGTCCATAACCTATTCCAAAGCTCCCATTTTGACACAGACAGGGAGGATGTTGGCAAAGGTTGTGGAATTTGGATTTACACCAGCCAATTGTATTTGCTTTAAAATTTCTAAAGCCTTTGCAAAAAATCCATTTTGTTCATATCCTATAGTCATTGCAGTCGATGAGACCACATTTTTTTGAGGCATTTTGTCAAACAATTCACATGCCTTGTCAATGCTTCCACAATTTGCATACATGTCTAATAGGGCAGTTGCAACTACAACATTTGACAAAATTCCTCTATTCTTTATGTTTTGATGGATGTCCATACCCTATTCCAAAGCTCCCATTTTGACACAGCTGGGGAGGATGCTGGCAAAGGTAGTGGAATTTGGCTTTACACTAGCCAATTGTATTTGCTTTAAAATTTCTAAAGCCTTTTCAACAAATTCATTTTGTGCATATCCTACAATCATTACAGTCCATGGGACCAGATTTTGTTGAGGCATTCTGTCAAATGGTTCACGTGCCTTGTCTATGCTTCCACATTTTGCATACATGTCTAACAGGGCAGTTGTAACTACAACATCTTACAAAATTCCTCTATCCTTTATGTATTGATAGATGTCCATACCCTATTCCAAAGCTCCCATTTTGACACAAGCAAGGAGGATGCAGGCAAAGGTTGTGGAATTTGGCTTTACACCAGCCAATTGTATTTGCTTTAGAATTTCTAAAACCTTTTCAATGAATCAATTTTGTGCATATCCTACAGTCATTATGAGACCACATTTCTTTGAGGCATTATGTCAAACAGTTCACATGCCTTGTCTATGCTTCCACATTTTGCATACATGTCTAACAGGGCAGTTGCAATGGCAACATCTGACAAAGGAGGACTTAAGCATTCAAAAATCTGACCATTCCACCTTGTGTGGATTTGATGAATGGCTTGTAGCCATAAAATCCAATGAACTCTTAAATAATGTCTTCCTTAATCTGGACCAGCAATGTAGAGAGAGTCCTCTAAAATAGAAGAATATAAAGTGGTCTTATTTTGTGTCTACATTTTTATCATCATTACTGTCTTCTTTGGGACATTATTTTTTACCATTGAGGGATGGATGATTGAGACAACACAAACCTTATGGTTACCATCAATTCCATCTATTTGGTATTGAAATCAATGGTTGCATTAATTCTATGATGGTAGTGAGAGGATACAATGACTGCCCTAGATTTTTTGTAATCACAACAATCCTATTTAACACTGAATTATGATTCATTCCCATAGTGAGATCTTTCCAGAGGAGTTTCAAACAACTCATACTCATAGAGTCATGATTTTAGGTCACATATTTTATGGTAACAACAAGGGATTCCAACTATGGTTACAATAGCTAAGATTGCCCTCATTTGTGATCGTAACAAGGTTCTTGGACAACACTATTTAGCTCTTCACATTGGGTACTATATAGGCCAAGATTCGGTTGAAGAAATCACTTGATGGTTACCTATATAGTGATACCACACCGTAATACCCCCATGCATTCTAAATAGCTTGAGATTTATGAAATACTCAACCAAGATGAAATTGTATCACTGTACCACACTTAACTATGATAGTCCCTTCTTGACAACAATTTGTAATCTTTAGACTATTGGGATCCTTGCCACAAATAAATATTAGGTCAATGACACAAGGATTTTAAACAAAAACCATAATCCCAACTCTATATCCATCCCCTTGGCAGTCTCAAGGTCCACCTTGAGACAAAAAATGCTAATGTACTATTATGACAATTATGATTGTTCTTCATCGTTTCATTGTCCATTTGAATCTTGAGATGAGGATTGGGGAGGTCTTTATTGGTATTTTGTCATAGACAATTTAGGAATAGTATACCCCCATCTTCTCAATAAGGAAGATTATATAAATCTTGAATAAAACAAGAAAAACCTCATGATTGTCTTGCATCTTAGCAAATTCACTATGACAGTAGTAAGGTTAGTAAATAATTTCTACACCTTTATATTCAATATTTAGATCATTAGGGGGGTAAAAGCATGGATAATACTCATGGAAAGATCTTTAAAATAGTCATATTCAACTTTAGGCATTTCTGTAGACCCTAGGAAGGTGGATGCAAACTTAGTGACTATAATTACCACCACAAAGACTATCCCCTTTGTGACTATGACAAGGTAACATTGTCATGCTCTTTATGACAATCCCTTCTCCAATGGGTGATAGCCTAATAACATTTATCTCCTTTGTGATTTCAGTGCCTCTCTAATGCACTATGATAGGAGTCTTGACAGTCATTATGTATCAGTGAAGTAAGCTTCCAACAAATCCAAAAGGAGGGCTTAAGATTAAATACAAAGTCCTAGCCTTCATACCCTAGTCACATATCACCCCTCTAAGAAGACCTCAAGACTTTATGAGTTCCAAACATAACACAAACATAGTCCTATATGACTTTCACTACCCTAGGTCCCTCAAAATTATTATATCAACCTTCCCTTAGCTGGCAAGGGTCTTGAAACTCCATTTTCCTTGTTGGTCCAAACTTCGAATGGTTAATATAATGATTCTACTACAATGCATAGTTAGGGCTACACTAAGGAAGTACTACCTACCCTAAGGAATTCCTACCCACACCTAAACTATGATGTATCTATGATCTTATCAAGCATGATCTTATGATAGTGTTTGGACTGAACCTGTATAGTTTTAGGGCATTCACACATCTCAGTTACAGTGTGGTGTGTGAGGAATTATTACTAAATGGTTACTACCATGCACATAAACTATACACATATCTGAAGACTATAATATGACATTATTGTGATAGAATTCTAGGTTAAAATGAAAGCTAGGCCTCAGACCATTTTAAATTGATTCCTTGCAAAAAAATCTGATATGAGAGCCATTGTGTCCTTGAATACCATTCCACTAGCCTATAGACCTAGTGCAAGGTGTGCAACAAGTCTAAGAAGCAACAACATCCTTCTTTCTGTCATATTGAGAACCACAAAATAATTGATTTAAATCATGGAACATATATAATTGATACCTTTAATGCATCTTCCATGCAAGGGAGTTTAAAACTGAAGATTTGAGTGTAGGAAAGGGCTTCTGAATAAATGTTCATTAGAAAAGAAAGAAAACAAATAGTTTTGAAATGGAAAAAACAAAAATCACAAAATCTAAAGGTTTCCATATTCCACTAAGCCCTTCTTTATCCACACATCTACTTGGAGTGCAACTTTGATCTTCCTTCAAATCACCCTAACTTCACAAGGAATCCAAAATGGGATCAGTCATAAGGAGGTAGGCAAACAAGGGTTTGTTGTTCATTATTATCCTGTCAAACTTAAGCATACGAGATAGCATGGCACACACAAAATGTTGTGGATAATGACCACAAGATTAGGTTAATTGTAACCACCTTTTGTAAGCAATCACAAGACTAGTATACTCATCATGATCCTAATGGCACTAAGAATGACCTTGGTAAACTGCTAAGAGATTTCCTTCCGAGTTTCAATTGCCCTAAGATGGTGCATCGTAATATTGTGGCATTAAAGGAAATAAGGCAACAATCGGGAGAGATTATGTGTAGGTATGATCAATGGTCTAAGGAATTGGTGTTAAAGATTGACCCCACTATAAAATGTTGAAATTTAGAAGGAATGATTTATTAGTAGGCTAATTGCACATATCCAACATGAACTAGTTCAGCTCACTCTCTTTAATTAAAAAGTTTCCTTAAAAGTTGTGTTAAGATTATAAGAATTAGGGGAGCCCCAACATATGATTCTACTACACTCCTAAATGAACAAATGGAAAAATGGTCACGCAAATAGCACAACTTGCAAGTGAAACTTTTAATCAATGTGGTTTATGACGAACAAAGTGCCACACTAAGGGGCATACAAATACAAACTATCTAGTGGTGGGAACTCAAGCTATTAATGCCACTACTGTAAAAGTGAAAGGATGTTCCTATCAATTCCTAGTTCAAGGTTTGTTTGACATCCACCCATGACACTACCACCTACAAAGTAGTACAAGTCCTCCACAAGGCAAGAGGAAAACAAAATTAAACACAACCACACAACTCCAGTCACAACCACAATAGATGGTGTTGTGCTATTAGGAGCCATAATATATGGAGCATGGAGGAAATCAAGGAGGCCATGGTCGAGTATGCAATAGAGGAATCTATTTCTACTAGTGTGGAGAACCTGGGCATACCTCCCATAGTTGCACAAAGTTTCCAATGTATATTTATTATGATGTTGATCACAAGATAGAGGATTGCCCTACATTGTTGCAACTATTGGAATATTCAATGATGTGCCTTTGATAAGGGACTCATTATTTTCATAAGTTCTATCATCACCTAATTATTCAATAAAGGATCTGTTGTCTATACATTAATTCAATATAAACAAATATGTGGATGATTCATTGGCCTGTTCAAAGAACTCACGTTTGTATATAAGTGATTTCTCTTATAGTTGTCGAGCTTTGTGGATTAAAATTATAGTGAAAAATGTCCAATGATTGTTTTGTAAAGGTAAAAAGATGCATTCATAATGAGAGCGACTAAAGTTCAAATCTTAACTATGCAATAAGGTAACTAGGAGGACATGTCCACATGTCCAAGACTGCAAATAATGAGACAATTGAGTGGGATCTAGGGCTAACAGAGAAGCACTTTAGAACTCATCCTACGCATCAATAAACAACTCAACACAAGAAATGAAAATTGACATATTAACATAGCAATATCCAACTAAGTTATTGAAAGTTAACTATTGATAGGTCTCATTCTCCATCCAGATTACAAAATTGGTCCACTTTTTGCTTTGTAACATTTCCTTTTCAAATTGTGTTGGATGCCGGCCATAGTTCTCCTCCTGTCAAAACATGGCGCATGGACTTGTTAAACTAATTAATATGCAATCATTTACTTTTTGCTAGGAAATAAAAGAAATATCATCTAACATATTAAATATTCATACAAATATACAGATCAAGGCTTGTAAAGATTTCTAGCCACTGTGATGCATGGTACAAAGTTTGTCAAGCCTAGCCTTGGAGGCCTTATCCTGAAACATATACTAATTCAATTTAACTATGCACAAATAAAATTTAAAAATTGTTTAATAAATTTGATATAATCTTATGAGCAAATTCAAATACCTGTGTACTCTCCTCACCAGACTTCCTCTGTGCATCAGACTTCTCATATGCTTTTACAAGCTCTTTCCATACTTTCACACTTACATCAATTGGCCTTTTTTGAGCCTTAGCTCGGGAGGGAGTTTTTTTATCTTCTTTGTTTGGTTGCACCAAAATCTCTTTCAATTCTGAGACATTCGTAGATTTATCTTCTTTATAGACCAACCTATGCCAAATTTAGTCGCCATGTCATGGATAACTGCTTTTTGTAGGTGCATGGGTATCTTTGAGAATGGAAAATGTAGATGGTCTTTGAACCATTGAAGGCATGATTCCTTTAACCTATTCACAAATGTTTTTCCAGCATCTGTCATTTGGACTTCCCCTGAAACCACATCATATTCTATCTTGGTATCGTAGGTACTAATGTAAGATACAAAACATGGCGTGGTGGTCGAAGAAGTCTGTATCCCAGGAGTGGCTGGGACATTGGAAGTCTCTGCTCCCTGTTCCACATTCTTAGATTTTATTGTTATTGATTTCCTCCTAGATCTTTTACTTGATCCAAGACTTGTTGGGGAATCAATTGATTCCCTTTGACACGATTGATTTGGTTGCAATGTTTTAGGGACTTTACTAGATTGTTTTTCTATATATCTGGCAAGCATTGTCAAGTCCACACCATTCAATTTGTTCATTGCCTCTACCCCCAATATGGAAGCCAATGCCTCTTTATCTTTGTCAGTCTCATGTCCCTATATATATAAAATAAATTTCTTCTTTTAAATTTATAAATAAAAAACTAAAAACTAAAAATCAAAGAAACAATGGAAACATTTACAAATCTATAAATTGACAATGAATTACCTCATTGTGGCCAAATTTTGATCCCTTTACTCTCTTCCCTCTATTGCTTGACATTTTGAGGTGACCTAGGGCAAATTATTTTCGTCCAGTCTGTGGAGGCAAAAGAAGTACACACTGTCAGGTATGAAACAATTGCCTATGAATAAATTGTTGCCTTGGGAGGGAATCTATAGTTCTGGGCCTAATTCTAGTTCTCTCACGCTCATCTCAAAAGCACTATCTCCTTGTATTGTCTCGACCAATCTCTGTTCCCACAGGACCTGGGTGCAGTGGGGCAGATGCAGTTTAATGACTTGTCTTGAAAGCACTCGACTACTTTTTTAGGAGGGAAGTGAGAAAGTTGTCTTCAGAGAAAGGTATGGAAGGAAGGTCTAAGAAATCAAACCATAATCCAAAATCTTGGGATGGGAATGATAATCGAACTGGGGCATTGGGGTTTCAAAAACACATTCACTGCTCTCAAATGCAGAGGAAATAATGCAATGCCTGCAATTTTACCCTCCTTTGCAATCACATGATACTTGAATGATTCACCTATAAACAAAATAATATTCACAATCCTTTCTTCACAATCCTCTCCATTTAACCCAAACAAAAATATTTGTGGGAACGAAAAAAATAAATTGTAACCTTACCTATGGTGTTGAAAACTAAATCAAATTTCTCATCTACTTCCTCGTAGCCGATCCCTCAAAGGGCGCCCTCCTCTCATCTCATCCTTCACGAGATGTTTTCCCCTTTTTTCTCCTCTCATCTCTTCCTTCATGTGGGAAGTTTATATTTTTGGTTTTTGATTCATTAGTCAGCATTATAGTCAGTGTAGTTACAGCCAACTTTAGTGCCAACTTCTAGCCCTAAATGTAATCTTTTTGGGGTGCAAAAGGTGGCGCAAAGTGCATCTAATTTACCACCTACTAGTGCAAAATGATGTATTTTGCTTTGAAGTTGATAAATAAATTGATACTAAGTTGACTTCATCTTCATCTGTTCCAAGGGAGCAATCATGGTTCCCTATTTTATCTATTCCTTATCCCATGTCAATTTTGTGGGTGCAAAACTGAGAGGTTAGATTTGTGAACTCGAAAATGACCCCTAAACTTTTAAATTTAAATTTAAATGGGCCCATGATCACCCTATACAACTAGATGAGTCATCTAAAGTGTGAAATATTTCAAATTGCATGTTACAGATTTGTATAAAAGGATAAACCCTAATTCATTACTATCATCTTAGATATAGGGTTTATTGGGGAATTATGAAAAATCATCTATGAGAACTAAATCATTATCATGTGACATTGACATTACATAAACATCCTATGTGTATTGCATGTTTCCCTATTGTCTTCAATCATTTATTTATAGTATCATTAAATTAGTAATAGGAGTTTAACTAAAGGAGAAATATCCTAGCCTAACAAAATCCTCAATAATGTCTATCAACATGACCCCTCTTAGACATAGGTTGTAGACATTGGATAATAAATTATAGACATCCAATTCAGTGAAGATTAGATCTATAGTTAAGGTTTAGTTCTACGTGTAGGTTCATATTTTTATGCATTGAGATCAATTCCATATCCATGGAAGTGTATTAGAATGAAGCATCATGAATTTAATAGTTTTGAGATAGTTTTTTATAGTCCTAGTTATTGTTGCACTAATAAATCACTTAGCAATGTCTACCATAGTCATATCTTCATTGAACCTAGGGCTAAATACCATTATTTTTATTATTTAATTTTGAGCATTTATTTTAGTGGTGTTTTTACTCTCAACTCTTTATCCTGGGCAAGTTATATTATTTATTCATTTTGATTTAATTAATTTACTTGGGATATTTATGTGAGGCATGTTATTTTTGCTTACATAAATTTATGAACCAAACATTCTTAAACACACTCAGGTTTCATCCTTAGAGTTTATCCTTCTACATTAAGGTTATAAATCTAACATTTTTAAGTAGATATGATTCATTTTATACTTTATTAGGGCTTAGATGTACCCCTTATCTATGTTTCATTGTTATTATCTTAATTAGGGTTTGGGATTTTTTTGTGTAATATCTTTGATCCACTAACCTAACCTTACTTAATGTATTATTGATAGATCATTCATCATGTATTATCATATATATTTGTCTATTGCCTTTACCCATGCATATATTACATATTTTGACATGTTTTTAAACTTTGTTAGATGTCATAATTCCATCCTTAATTAGATCTCATCATTCTGGTGCAGGAGCACCCCTCTGAAATAAAGAATAAGTCTAATTATAGTATGTTTTACATTATGATGTAATAAGGTCCATGTGACCAATTCTTATGTTTTAAGTCAATCTAGGTTTATGTGCAAGTCAGTTAGAAGTTTGTTATGCTAGTTGTCCTCTCCCAACCACTTGGAAGTCTCCCAGCTGCTAGGAATCGACTCTGTACTACTTGTGAGGAGTAGATATATATGACCTAGCTCAGTTTGTTTTAGAGATACAGTTGCATAGGAGAAACAGAGACATTGTGTTTTGGAGATCAGACTGAGCATTGTGATACAGTGGGGCTGTGATATTTGTATGCATTTCTGTTATTGAAATAAAGAAGATCATGTTGTTTCATTTGTCTGATTTTTGATCTATCTGTGTAGTCAATTTTGATTTTGTAGGCAAAATGGATTCATTCATCCATTCCACCGGTTGATTCTCTGAATCAGTGGAATGGGCATGTACAATAGTTTAGTTTTCTTTTCTATTTTTATGTTCGTTCATTTCATATTTTTGGGATTAATTTGTAGCATGCTATGATCTATCCTAGCATCCTCATGTGCTAGGGTTTGAAGGATAAAATCTAAGTTAAGATTGCCCAGGAAACAGATCGACTTGACCTCAGTGTTTTCTGTATGAAATTTGTGAAGTTTCACAAGTTTTGGTTGAAATGTACATTTGACATATATACAGTGTTTGTATGCAACATACAATCTATGTGTATATCACATTTATATCTGTGCATATATCGTTAAATAGGTCGGGTGTTAAAACATGTTAAAAATGCATGTTTCAAAGGTACAAAGGTGAAACAGTTTGGATATACAATTCTTGTGTATATCACTTTTGTTTGTTGGGGACAATTGATGTGTATATCACTTTTGCATCCAAGAGTCATTTTGTGTGTATCCGTCATTCGTATATCGGGTTCGTATGTTGTGGATTTGGTAAAGGGTCAATATACAATCTCTGTGTATATCGCTATTGTACATCAGGTCATACAAGTTGTGTGTATACTGCAATTGCATGTTTGATACAGATCCTACGTATCCATCAAATGCACCTTATAGTTTGCATATACCGAATGTACATTTCAAATGTACATTGAGGTGATACAAGCGAAGTCAATGGTCAATCGCCGTCAGAGGGAATACTCCTAGCTATATTCCGTAGATGTATATTTTGTGGTTGTATATTTGATTGTATGTCCAAATATACATTCCGTAGATACAAAGGATTTTTTACAAAGGTAGTCAGCGGGTCAAACATACATTGAGGGCATATCCGGAGGAATATTTGGTGAATGTATGTTTTGTTTGTATCTAGCACTTGTATATTGGAAATATACATCGTACTTATACATTGTCGAAGGATACATCGGGCGACCAGTAGAGGAGGTAACAGGAATCGGCAATAAAAGGTTAGAGTTTGTATGTTGAGGAATGTACATTGGCGGATATACAAGTCCTAGATACAAAAGTCAACCAACAATGAAAGTGAAGGTGACCGGCACTGACAGGTCAGAGTTTGCATGTTCTATGCAAAGGAAGTGACAGATACAAAGGGACCGTGGGTTCAGCAGGTAAATGTTTGTATGTATCATCGTGACAATAGTCATCAGGATAGCTCGGTTTGGAGAAGCCGACAGACGAAGTCTTGCCGATAGGCACATAAATGAAAATGCTCATCGGGGGGAGATGGGTATCAGGGTGAGATGTATAGGAGGTGCCAATAGTTATTGTCAGGCTGATAGGGTATATCGGTAAGACAGTTAGACAGCTCTTGCTGATGAAATAAGAAATATCAAATTCCACCATTCCATTGAACATTTTCGGTTGTGGTTCTGCATCACATTCCATCCTAAAGTAGGTTTCAATCAGTTGAATAAGGAATCGAATCTATAGTTTTCAAAGAGAAAATATCTACTGTTTTAATGAATTTGTGGAAGAAGTGCAAGATAAAGAACCAACTAAAATTATTAGTAATAGGTTTTCTTTCATCTAGGATAACAATGGACCATGGAAGGGATGTTTAACTAAAATTATTAGTAATAGGTTTTATTTGTAGTCAGCTTGTAAATAAAGGTCTTTTTGATGTTAATTTGTAGTCATCTTGTAATCATAAGATTTGAGCTCTAGTTGTCAAGATTCCGCGTGTAAACTTTTTGTGAAGAGCAAAATGTTGCAATGCCCTATTTTTTTTTCATAGTGTGTCTTACTAAAAAGCAATCATATTAACAAGATAATTTCAACAATATTCTCTTGGTGCACAACTATTATGTGACTATTGTCATTGTTGTGTATTACAGGATCTAGAGGAGGCCATGGAGAGAGGACATGGATAGCGTAGAACTACTAAATCAGAGAGAGGAAAGTGGGTGGAAATGGATATGACAATGAAATCTATAGATACAATACAGTTAAGAAGAGAAAGCAACCTCAACCAAAGGAGGAAGGTGTTTAGGAATTCACAAATGCTACAACATAGAAGAGATAAAGTTATTTTTTTGTCCATGAGGCCTAGGAGTTCAAACTTATTGGTTGAAAATGCATAGGAATGGTGATTAAATGTGATTCTATGATCAAAGGAAAAGTTTGAAAATTAGGATGTCCAAAACATGATATCAATATGTCAAATATATGACTAAAGTGAGGTTTTGTGTTGGATAGCATATTCATTGAAATGATATAATTGGTGTACTAAACATTATTTACTATGTTGTGTATTATAGGGGCCAGATGAGGCCATGGAAATAGATCATGTCATATCAAATGAGGACACAACAGATGAAGCAAGACATTAGGTACTCAAATTTTGACTTAACTTAGGAAAAAATGATCTGATGGCATTTTGTGATATGTCCATCTTTTTTCACAATATTATTAAAATTTATAATGTATTGTCCAATCTTGAAATAAATTAATGCATGTTGATTATTTTAGATGGAGATTGAAGCAAATGCAGAGCTTGGGCGTTCAACTAGCAAAAGAACAAGATATGTATGTGGACGTGGACCTAAAACTATTAAATCATGTAGAGGATAGTGGGTGGAAGAGTATATGACAATGGATCTTGCAGACACAACAAATGATTGCACTGAACAAGAGGTTGGTCAGGACTATAGTACATGGGATGAATACTTTGAGAAAATTGTTGTTTGTGGATGTTCTGTATGTCGTGGAAAGAAACAATTCAAATGAGTGATTGTACAAAGACATTACATATATGATGAGCTTCCAGTCGGTAGAATGCCTCCTACAATCAATTCAAATCCAATAGGAATTATGGTAAGGAATTTTCCAATTTGATATAAATAACATGTATATTTCGTTTAAACACTATTTTATATTATTTAAATAACTAATTTTTTTTCTTAATGAATACTTGCAGGATAAAGTTATTGGTTTAAACTTTCTTGGATGACCAACTTCCAGCCTACAGGGCAATGATCATTTATTAGATGATACATCTAAAAAAAATATGTGCAAATATACCAGATCAGAAGATAAGAATTGATGAAAATAAGTAACAGAACAAGAACTAGTTTAAAGATGCATAATTTGCTTAAAGACCAGGGTAAGGTGGACTATATACCCTATGAGAATGAATGTGATGGAGATGATGACTTGCCCCTAAGTTTGAGATCAATTTACAAAGAGACATTTGATCGTCGACTATATTGCACTTGGCCTAGTGAGCAACAACTACCTAGAGTGTATGAGGTGTTTCAATTTTGGCGATACAACTACATGATATGACCCTCCAATATTTATGGAGAGAATCTAGACCTCTTTATTGTCCAAAATGTACATGTGGGATCTAAACATAGAAACAATTCAGAACAAACCACTAGGAGATTAATGCCATATTATGGTCCATCATATTATAGTGGTGAATGGAGAAGGCTAGCAGAATATAAGCCTAGCATGTCAGTATATGGTGTAAATTTGAATATGTCTACACATCGTCTCCAATTGGAAAGTGGAAAAGAAATGAATAGAAGTCATCTTATGTATATAAATGGATGTGCATACACACACAAAAATATTGCAAGATTTATAAATAGTAGTAAGGGAAGGGACCCTACTGTAAGACCAAATTGTCAATTTGTTGAGGTTATAAATGATAAAGATGGAGATATGGAAAGAGAGGTCGATAGATTGATAATGGTTGAGGATATTATGGACCTTACCATTTACGATGAGTTATTGATTGATTACCCTTTTTTAAAACACACTCCTGCGTGAAATAAGAGGGAAGAACAAGGTCTCCCTAAGGATGTTCTTAAGGGCATAAAACTAAAGAATAATAAATGAGTGTGGATTGATGTTTTATAAACTATGTTGTCAAAATTATGTTTTATTTAATTATTGTATAAAAAAAGTAGTCTATAAAATAATGTTCCATTATTCAATTGATGTATATATGTTCATACAGTTTTTATTTTTATTTTTTAAGCCATATTTTATTATATTTCTTTGAAATTGATACATTTATGATTTATCCAATTGTTGCCAAACATTAAATAATGCTTGCATTTGTTGATGGGTAGAAGATGTTGATGAAACACATAGTAATACCCAAGATCCAACTGGGTTATTAAGATTTGGACAGGATGATCCAAACCATCCTTTAAACAATAATAGGGTGAAAAGAGAAAGATTGAAGAGAATACTACCAGCAGAGAAATTTGATGAGCTGATGAGATCTGCATACACTGATGACATGCCACCTAGCCTTAATGGTGATGATCATGATAGTGAAAATGTATTGCATGAAGAAGGATTGAATGAAATGCTTATACGTTTCTTTGGGGATGGAAACCATGATGACAATAATGATCATATGGTTGACCGTAACAATGATAGTAGGGGTAATTATCACCAACGTAATGTTGATGATAACAACTTGAAAGACTCTATCAAGCAAGCAACAAAGACACCCGTGTTCAAATCGGGTGCAAGTAAAACCTCAAAACTAGCATGCACATTAATATTATTAGAAATCAAGTCACTATCTAGTTGGTCAAACAAAGGATTCACTACCCTACTGAAGTGAGTTGAAATCTATTTCTTACTTTGCATTGTCAATTGGTGTACATAATTCGTAAACATTCATCAACTTTGTTTATATTTCTTTAATGGGATTTTAAAACCATATATTGTATATAAATAGTCCTAGTATAGATTGACATATCAAACATGTTCATCATATGTCAAACATTCAATTGATTTAATCTTTGGCAATCTCATAGGGCACTAAAAACTAAAATATTCCTTGAAGAGAATGTGTTGCCATCAACTTGCAGAGAGGCACGTATGTTGTTGGTTGAGTTGGGGATTGAATATAAGAAAATTTATTCATGAAAAAATGATTACATTTTATATATAGATGAATATCAAAACAAGGTAGAATGCCCTATATGCAAAGAGAAGAAATATCATACAGATGTACAAGGTCCTACAGTTCCAAAGAAGGTTTTACGTCACATGCCAATTATACCTAGACTTCAACGAATATTTCAATGCAATTCACTTGCACAATTGATGGACTAGCATGCAAATAATAGGAGTAAATATGGATTCATGTGAATTTTGGCTGACTCCAAAGCAATGAAACACAGAGGAAAAATGACCAAGAAAATTCAAAGATGAACCCCGTAGTATCAGGTTTGCTCTTGCAATTGATAGAGTGTTCCATTTCTCTTTCCTGAGCTCAAATTATAGTGTTTGGCTAGTTAGATTGATAGTATACAGTATTCCCCCATGGATGAGTGTTAGAAAGGAGCACCTTATGGTGACTCTCATTGTTCTAGGAAAACATCAAGTTAAAAACATGGATGTTTATCTTGTGCCTTTTATTGATGAGATGCAACTGCTATGGAAAGGCATAAGAATGTATGACATATCATATCCCCCATCAAATAGGTCCTTCATGTTGTATGGTGTACTATGTTGGACTTTTCATGATTTCCCAAGACTTGGTGTTTGTTTTGGTAAGATAAAATATTTATGTATTTACACTCAAATTTATTTTCATCCCAACTTTAATACTTAGTTTTATAATATTTTTTGATTTTATTAACATTACTTAGTGAATTGTAGGGCTTCAAACAAAGGGGATATTTGCATGTCTAAGGTGTGTAAAACAATTTCAAGGGTGGTATTCTAAATATCTACATAAATTTATTTACGCAAACAACAGGGGTTTTCTACCACTAGACGATAAGTTTAGAAATCCCCCGAAGAATCAATTTGATGGAAAAGTTGAAAATAGAGGCCCTCCCATGATTATGGGTCCAAGTGATTGGCTTAAGAAGTATGAAGATGCTAAATTGAAAGATTGGGAGGATTTTTTTGATCGGGATGATTCAATTGAAGAACCAGAACAAGTTGTAGTTAATATGCCAGAAGGAATGAAAAGGAAATCCATATTTTATGAACTCCCTTACTGGAAGGATCTATTAATATCTCACCTATTAGATCCTATGCACATCTTCATAAATTCCCCAGATTCTATATTTTGAGATATATTAGGCAAAGAGAAGGACACCTTGTCTTCAAGGAGAGATATTACTCTTTCACATACCAAGATTGATAGAAAACATTTGTGGTCAAACAGGGAAAATGAAACATATGCAGAAGCTCCATGGATGTTTTTTTAAAAAAGAGCTAGACCAACTAAAAAATTTCATCCATTCAATAAGGACACCTACTGGCTATGGGTCATCATTGGCTAAAGATTTTACAGTTGATAGACATATCACAGGATTTAAAATACATGATTTTCATAATTTTATGAAGGTATTATATATCATCATTTAACATTTACTAGTAACATTGATTAAGTACTAAATATATTTTGATATTTTGTTGTGTGAGAATAAAATACTAATGACCTTTTCATAGATGTATTTGATAGCATATCATGCCATTGGCAATTAGGGGGATTCATGTCTTAGAGTTGACTTAAGGAATGCCATAAGTCGATTGTCAACATTTACAAGGTATGTGGTTATATGAAATGTTCATGTGTGAGAGACATAGAGATATTATATTGTATTTTAATTTTTGACTAAAGGTTCATACTAATTTACTATTCTTATATTAGGTGGGTGACCTCCAAGGAGATCCATGAATGTGAAGTGCAAAAATGGAAGAAAGAAATTATAGAATGTGTATATGAGAAGGAGCTCCCTACAAGTTTCATCGACCTACGTGTCCATTTACTTATACACCTAGTTGATGACATTGAATTGGTGGGTGTCATATCAACGAGGTGGATGTTTTTTCTTTGAGAGGTATATGAAAAGTCTAAAAGGATATGTCTGACAAAAGGCACATCCAGAGGGTTGCATGGCTAAAGGGTATGTATTGAATGAGGCATTTTTTTTCCTATGTGAATTCCTTGGTAAGGATTTTGAAGATGGGCCATGCTTCTGGGATGAAGCACGAGCATCAGATATTATTGATGGAGAAAAACCATAGTCTAATGGTGTTCAATTAGAAATTAGTAAGTAAATTCATGATTAGTGTGGTTGTTTTTCTTGCAATCATTAATTTACTCTATAATTTATTTGTCAAATTAATAGCATGACATTTGGATTTTGAAATAAACATGTTGACATGTAATAGGTGTAGACGAAAGTCCTATACTCGACAAGTTCATTCTTTACCACATGGACTTTATGAACAAATGGATTGATCTGTATGATAAAAAGAGAGAAATGTTAGAAGCAAGGAGACAGTTTAAGAATACTCCACTTCCCACTCATCTGCTTGGTGAATGGGGCAAACATTGCACGCTAGAATGGGTTACTGAACAAATTCAAAATCAAATAGAGGATGTAGGTATAGATTCAAACATAATAGAAGATGAAATCAACATGTCTAGAGGATGTGAAAGAAAGGTATGATTGGAATTTTACAAAATGTTGTTTCGTTATAGTTTTGACACTATGAACTATTTTAATATTTGTTATTATATTTTTTTTCACTTAAATAAATGGTCTTTCACAGGTGAGGAAATATCCAGCAATGTGGGCATATGGTCGACATTATCGTGTAGAAAGTGTAGATGTAAAGAGATGATCCTTCGATTGTGGCATCATGGTTGACTTCAATCAATCTTGTCGATAAAGCTCAGAAGATAAGAATATAATTGAAGGGAATCTACAATATGTTGGGAAAACACAAGAAATTATTGAGTTGGATTACCGCTCTTTTAAATGTTGTATTTTTAAGTGTAGATGGTATGAAACATTTGAGAGGACATGAAGACATGATACCCATACTGGATTGTTTTCTATAGAATCCTCATGTTTCCTACTAGAGGATAAGGATTCTTATGTTCTACCAATTCATTGTGAGCGGGTATTTCTTTACCTCAAACAAGAAGCGATAGTGATCATTAATCTATTAATTCATAGTTTATTGCGAATATATACATGTGTTTATTAATCAATAAAATTATTATGCCATATGTCTAATATATGTATGTCATTCATGTGCAGGTATTTTTCTATGAAGATATTTTGGACCTGAAATGGATATTTGTCATACATTATGATCCAAGATTAAGGCATGTATTTGGCAATCTGCATTAGTGGATACTAAGAAAAACAATGATGGCCAACAAAATGAGAGAGAGGGATTAGAGAACATTGAAGACATTGACATCCATGATGATGTTGAAGATGGTTATGTTCAGGCACAAGAAGACAACAATCGAGAGTTAGATGATGTTATGGAAGACAACAATATGGATGGTATAGAAAATGATGATCCAAATACATCTGGTAACAATATAGATGGTATATAGTCAAATTTTAATGATGATGAAGATGATGCAAGTCACGATGAGGATGTTGATAATATTAAATACTTGAAAGAACATATGAACATTAACAATGATACACTGGATGACATTGTAGCAGACAATAATGTTAATGACCAAGACTTCTAAATTTTCAAAATTATTTGCAATCCATGTTTAAAAAAGGATGATTCTTATGGCCTAAACTTTGAAATGCTTCAATAATAATATTTGTGTCGATACAAATTACCTATTGCAATATCCTCAAATTGTTCAATCTTTGGTATGAATTGTTGGCAGAAAAAAATAGGATTACTTAGATGCAATTTCCTTTTCATTTCTTTATATTTTACTTGAATGTAAAGGTCTCAACGTAATCCTCATTTTGCACTATGAAGAAACCTTAGGCTTAACTCTACAATGGCCTCAATTCATTGTGAGGAAGTTATGATTGAGGATTTGATGACTACTACATATTTTAATGGGGAAGATGTTTTTCATCATGATGCACATGTTGCACATATGGATAGGCAAGACATGAATCTTACTACACAAATACTTATATCATACCTTTACAAATTTGAGCAATAATGTTAATTATTCAAATTTGATTGATGTTCTTCATAACTTGTTAATGGATAATGCTTATGTGATGGAAGTATTAAGTGATATAGGTCAAAGGATAAGTTCATCAAGTTCCTTAAATAGTGTGTCTCCTCCCCTTCCTTCACAAGCCTCTTTGTCTAGTGTGTCTCCTTCCACATCTTCTCCTGCATTAGCCATGCCACATATTTCTTCTCTTCTCTATATTGCTTATCAATTTTTCATAGCTCCTATCATTGATCCTCTCATTGTACCTACTTCTCATATTGTACATTCTACTCATCCCCTGATTGTGTTTACTTCTTCACTACTCATGTTCCCATTTCTAGTGTTGTCATTCCAACTTCATTCTTTGTCCCCCAATCAACCTACACTACACCTATTATCTCATGTTGCCACTTCCACTCCCATTTTAATCATAACTCCTAATGTTCATCCTTCCAACATAGATGTCATCCTTAAAAGAATTGATGAGATGCAAAGTAAAGTTGATGCATTACCCCTAGTAATCAAAGGATATCATAGGAGAAATCAAGCATAATCCACTTTCATTTGAGTTATTTCTTATCCATTTCTAGTTTGTTCGGTGCCACTAGTTTTGTAATGTATAGTGGTAAAAGGGACCTTATGACACAATTGAGATTGTTTTGATTATGTTTATGATCACAAATTTTTTACAAAGGTCTTCCCTATAAACTAAAAGGATTATGCAATTGAATGGCTTTATTCTCTTCCTTATAGTTCTATTCATTCCTTCAATGATTTGGCCAATGCGTTGTACATCACTTTAATGTCAATATTGGTTTAAAGGTTACAATTTTAGATTTAGTAGGATGTAAACAAGGATCAAATGAGTACAATCATGATTATGTTATTGGATTTCAAACTTTGTCAACAAAGATACACTATCAAATTCCTAATGATGAATTGCAAATAATATTTCTTAAGGGGTTATTACTACTATCCAAGAGACAATGTACCTAAACAACTATTATTCTTTGATGGATTTGTGTGAAAATGTAAGAAACATTGAATTGAAACTTCTTAAGTCTAATGCACTTTGTAGACACCTAAAAATGACACGATTCACATTCCTCTAAGTTAATTAAATATCAAAATATTTAATTATCTCTTCTAAAGTCAAAAATAAATAAAAAATCCTTTATTTAATTAAATTCTTGCAAACATTAAATTAAATTCATTCTTCCAAATTTGAATAAATCAAATCAAATTTATTTAAATTCTCTCAATCTCCAAAAATAAAATACAAGCAAATATTTTATTTATTCTTCCAAATCATGCACAACAATTAAATAAATTTATTTATTTAATTTGCTTTCTTATCTTCTAATTCTTCAAATATCTTTCAAATCTTCTAAAAATAAGTCTTCTTCTTCATGCACACAAAATTGAATAATTTATTATTTAATTTCTCTCAATTCATGCAAAAGCAAATCTTAAGTTGAGTTATCTATTCAATCAACCTTGTTTTTATAAATATCTCTTAAATTAGAAAAAAGTTTTCTAATTTATGAAAAGCATGTCTTATCTTTAAAAAAGACAGTGATTAACTCAAATAAAATAGCTTTTGTGTGACACTTCTCTTCTTCTTATTCATTACACGTTCCTCAACTATTCTATATTGTTGATCTTCTCATTCTTTCTATACCGTTGATCTTATTTATCCCAAGTCTATAAAATCAACCTCATTCTTCCATTTCATTCATCCAAGGTTTAAGTATTGTTACTCTACAGGAATTACAGCGTGCCTTTGGCACCAATTCCTTCATTGCTTGTGATCACACTTTTTACTACGCACTACGCACTACTACCATCGTTGTGAAGCTTCTCTTCATTGCGATATTACCATAGCCATTCTCAATCAACATTCTTGACAAAGCAAAGAAGTGCACTCACAGAGGACCCTTTTTCATACGCACAAGAATGATTTTGATCTAGGGAAGGTTTAGTTTGTTGATTCATTGTTATTTGATTTTCTTAGTTTACTATTCTATTGAGTTTTGGGTATTTGCTATTGTTTATCATTGCATATTCATTGTTGAATCCAAATTTCCCTTAACATTTTTGGCACCCACCATGGGGCCTAGCCCCAAATTTAACCAAAAACTAAGTTTTTGTGTTTAGAAAGCCGTACACAGGAGGAAATGATGCATACGTCACTTCCTAACATGCATCTGTTACCTGTCACAGTGCATCCATTTAATCAGTGCATACGTTCACTGTTTCGACGCATATACGATCTGTTACGACGCATTTGTTCATGCAACACATATATACACTGCTCCAGAACTTTTATCCTCTGAGACGGTGCATACATCAAATCAACACATATACACTTTATTTCTGCACATTTACTATCTTTTTCAGTGCATATATATTACTACACTTCTGTTGACTATTTCTGCGCAGTCTCTGAAGCAACACTTCTGTTGTAGGTAGTGATTTTAGGGTTTTTCTAGGAGGATTTTTTCTAATGCTAATATCTTTCATAGGAACTCTCTTGATCAGTTTTACAGGATAGGTTCAGGTTTAGTTTCATATAGTTGCATTTTGCTAGCTCACACTTTAATTTCTAAAAGGATAGTAAAATAGATGCTCATGCAAACCTCACGTAGTTTTTAACTAGGAAAGAGGTAATTGAATCATTGCTATCTTGCATTGCAACATTACTATCTTTTCAAAGTTATTGCTATCTGGATAAAACTGAACTCATCATTGCTTTCTGGGTTAAAACTAAACCATTGCTATCTTGATTGACCATCATTTCAAAGTTAACAACTCGTGCTATCGTGGTTAAAACTAAACTCATCGTTGTTATCTTGGTTAAAATTGAACCATTGCTATCTCGATTGACCATCATTTCAAAGTTAACAATTTGTGCTACATGGTTAAAATGAAATTCATCATTGCTATCTCAGTTAAAATTGGACCATTGCTATCTTGCTAATCACTTCAAAGTTCTGTGCTTGCCCAAGTAGATAGCTCATCTAGTTTTTTTCATTTTAACTAGGGGAAAAGAACCACTGTATACTATGTTTTTCAGAATGATACCAGGCCTATGCTCTCCCCTATCCTGGGTGATCAAAATGCTAGACATATCATTTTTGCATTTGTTTTTCCTTTAGAGGGGCCTGCTCTTAGATACCATTCATCCAAGTAGGAACGACCTAAGTGGTAACAGGCTAGATGCCAAGCCCTTCCAAGCCACTATAAATAACTTGTGTCTGGAGTGAAAGCTTCAAACAATGAGTGAAGTTGTGTTATACTGACAACCAACCTCCCCTAAAACCCTCCAAGGTGCAACCCTTGTAGGCTGGGAGACTCCATAATGAAGAGTAGTGCTGCTGCATGTATAACCACTCGAACGGTTGCCTTCATTAAACACCTTTGTTCTAGTGGCCAAAAACCCTTGTTGTCCATTTGAAGCCTAGGATTTTGTACTTGTTTTTCCTTTTAGTCCAAATAGATTCAAGAAAATCACAAAAAAATAAGAAACCATAAAAATTCTTTGTGTTTACTGTGTCTTCTTACTTTAATTTCAGAAAATTAGATCAAAAAGACCTTATTGCAACCAAAGTATCAAAAACATAAAAAGATTTCCAAAAAAATTGCAAAAATATTTAGAAAAGCCAGAACAACGCATCCGTCCTCTATTTCGATGCATTTGTACCGACCTGCAGTGCATTTGAAGTGACTTTCAATGCTTTTATATCCTATTCTAGTGCATATACCTTTTAGCAGTGTGGCACATATATCCCGACTTCCAGCATATTTATCCATTTCCGCAGCACATCTGTTATAGCGCATGCATGACAGTGAGCACTTACACAACTTTTGAGAGAAAAATCTTACCAGTTCTGGGTACCCATTTAAGTCTAGTTTCAGGATCAGAGATCAGAGTCCACCTTATAGTCAATTTTCCATCTATTTCACGTCAAAGTCTCTATTTCATTGGTCATCCCATTCACCTTCTATTAGGTATTTCTAGTCCCAACGTCAAAAGCGATCCCATATCAAGTCAGCATAGGCCCCTTTTTTCGTATCACTTGTGGATTCAAGTAAGCCTAGTTAGTCACATAACTTTGCTAGTAGGTCTTGGTGCACGACTAATCCCTACATAGTAAGATAGGTATCAAGTACCCTTACTAGTGGTTACCATCTTGTATCGACCATCTTACTAGGAATTATTTATCAAGAAAGTCCTTTGTCCAAATCTTGTCATAAGTATCCTATTCTCAGTGGTCTCCATCGGCACCTCGCCAAAATCTCTAGTCCCATTCCACCTCGTCCCACATCACCTTACATGGTTCTTACTAGATCTCAATAAAAAAAACAACTTGAAATGGCCAGGTCATCCAACCACATCTTCACACCTCACGATAGTGATGAGGAAATCTCTAACAAAGACTATCAAGGAAGCATCCAAGATCAGAAATTCCAATGATTAGTAGAGAAAGTGTTCCATGACGACCCTCACAAGTATTTCTATCATCTTGCTAGTCTTGGAATTAAACTGCCCATGGATTTTGATATAAACTCAATCTTGGAAAACATAGAGGATGATCATGAAAAGGGAAAGAAAGCCATAGACCCAAACGCAAAGGATAAAGGAAAGAATGCCATAGATCCAAATGCTCCTATGGAAGAAATGAAGAAAGAAATTGAGGGTCTAAAGAAACAAATGTCAGATCTCAAGATGGGTACAAACACTAAAAACTACTCCTTGGAAGATATTACACTGCACCCCTTTGATAAAGGTTTGATCATGAAACCATTTCCCTATCGATTCGAAATTCCTAAGTCTGACAAATACAAAGGAAAAGGGGACCCTAGAGATCACATTAGGGAATTCAATGCAGCATGTTTAGAAGTAGCTCACAATGAGACCTACTTAATGAGACTATTACCTAGATCTCTAGGCAGTCAAGCCATGGAGTGGTTCTCATAGCTGTCGCAAGGCATCAAAACTTTTGATGAGCTAGTCAACAAATTTATCACTCACTTCTCTTACAACATTGAACATGAAGTCTCTATGCTTGATCTATGCAACACCAAACAAATGGGTGGTGAATCATTTACCACCTTCCTACAATGATGGAGACAACTAGCAAGCAAGTGCTCATATGATGCACCTGAGAAGCAACTAATGGAGATGTTTGTCCATAACCTCAACATCGATCTTGGCTATCAAATACAAATACAATGCCCTGCATCATTCTCAAAAGTCATCGAAATGGGATTGTTTATCGAAAAAGCTATGATCGCAAAGGGGCAAATAAAGTTATACAAGGACACACCTACCTCCAACTATATGGCTGACAAATCAAAGTTTTGGACCAAGAATAGGAATGTTGTCAACGATGGGGTAGTATACGCCAAGGTGGCAGCTCCCAAGCAACAACCCATATTCACTCTCAAAGGAGAAGCAAACAATGTTATGCCCAACAAACCATTCTCTCGGAAGCCAAGACTATGGTTCAGCGCAAATCCAAGGTGAAAGTTCACACCACTGGGTGAGTCTCAAGAATCCGCATTACGGAAGTTATTGGCTAACAACGAAAGCTCTCTATCAACAACAAGTGATTATGAGCCCATAGTCAAACCTCCTTATTGGAAAGACACTGACTATTGTGAATATCATAGAGGAAGGGGACATACAACCAACAATTGTATCTATCTCAAACATGTTATCCAAGATGTGCTTGATCAAAATCAAGGAGGAACCCAACAACATACCTCCAATGAGACACATGTGGCTTACAGGGATCCACTTCTCAATCACGATAGGTCGTACAACAACAATAACAACCATGGAAATAACAACAATGGAAACAACAACCATGGTAATAACAACAATGGTAACAACAACAACAACCGCAACAGGCCGAATCAGAATAGTGGGAATAGTAATGCCAACTATGCAAGTGTGCCATTCAACTATACCATCAATTGCCTATCCGAGTATGTCCCACAAATCAATGTGGTCATGCCCAATCAATAATCAGAACCTAATAGAACTGGTTGTAGTATCATTACCTGCAGTGGTAAAGTCACGTTGAATACCATCCCTCCAAGGTCATCACCTTCACAGTCCAACTTCTGTCAGTATAATGTCATAGACCAACTACAGAAGACTCCGGCCCATATTTCTATCTTGGAGTTGTTGCGTCTATCTCCTTCCCATACAAAGATCCTTAATAAAGCCTTAGTGGAAACAACCGTCCCCACTAATTGGCCCAAGAGAAGTTTCAGGCCATGGTAGGTAATCTGACCTCCTCAAGTACCATATCATTTACCAAGTAGGATGACCTCTCTATTTCTCAACCCCATAACACCCTATTGGTAAATAGATTTGTCACCACAAAATAACCTTTGAAAATGACGCATTGCCCTTAGAGCGGTGACTAAATAGTCCCAACAGTTGGAGAAGTTGTTACTAGACTAACAACATTCCTCTACGTTTGAGAGCAGCAGCTCCCTCATATGATAGGGGCATTTGTGGTTTTTGTGTACTTTTATCCTGAAAGTACAAAAGGGAAGAAAAAGAAAATAACAAGAGAAATGGGCATGTAGAAACCCTCATGGTAGACGTATGAAAACCAACAGGAGTTTCACAATCTTATTGAAAAGTACAAGGGGGTTTCACCACAAATCTAGAAATCACTTTCCTAAACTCTATGATGGATCTCATGACATATATGCAACAATGATGAAGAAAGATGACAAATCTCAACATACGAAGAGATAATTTATCTAAACACTTTCAAATCAGGATACTGAGACATGATTGTGCTTTATCACCTCAATTGCATGCTTTAATGGATAACTTCGATTCACACAAATACATAGAAAGATCACCAATTTGACATATGAGAAACTAGTAATCATAACTTAGAAATACATCAAGAATATACGAACTGAAAATGCATTCTTCATTATCTTTTTAAAATTATACAATTCCAAAAGTAGACTATGCAATGTGTAGAACCAAAAATGTTCCAAGAAGTTTCATAAGTTCCCCCTGCAAAAGTTCTCTCTAAAGAGTTCCCCCTTCTTTACATTTGAAATAGCCTCATATTTATAGGCTATTTCCCTTAACCACCTAATAACCAACTTGTAACTACTTCCTAACCACTTCAAGTAACTACCTCATAACTACCTTTCTGAAATACAATAGAATAATAAACCTTATTTCTGGTTATACTTTACATCACTTTCCCGAAATAAAGTTCATTTTCTAACTTTTAGTTACAATAAGTGACATAAGTCACTTTTACAAAAAGGTAAATAAAACTTGCAAGCTTGGCCTATAGATTTTGCTAATTTACTCTTCTTCAGTGTATGCTCCATTTCTGTGATCAGACCTTGACAGATCTTGACAACTCCTCCAAATAATTGAATCTTAGATTCTCATCTCAATTGCAATCATAAAATACCATTGCCATCCACTACTCATCAATCTTAGAGCATTCTGTAGAGAGGGCTAGTTGAAGGAGATACTGCATTTTCTTCTTACATCATATACCCTATTTCTGTTTGATTAGATGGATGTTGGTGGTCAGTCACCAAACCGTTTATTCCATGCCTTAAAACCACCTTGTTTGCAATTTTGATAACCTATTGAATTGATGAAAATGCTTCATGAAGATGTTTCTAACACTGAGAATAATCTAAAGTTTTTTTTAATGATGCTATCTCTCTGCTTGAAAATAATGCTCTGCAAAATTGTATCTTTCTTATGCTACCAATCACCTCTTAGCACTTTTCATGGTCAAGGGTGATCATAAACATTTTCTGCACAAAAGCACGATATTGCCAACTTTCAAATCAAATCCTCCTCTATCCATGTCTTCTTTTGATTTAGTGCATTCTCAATTTTCATGTCTTTTTGTAGGACCTCAAACATCACCTTGTCTTGATAACTACATAGTCATAATAGAGAAAATGTCTCCAAAAGTATTCTTTAATCTGATGCACAGTTTATCCTCATAGATGGTAGCAAACATGCAGTTTGAATTCATAGTCCTTGTGGTCCAATGCACTGAAGTCATACCCATTGGAAACACATATTACCCAAACATCCTTTGCACATCATTTTGTGTGAAAACTACTATTCATTGGATCTCCCCTCTTTACATGCACACCACCCAATCATCTCCTGATGTACTTGGTTCCTTCCAATAAATCTTGTAAACGATCCTTATTATAGCTTTGTTGAAGCATCTCAAGCGAAAGTCTTAACCATAATTAAGATATGATAAAGAATAATGGCTTCCAAAATATGCCTTCACTTCTCCATATTATTGTTGTGTGAGGGATTATTAATAAACTCTTTGTCCCTTGCCACTGTAATAACCATATTGATAGCTTGTTTGATTGATTTAGGGGTCATTGTTAAAGCCAATATATAGAATTGCATAGGCACTTCAATCAATATTTATGACATCACCAATGAGCACATCTTCATCGATGGCACATTTAATTGACTTACATAAGACATTCCATAAAAAATAATTTGCAGTCTTCGGACTAGTAGCATTAGGAAAATATGTGATGCTTCCAACATACTTAGTAATTGTTTCAAGAGGAACCCTATTCTGGAAGTTTGAATCATACATGTAGTTTCTGTTGTAGTAATGATCGATATTGAAATAAGAGATGATTTGTTGATTGTGACTCACCAAAATAGTTTTGCAATTTGGTCTCAAACTACATGACCTTTTGTATGGATCATCGAGGTATTTTTTCAAATCACTTTGCTATTGTGTGCTTCCATGTTTTACATGCTGGTCTACCTGAGCATTTCCACTATTAATATTTATCAAAGATCTCAATTTCTTCATGTTTCTTGATGGGCATGGGCAGATGGGGATGCTGGCAGAAGTGGTAGAAATTATGGTGCATGTGCCAATTGTATTAACTTAAAAGTTTCTAAAACCCTTTCAACAAATTCATTCAAGTATTTATACTACACTTGTCGCATCCCATGAGATAACATTTCTTAGAGACACTTGTAAAATAGTTCACGCGCTCTGCCTAAGTTTTCACTTCATGCATATGTCTGCTATGATGGTCTGTATGTCACATGAGGCCCTTAAAAGGGTTGTGGAACTAGGTTTTACACCAGCCAATTGCATTTTCCTTGAAATATTTTTAAAGTCTTTTCACCAAACTCATTCTGTATGTATCTTGGCGTCCATGCATTCTATGAGGCTGCATTTCTTTGAGGCATTTTGTCAAACAGTTCTTAATGCCTTACCTAAAATTCCATAATTTGTATACATATCTTCCAGGGCATTTACAAATACTATTGCATTTCCTTGAAAGCTTTAAAACTCTATTTAACAAATCCGTTTTGTGCAGGTCCTGCAATCATTGAAATCACTGAAATATTTATTTATTGAGGAATTCTATTGAATGGTTCACATGCTGCGTCTATGTTGCCATGTTTTATATACATATCTACCAGACCATTTCCATCTATAATATCTGATAAAAAGTCTCCTTTGTGTTATGCTTTGATGGACATCCCCACCCTATTCTAAAGTCTCCATTTGGGCAGAGGATGAGAGGATGCTCAATACGCATTTGGCTCAGGCATTTGCATTATTGTTTGCAAAGTGTGAAACTAAATTCCAGAACCTTTGCTAGTATCTACCACATTCATACTTTGATGAAAGCCTATGCTCGATTTCAAATCTTTTGTTTCGAGATGATAGTGGCAAATGTTGGCAGAATTCTCTTTTTAATAGCCGATCATATTTTGCTGAGACCCTTCAATAAACAGATGTAAAATAAGTTTACCTTGTCTTTGCTATCGTTGCGCAGATTAATCTAACTCAACGGAGGAATGTAATCATTTTAAAACTAACAGATAGAGCAAGAACATCATCCAAAGGTTGCTCGAATACCCTTCCATGCATCTCATCTTTATTGCATATTTTTCCCAAATGTCATTCTGTAGATGGTATTATTAGTAAGAAAATTTGCTTCCCTAGATAAATCTACAATAGTGAGGTTGATGTCTTTGTGTAGTATGGAAGATTTCATGGTAAAAACTTCTTGGGCTCTTATAGATACAAATGATTTCAATCTCTCGGGAGAATGATGCTCCAAGACAAGGACCTTGTGCATGAATTTCTAGTATGGGCCATATGGCGAGGTTTGAAATTTTCAAGCAGCTTAGTAGCTATGTGAAGTGAATTTGCTTTAAATCTCTCTGAAACCTTTTCAATAAATCTGTAATGTGTAGAGATGAAAGTCCTTTTTTACCGGTAGTTATAATGACTACTTCAATACCATCCGATCTATTGGGAGTTGCAAGGAATAACTAACTTTTGAGTTTTGAATTTTCCTTTTTCATAACCACAACTCATAACTTCCAAGTTATAAGTTATCATTTTTCACAACCCAACCTTTTGACTAACTTTTCACAACTTATAAATTTGCACAAGTAGTTAATCAAAATTACAACTTGTACTTTCCATTGAGTTAGTCAAAACTAAAAGTGACTCCCCTTCTTCACTTTTTTTGAAAGTTACCAACAAGTTAGCCAAAATTGAAAGTAGATGCTCACTTAGTCAATGCGTACTTAGCCAAATTCACAAGTGATACTTTTTTTCCTTAGGTGAATTTATAATTTGTGAACTTGAATTTATGCAGGAGTGAGAAATGGCAAAAAGTACATAACTTTCAACTGGAAGGTCAGATCGTCATGAAATTTTTCCACATTGTCTGTATTAACATTATGAATCTTTGTGCCAAACAATTTTTCTCCAGTCCTTACAAAAACCATGATCTTATTGTTTCTACCAACCGCCTGCCAAAAAATTGAAAGTTTAAAATCTCTCAAAGCATAAGACTTCTTGACCCGAAAAGTTACCAAATTAGGTGAAACAGAATCATGAACACTACCATAAACTTTTTTTTTTGTACCATTTGTCATAGATTTTCAATATTTAATTGTTTTCATAAAACACCACAAACTGGACAAGTGTGCCCGACAAACTCAGTGAAATGATGAGTATCTCTGCTCCAAAATGATGTTGTTATGCAAAGTGCAATGTAGAGAAATAGATTGTGACATCTCAGAAATAAGTTATCTCAAAGACTCACGCAGGAAAAATGTGACACTGGTGTTTTGTAATCGAAAGGTGACTCTGGAAAAAGGGTTCAAAGCATGGTTAAATTTGTCATTTCAACAAAAAAAGTTAAAATTTTGAAATGTTGAAAACGAGGCCAACAGCTGGCTCTAACTGGGGACAAGGACCTTGCGGACACAGGACGAACCTAGAATCTCTGGAAATGAACAGTGCCTTATCCATTGGGTGGGTAGAGTTAGGAGATAATACGATGTACAAGGGGAAACAAGGAGACAAGGACACACAGAGACAAGGGAAACGACAAAAAAACAAAAGGAACCAAAAAAATAGATAAAACCAAAACACCTAGTTAACCTATGTACATGGTAGGTGACTCCTACCTCAAATTGCTTGGGAAAGATCACGTGAACCCATTAAGAGGCTGAGAAAAATATTCACCTGTATGGAAAAAAGATGACCATGGATGAGGTGCCTGTGAACTCAGTTACCATTCCAAAGTGATGAGAAAAATAAGTTGCATGAAAAATGAGGACTCCTTGAATAGAAAACCAAACAACCATTTCTCATCATAAACTTCTAAGTCCTTTTGAATCATATTGGTATTGCCCTGTGTAGTGTTGATCATATCTTCTGGCATCATGTCAAGCATACCAATTTTCTCAATCTGAAGATTCTCTTCATAGTTTGGACCAAAGAAAATTGAATCACAAACCAAACATCCTTCATGTGAAGTAAGAAGTGGAGAAAACTTGATATCTTGTGACTGATCTTCCTTATGAGTAATGCCCTCCTTTATCATTGAATCATTTTCTGCAAAAGAAAATTTCTCCTCCTGTATTATTACTAACTTAGGATGTGCTTCATTGAAGAATTGCACACGAGGATGAGAAAGTGATGAATCTACATTATGTGTTTTATCCTCCTAAAAATCCTCTTGTATTATTGATGAAGGAATAATATTTTCCTCCCTTGGAAGTAGAGAAGGAGAAGGTAAAACATGCATCTCTTCATCAGCCTTTTGAATACCAGCAGTTTCATGCATATTTTCATGAACATTTTGTCCTCGTTTATCACTTCCATAAACATTAATCTTACTATTCTCTTCAACATTATTATCAACAGGTAAAGGATTGCGGCATAGAATGAAATCACTCAAACTAGAATATTCAGGAACCAACTCACTTCTAAACTCTTTTTGTATAGACTCACACCCGATATCCTTATGATCTTGCACATTTGGAGTGGAAGCACTCAATTCTTTGTCTTGATTAGCCCCTTTGGTTTCAATCGCTGAGTATTCTTCTTCAATAAATGATAAAGAGAAATGACAACATCATTTTCCTCTTGTTTACGTCACATGCATGTCAGGACAATGCTTTGTGACTTATCTCCATGTTCTTTGTTCACACTTTGGTCCAAAATTTCTTCTTGGTTCCCTTGAACATTAACCATGTCATAGAAATCTTTCTCACAAGATATAGTTGTGGAACCAAAGCAAACTGTCACAAGAGGAGTGACATTCTGCAAAGAAATTGAGAATGTGCCATCATCTAGAAAGACTTCTTCTTCATCATTACACACTTCTGTATAATCTTCTTTTTCCATCTCTATCACTTCTTTTTGTTCTTCTTTCTTTAGTGGAGATGTCCTATCATGAGAAAATGCAATAACTTCTTCTTCTCTAGCACATGCATGTTCTGATGAGCCTCTTTCAACCCTTTGATCAGAAGATGTTGCATTAAATACAAGTTCATTTGTAGGAAACACTTTTGCCTCTTCTTTTTTATCCTCATCATGCAAATGATATATCTCAGCATAATTTCTTTCATCTTCTGGTGCATGAATCTCCTTCGATAGGGAATTACAATCATGAGAAAGAAAACAAGACTCCTTTCCATCATTTTGTTCAATCTTCTGCAACGTTTGAAGCAAGGAAGGATGAACCTAGGTAGATGAAAATTGCATGCCACCATAGAAACTCTTCAGGAACTCCACTTACTTGGGTTCATCAAGAAATTCATTTTATTGAGAAGCAAAAAAAGAATAATCTTCATCATCATTATCACTGTCTGATTTAGGAAGTTGCCAGTTATGCATCTGGGTTCTCTGATACCAAACCATCTTTCAGGATTCTTCTTTCAGATAGAGTCACCAATCTTCTTTTCTGGGGAGGTACTTGTATATTCTTGAGGAATAAAAAGGCACCAATGCTTCAACTCGTATCCCCAATAGAGTCACCAAAAATCTGTTGGTAAATAGATTTGTCATCACGAAATAACCTTTGAAAATGACTCGTTGCCCTTAGAGCGGTGACTAAATAGTCCTAATAGTTGGAGAAGTTGTTACTGGACTAACAACTTTCCTCTATGTTTGAGAGGGGAAGCTCCCTCGTATGATAGGGCTATTTGTGGTTTTTGTGTACTTTTATCCTGAAAGTACAAAAAGGAAGAAAAAGAAAATAACAGGAGAAATGGACATGTAGAAACCCTCGTGGTAGACATACGAAAACAAACAGGAGTTTCACAATCTTATTGAAAGTACGAGGGGGTTTCACCACAAATCTAGAAACCACTTTCCTAAACTCTATGATGGATCTCATGACATATATGCAACAACGATGAAGAAAGATGACAAATCTCAACATACGAAGAGATAATTTATCTAAACACTTTCAAATCAGGATACCGAGATATGATTATGCTTTATCACCCCAATTGCATCCTTTAATGGATAACTTTGATTCACACAAATAATACGAAGATCACCAATTTAACATATGAGAAACTAGTAATCATAACTTAGAAATACATCAAGAACATACGAACTGAAAATGCATTCTTCATTATCTTTTCAAAATTATACAATTCCAAAAGTAGACTATACAATGTGTAGAACCAAAAATGTTCCAAGAAGTTTCATAAGTTCCCCGTGCAAAAGTTCTCTCTAAAGAGACCAGCCTGCCAAAGTTCTCTCTAAAGAAATCCCCCTTCTTTACATTTGAAATAGCCTCATTTTTATAGGCTTTTTCGCATAACCACCTAATAACCAACTTGTAACTACTTCGTAACCACTTCAAGTAACTACCTCCTAACTACCTTTTGAAATACAATAGAATAATAAACATTATTTTTGGTTATACTTTACATCACTTTCCTGAAAAAAAGTTCATTTTCCAACTTTTAGTTGCAATAAGTGACATAAGTCACTTTTACAAAAAGGTAAATAAAACTTGCAAGCTTGGGCTGTAGATTTCACTAATTTACTCTGTTTCTCTGTCTACTCCATTTCGGTGATCAATCCTTGAAAGATCTTGACAACTCCTCCAAATACTTGAATCTTAGATTCTCATCTAAATTGCAATCATAAAATGCCATTGCCATCCACTACTCATCAATCTCAGAGCATTCTGTAGAGAGGGCTAGTTGAAGGAGATACTGCATTTTCTTCTTACATCATATACCCTATTTCTATTTGATTAGATGGATGTTGGTGGTCAATCACCAAACCGTGTATTTCGTGCCTTAAAACCACCTTGTTTGCAATTTTGATAACCTATTGAATTGATGAAAATGCTTCATGAAGATGTTTCTAACACTGAGAATAATCTAAAGTTTTTTTTAATGATGCTATCTCTCTGCTTGAAAATAATGCTCTGCAAAATTGTATCTTTCTTATGCTACCAATCACCTCTTAGCACTTTTCATGGTCAAGGGTGATCATACACATTTTCCTCACAAAAGCACAATATTGCTAACTTCCAAATCAAATCCTCCTCTATCCATGTCTTCTTTTAATTTAGTGCATTCTCAATTTTCATGTCTTTTTGTAGGACCTCAAACATCACCTTGTCTTGATAACTACATAGTCATAACAAAGAAAATGTCTCCACAAGTATTCTTTAATCTGATGCACAGTTTATCCTCATAGATGGTAGCAACAATGTAGTTTGAATTCGTAGTCCTCGTGGTCCAATGCACTGAAGTCATACCCATTGGCAACACATAGTACGCAAACATTCTTTGCACATCATTTTGTGTGAAAAGTGCTATTCATTGGATCTCCCCTCTTTACATGCACACCACCCAATCATCTCCCGACGTACCTGGTTCCTTCCAATAAATCTTGCAAATGATCCTTATTATAGCTTTGTTGAAGCATCTCAAGCGAAAGTCTTAACCATAATTAAGATATGATAAAGAATAATGGCTTCAAAAATATGCCTTCACTTCTCTATATTGTTGTTTTGTGAGGAATTATTAATAAACTCTTTGTCCATTGATGCTATAATAACCATATCGATAGCTTGTTTGATTGAATTAGGGGTCACTATTACAGCCAATATATAGAATTGCATAGGCACTTCGACCAATATTTATGACATCACCAACGAGCACATCTTCATCATTGGCACATTTAATTGACTTATGTAAGAGCTTCCATACAAAGGAATTTGCAGTCTTCGAACTAGTAGCACTAGGAAAATACGTAATGCTTCCAACATTCTTAGTAACTGTTTCAAGAGGAACCCTATTCTAGAATTTTGAATCATATATGTAGTTTTCGTTGTAGTAATGATCGATATTGAAATAAGAGATGATTTGTTGATTGTGACTCACCAAAATAGTTTTGCAATTTGGTCTCAAATAGAATGACCTATTGTATGGATCATTGAGGTATTTTGTCAAATCACTCTGCTATTGTGTGCTTCCATGTTTTACATGCCGGTCTACATGAGTATTTCCAATGTTAATATTTGGCAAAGATCTCAATTTCTTCATGTTTCTTGATGGGTATGGGCAGATGGGGATGCTGGTAGAAGTGGTAGAAATTATGGCACACTTGCCAATTACATTAACTTAAAAGTTTCTAAAACCCTTTCAACAAATTCATTCAAGTATTTATACTACACTTGTCACATCCCATGAGATAACATTTCTTAGAGGCACTTGTAAAATAGTTCGCGCGCTCTGCCTGAGTTTTCACTTCATGCATATGTCTGCTGTGATGGTCTGTATGTCACATTAGGCCCTTAAAAAGGTTGTGGAAGTAGGTTTAACACCAGCCAATTGCATTTGCTTCAAAATATTTTTAAAGTCTTTTCACCAAACTCATTCTGTATGTATCTTGGAGTCTGTGCATTCTATGAGGCCGCATTTCTTTGAGGCATTTTGTCAAACAGTTCTTAACACCTTACCTAAACTTCCACAGTTTGTATACATATCTTCCAGGGCACTTGCAAGTACTATTGCATTTCCTTGAAAGCTTTAAAAACTCTAACAAATCTATTTTGTGCAGGTCCTGCAATCATTGAATTCATTGAAATATTTATTTATTGAGGAATTCTGTTGAATGGTTCACGTGCTACATCTATGTTGCCATGTTTTATATACATATCTACTAGACCATTTCCATCTATAACCTGTTCTAAAGTCTCCATTTGGGCAGAGGATGAGAGGATGCTCACGATGCGTTTGGCTCGAGCATTTGCATTATTGTTTGCAAAGTGTGAAACTAAAGTCCAGAACCTTTGCTAGTATCTGCCACATTCATACTTTGATGAAAGCCTATGCTCAATTTGAAATCTTTTGTTTCGAGAGGATAGTGGCAAATGTTGGCAGAATTCTCTTTTTAATAGCCGATCATATTTCGCTGAGACCCTTCAACAAACATATGTAAAATAAGTTTACCTTGTCTTTGCCTATCGTTGTACAGATCAAGCTAACTCAATGGAGGAATGTAATCATTTTTAAACTAACAGATAGAGCAAGAATATCATCCAAAGGTTGCTCGAATACCCTTTCGTGCATCTCAACTTTATTGCATATTTTTCCCAAATGTCATTCTGCAGATGGTATTATTAGTAAGAAAATTCACTTCCCTAGATAAATCTACAACAGTGAGGTTGATGTCTTTGTGTAGTATGGAAGATTTCATGGTAAAAACTTCTTGGGCTCTTACAAATACAAATGATTTCAATCTCTCGGGAGAATGATGCTCCAAGACAAGGACCTTGCGCATGAATTTCTAGTATGGGCAATATGGCGAGGTTTGCAATTTTCAAGTAGCTCAGTAGCTATGTGAAGTGAATTTGGTTTAAATCTTTCTAAAACCTTTTCAATAAATCTGTAATGTGTAGAGATGAAAGTCCTCTTTTACCAGTAGTTATAATAACTACTTCAATACCATCCAATCTATTGGGAGTTGCAAGGAATAACTAACTTTTGAGTTATGAATTTTCCTTTTTCATAACCTCAACTCATAACTTCCAAGTTATAAGTTATAATTTTTCACAACCCAACCTTTTAACTAACCTTTCACAACTTATAAATTTGCACAAGTAGTTAATCAAAATTACAACTTGTACTTTCCATTGAGTTAGTCAAAACTAAAAGTGACTCCCCTTCTTCACTTTTTTTGAAAGTTGCTGACAAGTTAGACAAAATTAAAAGTAGATGCTCACTTAGTCAATGCATACTTAGCCAAATTCACAAGAGATACCTTTTTTCCTTGGGTGAATTTATAATTTGTGAACTTGAATTTATGTAGGAGTGAGAAATGGTGAAAAGTACATAACTTTCAACTGGAAGGTCAAATCGTCATGAAATTTTGCCACATTGTCTAATTAACATTATGAATCTCTATGCCAAAAATTTTTTCTCCAATCCTTACAAAAACCACGATATTATTGTTTCTGCCAACCGCCCGCCGAAAAATTGAAAGTTTAAAATCTCTCAAAGCATAAGATTTCTTGACCCAAAAAGTTGCCAGATTAGGTGAAACGGAGTCACAAACACTGCCATAAACACACCCCTCTACATATCATCACCTTCATCCACAAGCACGGCATCAAGAGGGTTTTGATTGATGGGGGAGCCGGTTTAAATATTTGCACGTTAAAGCTAGTCCTTACATTGGGGTTCTCTTAAAATGCAGTTGATCCAAGGAAGAAAATTACTATCAAAGCCTATGATGAAGAGGAGAGAACTACAAAGGGAATAGTGGTATTACCCATACAAGTGGGACCTATCATAAAATATGTTGTGTGCCAAGTCCTAGATAGGGAGCTCGCCTATAATATTCTCCTAGGTAGACCATGGATTTATGCCATGAAAGTTGTGCCCTCTACTTATCACCAATGCATAAAATTCCCACATAATGGCAAACAAGTCACCATCCATGGAGACCCTGACCCCTTCCAGCATTGCAACTCTGTCCTTTCAAAACCCGATTGCATCATATCAAACATAGAGCATCTACATCCCCTATGCCACAGTAAGACCATACCTCTAAAGCTTCCTCATCAAGGCCCAAAGAGCAGAAAATTACTATCAAAGAAACTGGAGTTGGGGAATACTCCATTGAGCACAGCCTCAATCTAGCTGAGATGCCTTTATCTCCTAGATCCTTTGGTCAACCCAAGCATTTTCCAAAGCCATCTACTCCTCCTATACCTCCCACAGCTCCCTTTGTCAAATGGGGGACCTTATTTGATGAAACAGAAGAAATAGATGTCCTACAATGGCTTTATACTGAAGAAGAAGAGAACATACAACATGAACCACCTAGCCTACCAACAGAACTCTATGGGCAAGGTGAGGCTATCCTACATAGAATGGGGTATGAAGGACAAGGCCCTATCAGCCTAAGAAAAGGAATTATAGAACCCATTCAACCTTCTTCATCCTCATTGGCTAGTATACAAATGGCCTACGATACAAAAGCAAGGGCAAAGCTAAAGAAAATGCTTGTTTAGTGGAAATGATACATACACTTCAAGTGGATAGTGACACAGATTCCAATGAGTATAAGTAGGATGAGCTGACAGAGAATTCCTATGACGACAAAGAGGTCGATACCATTCAAATTTTTAACCCCTACTGTCAAGGACAAATGCTACCGAACAGACCACTAAAGTTTGATTTGCCTATATTTGAGAATACGACTTTTGAGGAAGGTTCAAGTTCTATCACAATAAACAATTTGGAGGAAAGTACCATCCTGAACACTCCCCCTACCAATACTCGTAGTATATCCATTCAAACTATCAATGAATCAGATCTATCCTCCGACTCCCTCCCCCATGTGCATCTTGAACTCATTGACTGGGATCTATGAGGAACTGCTCAACTAGATATGTTCCAAAATGATGATGCTTATATTGACTACATGGAACTTAGGGACCACCTACCCAAAGGAGATCATAAAGCTAGTTTCGCTATTGAACTTAATATCATGGCTTATTTCGGAGAGGGTGCCAAGCCTTCCAGTCGCAAAAATATCAAAATCAAAACTAGATCTGATGATGAAAACTATTTTGCGGTAGTGTCAGATCCCAATACAGTAAAAAGAAAGGACGCATTCGAAGGTGAAAACCCAACTGTGGCACCTAACAATGGAAGGCTAGACACTCTCTCTAGTGACATGTACCAGGAGAAGTCTCAGATTGTTGTGGAACCTACAGAGCCGGTTAACATTAGAACAAAGGAATAGCCTAAGATCATTCACTTTGCTAAATCTCTTACTCCACTAGAAAAGACCAAGTTTGTACCATTCTTCAAGAAAAAGAGAGGCAACTTCACTTTGTCATATGTGAACATGCCAGGTCTAGACCTAAACTTGATCCTACATCATCTTCCACTAGATCTAGGTGTGAAACCAGTCAAACAAAAGCTTAGAAAGATGCATCCACACATAGCACTATTGGTCAAAGAAGAACTGAAGAAGTTGTTGGATGTGAGATTTATCAGAGCAATAGACTACTCGGAGTGGATATCCAACATTGTACCAGTGTCCAAACTAGATGGCAGAGTTTGATTATGCAATGATTTTAGAGATCTAAACAAAGCTTACTGCAAGGATGATTTTCCGTTGCCAAACATAGATATCATAGTCGACTTGACAGTAGGATATAGCATGCTATCTCTCATGGATGGATTCTCAGGATATAATCAGATCAGGATAGCACCGGAGGACCAACACAAGACATCTTTTACTTGTCCATGGGGCACTTTTTGCTGGAATGTCATACCATTTGGGCTAAAGAATGCAGGAGCCACATATCAGCGTGCTATGACCACTATATTTCATGACATGATGCACGTAATAATGGAAGATTATGTAGATGATATCCTAGCAAAGTCACTCACAAGGGAATCACATCTAGATGTGTTAGAGAAAGTCTTTCAAAGATTAGAGCAATTCAAAGTCAGGTTGAACCCAAAGAAATGTGTGTTTGGAGTCACCTTAGGAAAGCTTCGAGGCTTTAATGTAACAGCAAATGGAATAGAGGTGGACCCCACCAAAGTCAAGGCTATCATGGACATGCCACCACCCAAGACTCTTACACAACTAAAATTGCTACAAGGCAAGCTACAAGCAATCCGTAGATTCATATCACAGCTGGAAGACAAGTGTCAACCATTCAGTCATCTCCTACATAAGAACATTCCATTTAGATGGGCTGAGAGATGTGAAGAGGCATTCAACAAACTGAAAGAGTACCTTATGAATCCACCTATTCTTATGCCTCCTATCCAAGGGAAACCATTGATACTATACATATCTGCTACACCTATAGCTCTAGGGGCTCTTCTAGCACAACAAGATTATGAAAATAAAGAAAGAGTCATCTACTATATCAGTCGAACATTAGTGGGCTATGAGTTGCAATAATCAAAGATAGAAAGATCATGTCTTGCAGTAGTTTTTTCTTCCCAAAACTCTAACATTATATGCTTGCACATCCAGTCAAACTTATTGAAAAAATAGATCCACTAAAATACCTACTAAGCAAAGAAGCTCTCATAGGTCACCTAGCCAAATGGGTAATGCTCCTAAGCGAATATGACATTGAGTATGTAGACAGAAAATATATCTAAGGGCAAGTCATTGCTGATCAGTTAGCAGATGCACCACTACAGAACACCACACCATTGCAATTTGACTTTCTAGATGAATCCTTATTCAACATCTTAACACATTCCTAGAAGCTCTACTTTGATGGGTCCTACACAAGCCATGGATCAAGGGCAGGAATCTTGTTTGTAACTCCTCATGGCGACACCATTCTAAAGTCTTACCATTTGCTATTCCCATGTACCAACAACATAGCTAAATATGAATCCTTAGTCATTGGTATCAAGATGGCAACAGAGTGGAGAATCAAAGAGCTACATGTCTATGGTGATTCTCCACTAATAATCAATCAGGTCAACGATGATTACCAAACCAAAAATGAAAAGCTTGTCCCTTACAAGCGGATGGTCAATGACTTTAAGGAATACTCTATGATCATCTCTTTTGAAACAAAGCAACAGATGCCATGGCAACCATTGCCTCTCTTCTTGAGATATTAGAAAATGAGTCATAGTACGAGTTCTTAGTGGAACTATTCAGCAACTAGCTTATGATCTTCCTGAGAACCATTACATATGCCTTTTAGTTGGATCTGATTCACCTTGGTATGATAAGATTTACACTTACCTCAAGGACAACACTCTCCCACCTAACCTATCTTCAAACCAATGATGAACCTTTATACGCCAAACCTCTCGCTATACCATTATTGCCAATACCCTATACTGACGTGGTCTACATGGTACTTTACTCTATTGTTTAGAACGAGAAGAATCCATAACTGCTTTACAAGACCTGCATGAAGGGATCTACATAACACAATCTAGCAGTCCTTCCTTAGCCAAGAAACTCATGCATTTGGGTTATTACTGGCCGAAGATGGAAACAGATTCATATCAGTCAAGAAGTGCAAGCAGTGCCAAATACATAGGAACCTAATACATGCACCAACTCAAGAGTTGAGACCTTTAATGACACCTTGGCCCTTTTGCCAATGGAGACTTGGCATTGTGGGAAAAGATCCATCCACCCTCATCCAGCGGCCACAAATTCATCATAACCGCCACTGAGTACTTTACCAAGTGGATTGAAGCCGTTCCCCTCACCACTGTCACAGGTAAGCAAATATCCTCTTTCATCCTGAATTACCTCATCTGCAGATATGAAATTCCTTCATCAATTATCATGGATAATGGAAGACCCTTCAAAAACTAGGATGTCCAAGAACTTTGTGACCGATTCAAAATCCAACACCGTTTCTCCTCACCCTATTACCCCCAAGGCAATGGTCAGGCTGAAGCACCCAACATGACCATCTTGAAACTTCTTAAGAAGACAATCAACGACACTGGCCGTGATTGGCACATCCATCTCAATCCCGCTCTGTGGGCCTACAAAACTAGTATACGCACTCCCACAGGTGCTACACCTTACGCCCTTGTCTATGGCTTAGAAGCTATCCTCCCTATCGAGGTCAAATTACCATTTCTTAGGGTGTCATTAAAAGGTCTCATATCAGATGAAGAATACAGAGTCTCCAGATTGCAAGAACTAGAGTTGCTAGAAGAAAGGAGATAGAAAGCCTTTGACCATCTCAAATCATATCAACAAATGATGTCATGAAGCTATAACTACAGAGTTCGCCCAAGAGTCTTCAAAATTGGAGATCTGGTCCTTAAGGAAAATCACCGCAATCAACAAGATAGGGAAAAGAAGGACAAGTTCAAACCCAATTGGCTTGGGCCTTATGTAATTGTAGCTGCTTATGGACCGGGGGCATATCAGTTAGCAACATCAGAGGGTGAGCTGTTTGATGACCCAATCAACAGCATGCATCTTTATTGGTTCTATACCTAGGAGAACCCCAATGTAAGGGGGGCCTAAAAATATAAAAAAATCAAAAATCAGAAAAATACAAAAAAATTGTCCTTTGGTGAAAACCTAGCAAACAGGCACCTTGGATAGGTATCATGATGAAAACCTGGCAAACAAGCATCATGTATACTTTCTAGCTTTTTCGTGCAAGTAAAAGCAAGTGGTGAAAACCTGGTAAATAGGTGTTACTTGTGATAAACTGCCTTCTCCATCTTTGGGAAACCAATGACCTTATGTCCATTCTTCCTCATGTCCCATTCGACCCATATCTATCCCATAAATAAAATCTTGACAGTAACCTATCATGGCTTGATATTCTATCTCTTTGTTGGCCTTGTTAGCCAAGGTTTTATCCCATATCGTTTCCATCGTGTCAGCCTGGCATAGTGTCTCTCGTCAGTATCCATGATCCAAGTTCATGAACTACGTTGCCTTTGCACTGTCACGTAGGCAAGGCCATTATTGTAATGTGCCCCTGAGGCCTTCTTTGTCCATCCCATATCTTGTTGTCTATCTTCTAGTCCATCCATGGTCCAAATCCATGAACTATGTCACCTCTGCATCATCACGTAGGCAAGGCCATTATTCTAATGCACCCCTGAGGCTCCATTGTCCCATCCATGCCATGTCTAGTCCTTCTATCTATCAAAGTCTACCTCCACTTTCTATCACCTGGGTCTTAGGTCTATTAGGGTTTACCCTAAACTACATTGCCTCTACGTCGTCACGTAGGAAAGGCCATCTAGCAATGAGCCCCTGAGGCACTAGGTCAATCCCTTAGGGTCCGTCTCACCAATAAAGATTGTGGAATCTTCTCACCAAGCAAGCAAGCACAAGCCAAGCCCATTTTCAAGAAAAAATTTTGACGCAACACCTTAACCTATCCAAAGCAAAGCAGAAAAAACATCTAAGGCCTTCTAAATGATTTTACCCGAATTATGGCAAGAAACAAATACATCTAAATGCAAAAAATGTTTTGTGGATTGGAAACATGGTTAAAATACAGAGTCTTGATTTTTTCTATCAGGCTTTCCTATGCTACTCGAGGATGACAAAAGCTAGAGATGCTATGATGGGGGCATGATTATATTTTTTTGTTTGTTGTTTGTGGATTAAAATTTAGTAAATGTGAAACCTTGTCTAACGACATGATCAACAAAAGATCATCGAGGATGTCAAAGGTCTAACATGAACGGGGGAAATCCTTGTTTGTTGATACGCAAGAAATACTTAGGTCATCTCGGTTCAATTATATCTAGATGCTTGTATTAACTTGCTAAATCAAAATCCATGTAAGCAATACTCAGGTCATCTTGGTTCAATTATACCTAGATGCTTGTATTAACTTACAACATTTTGAAAAAGTACAAAAAAAAATTGCCCAATGATGAAATAAGCACTTCAAAATACTTGTACCATTAAGATGTCAAAAGCAAAGCATCCATCATACATCCATTATACATCCATACATTCATATCCCATGCAATAAAAGATCCAAACAATGCAAAGTATCAAGTAAAACCTTGTGATTCCTTTTGTCGAGTCATTCTTCTATCAATCAGTATTCTATCTATCGTTGTGCTCCATTCTTCTCAATTCGGTCAACCTGAGAAATGATCCAAATGCAAGTCCATCCTTAATCCATACCAATCAAGTCAAGTCAATCTTGTCAAATGATCCAATCACAATCAGTGGTCTTGATCCTTGTCTGGTCATAAACCAACTCGATCAGTTAATCAATCAATTGTCTTATACAGGATGTGGCATTGTCAAAATCAGACCAACACATGCATTTTACATGACATGCTTTATTTCCTGAAACCAGACACTATACTTCAGTGTTACTCTAGGGATATATCATTCCCTTCCATGACAACACGCCAGTTGTGTTGGTCTAGGGATCTATCATTCCCCACCATGACAACACTGTCGTATATCATTATCAGTATATCGTTGGTTTACTGCTTGATAGGGGCAATACCTTGCTTGTTCTTGTATCATTTATGCATACTTTCTTACTTGCTTGTGTGTGTTATCATTCTATCTTGAATCATGTATCATTCAACTCTTTCTTCAACCCAACCTTGTTTTCCCTTCATCTTCATGAGATTGTCCATCTCACGCCTTCTGCCTTCTTCCCGTCCAATCTCCCGAGGGGGCATCCTATCATCATAACCTATACCAGGGGCAAACTGGGGCATGTATCGTTATTCAACAATTGATTTCTTTGAATCAACGTGATAAAACACATTGTATCAAAGAGGGGCAAAATGTATACGCCTAAAAATGACACAATTCGCATTCCTCTAAGTTAATTAAATATTAAAATATTTAATTATCTCTTCTAAAGTCAAAATTAAATAAAATCTTTTATTTAATTAAATTCTTCCAAACAATTAAATAATTATTAGTTATTTAATTTAATTAAATTCATTCTTCCAAATTTGAATAAATCAAATAAAATTTATTTAAATTCTCTCAATCTTGAAAAACAAAATACAATCAAATATTTTATTTATTCTTCCAAATCATGCATAACAATTAAATAAATTTATTTATTTAATTTGCTTTCTTATCTTCTAATTCTTCAAATATCTTTCAAATCTTGTAAAAATAAGTCTTCTTCTTCATGCACACAAAATTGAATAATTTATTATTTAATTTCTCTCAAATTATGCAAAAGCAAATCTTAAGTTGAGTTATCTATTCAATCAACCTTGTTTTTATCAATATCTCTTAAATTAGAAAGAAAAATTCTAATTTATGAAAAGCATGTCTTATCTTTAGAAAAGAAAGTGATTAACTCAAATAAAACAGATTTTGTGTGACACTTGTCTTCTTCTTATTTGTTGCACGTTCCTCAACTATTCTATATCGTTGATCTTCTTATTATTTCTATACCGTTGATCTTATTTCTCCCAAGTCTATAAAAGCGACATCATTCTTCCATTTCATTCATCCAAGCTTTAAGTATTGTTACTCTGCAGGAATCAAAATGCACCTTTGGCAACATTTCCTTCATTGCTTATGATCACACTTTTTACTACACACTACGCACTACTACCATCGTTGTGAATCTTCTCTTCATTGCGATATTACCATAGCCATTCTCAATTGACATTCTTGACAAAGCAAAGAAGTGCACTCACTGAGGGCCATTTTTCATACACACAAGAACGATTTCGATAGGCAACCAATGGAAGTTTCGATCTAAGGAAGGTTTTCTTTGTTGATTCATTGTTATTTGATTTTCTTAGTTCACTATTCTATTGAGTTTTGGGTATTTTCTATTGTTTATCATTTCATATTCATTGTTGAATCCAAATTTCCCTTAACACACTTAAATATGGATCTCATCCTTCAAAATTTCAATAGGAAAATTTAGTTTTCAATTTAGGGTGAAAATAAGTAATAAAATCAACAAATTGCTCACCATGTTGTTAATTTATAGTCAACTTCAGATGTTATTTTATCTAATTCCCAAGGTGAACTGAAGGACAATCCTATATTATCTATTAATGTAATAAGATCATAGAATACATAAAGGAAAATAGATATGTAAACCAAAACACATTCAAATATAGAAGGGTTATAACATATATGTCACTTCTATTCAAAATGAACAAAAGAAATATACAGAGAGTTAAGATGAAAATTTGTTATACCTTTTTTACTCTACAAAATGTACAAAGTAGGCATTTGTTCAAGAATACCATCAGTTATGCTCCATGTAGATGTTGACAAGTATCCAACATGGATGGTGCATTTCTTATGTGGATGGGATGAGAAAAAATGTCAAACTTGTATAGTGCCAACTAGATCATTGTGGCATGTGGCATGGACATCACCATGTGCCGGATGCATACAATGCCAATTATATGATCATGTTTTGCAGTACAAATGTCGTTAGGTGGCATATGTGTATGGAAGCATAACATGTGGTTGTTGATGTTCCATGTGTCTAACTAGACACCAACATGTGTAGTTATGTGTATGGCCACACTATCTAGATCCTTGAAGCTAGTCCACATTAGAACACATGGTGGTGCCATATCTAGACTAAGTGAACACATAAAGTGTTCTACCCCCTTAAGAAAATGTAGATGATTGTAAGATGATACAAACCATTATGGCATCTAGTGAGATATAGTTATTTTTATTCTATAAATTCTTTGATGGTAAGTATAGATGATGGAATAAATGAGAGAGAAGGATTGTAAAGACTATCTTACAAATTTAAGTCCCTGAAATGAGCTTATTGAAGAAAATATACAACAACAAAAAAGGTTGGGGAACCAAATACTTTCTCAAAGAGTGGAAGGACCATTACAAATATTGGTAGGTCAAGGGCATTAAAGACCCTTGAAGTATTCCTTTTGAAGATGCAACTGTATATGTCATCAACCTAAATTGTGAGGTGTGTGGTGAGTGTCATGGCACTTTTTGTGTTTCAATTGTTGTCATGTAACTATCTCATGAACACATCAGTGCACATGTTGGATGTGCTGCATAAACTTTTATGCCTTGTTGATTTCCTATTCCTATGTACATGAATCTAATGTGGATGATGTGCAATAGGATATGTCAAGGGATCCTTCCTATTGGAACCCAAGACATGTCTAGAAAGGACTATGCCTCATAGAGTTGTGTAGTGCATTTTTGTAAGAATGTTAAATGAAAAGGATGTTCTCATCTCAAGTGTGTAGGTGTGCACTATTATAGATGCACAATAATGCAGTTGACCACTTCTATTTATCCATCTATCTATATGTGGAAATATATAAATTGATTTAGTTGCATATCTAACATCATCCACAAAATTTACCAAAAGTGACTAACAAAATGATGGTCATAATAAAAGATAATGGATGTGGGTAAGCTAAAATGGACACAAACATGGGTGAATAAAAGTGGCACAATATTAGGCATGGTGAGACTTTTCTTGCAAGCAATCATTATGGTCATCTTGGAGAATTCATCTACCATAAGAAACATGGAGTTACACTAGTGCTTTGTCATAGGTAGTCTTCTTAATAAATCCATGTTAATGATTCCCAAGGTGGTGTCAAAACTAAGATAGGGGTGTACAGTCCAAGCTTCCTATTTGCAATATTTTACAATGCTACAAAGAATGAGAGACTTGATGTGGTTCTCAATGTTTACACATATGTGAGGCCACTAAAAGTGTTGTTCAAGTGTTTCTAGTCTTTTAGTAATGTTGAAGTGTTGAGGTATTTTGGCATAGTATGCTTCCTAGATGAGTCTCTAGTGTGGTGTGGTGTCTAAAACATAGAGATACTTGAGCTTGTAGAGAAGCTTGTTAGACATGTAAAATTCACCAACCTATTTGCCTTGTAAGAGCTTGGTGTAGATCTATGCAAAGTCCAAGTCTTGTGGGTAGAGAGGTTCTCGATCAAAGAAGTTGTGACCACATGAGTCCAACATTTTGGTGAGTGCATGAACTAGCTATTAACTTAGGTAGTCAAATACCTTTTTGTCTTTTCCCTTCTGGTGATTGATAACTAGATGGAATTGTTGTATACATGTCATCCATTTCATGTCATGCACATTTTCTAATTTGTTCTGAGTTTGCAAGCATTGGAGTGGCTTGTGATCAAAGTGGATGATTGGACCTCCTTTCCCAAGATGTACTGAGATCATTGCTTGATAGCTTGCATGATGGTATACAACTCCTTTACATGGGTGGAATAGCATTGAACCATGTCATTTAAAAGTCATAGAGTGGTACAAAAATCTCTAACTGCATATTTCCTCTCAGAGGATTCCAAACCTCTGACATTCCAACTAAAACATCTCAAACAATCCATAGAGGCTTAGAGGTACGGTGCTAATTTAGGTGCTAAAGTAGGCGCTAAAGCAGTCACTAAATTAGGCACTAATTTGCACCTAATTTAGTGCCTACTTATTCTGATCAGTGCAAAAAACACCAAAAATAGTGCAATCCTGATAAATAGTGCTAACTTTTTCAAAAAATTGGAGAAAAATACATTAAAACAGTTGGTGCAAACAAAAAATGGAGCAAAAAAGGGAGCTAATCACAGGGATTTGTTGTAGTGTTAGGGCCTTGGGACTTGGGTTCCTGTGCCCAAGTCCATCTTAATTTTCCAGGATAAAAATTAAATGCATGTCAGTTTGGGCCCTCTCAAAAGGTTTCCATTTATCAGCCTTTTTGATTTAATTTACAAATGTTAGTGGGAAATCATATTTAAATAGGTTTATGTATTCATTTTAAGTTAAGATGGATAATTAATGCGAAATTGTGATATTGAGAAAAGAGATTTCAATGCCTGCATTGTGTTTTAGAGAAGAATTGTGTTGTTATTGTGTATGTTTGTTGTAGATTTTGCTTCATCAATCCATCTCCTCATGATTTGAAGGATCTTCATCTTCATGAGGGCTTCACCTCTAAGGTGACATCAATTTGTGTTTCAATCATTTCATTTCATGATTTGATTTGGCCTTTTCCCTCCTTAGGCATGCACTCTATCTAAAAACAATGTTGGAAGACTTGAATGCCCTTCTAGGGCTTGACTGAGGCAAGCTTCTAAACACCACAACCCCCAAACCCCTTTCTTTGTGATTAAAGACCTTACATGTGTAGGAGTTGGAAACATATGGGTGCAAATAAGCAACTTGAAGGATAATGATTCAGGATCTTGAAGAATATTTTTGATATTCCTTCGTCCTAGACTAGGGTGCCCATCCTATAGTCCTCCCAATAGGCTTGGCCTTGAACTCAGGATCTAGATATAATTTGACACATCTCTCTACTTCGGATCTACATAAATTATTCCATATTTAACTTGGGTGCCCACCCTGTAGTCTACAAATTTTCCATTTCCATAAACTTAACTTCTCATATGTTTTTTATTATCCTTGACCATCTTCCTATATGGTTTCCTATAGTATTCTATTTGTTTATACCCAATTGTACTATAATTAGGGTTTGAGTCTTATTTGGTGGTGCAGTGCACCTAGAGAAATCTTTAAGTCACATTTTTATAAATTTGTTTGTAAAAGGCAAAATGAGTTTCAAAATAATGTAATAGAGCCTTTCATAGGCATAGTCAATTAGTGGAGGGTGATTTTAGTCATTTCATGTAGTGGAGATTAAGAATGAGTTAGTAGTCTGTAGTCATAAAAAGTATGATAGTCTATTTATAGAAAAAATAGTTTTTTAGAGAAAAAAATAGTCAGTGGCTAAATAAAGCCTTTCCCACGATGGGAATCTTGGAGACAAGACTACAAACAATTGAAAAGGTGTTTTAGAGAGTGGTGGTTGAATATGGTAATAGAGATAAAGTTTGAATGAAAGAAGAGGAGAAAAAAATGATTGTTTGCTGTCCCAACAAACAATTTTTTGAATTTTTGTTGTTCCTATGCATTTTCCTTAACCGTACAGTGTTGTTTTTATGTCTCATGTATAGAACAGTGTGATGGATGTTTATACCTCTCATTTGAACTAAGTTTGGAGGATTTCCATTGTCATTTGAGGGGTTTACCAAACGTTTTCTTGCTGTTGTTCTATTTTACATTTTTTTTACTATTTTGTTGTTGTTCCCTTGATTGGTATGGCCATGTACCTGATGGTCAAGAATCCAAACTATTGAAACATGAAACTAGGACAAGATAAATTGCATTTAAAACAATTTAGAATTAATTTCATTGTAATTGAAGGATTTTATAGTCTTTTTCCAAAACTGCTCATTTAGTAGGGTTTTAGAGGGTTTATAAGGGTTTTTTATGAAATCATTAGTTTGGCTTGTTAATCCCCAAACACCATGAACATGAAATGGATGCAATAAGATTGGTTTGGCATGTTTTTAGTTGGGTTTTGTCCACAGGAGCAGGGGAGTGGAAAAAGTTGATGTTTGAAGCCAAGAAGGCCTTATTTCTTCATGCGTTAGTTGAATGACATAGGTAGTGAGTGGTTTGATGAGAAACCCATACTTGAAAACCCTAAAACCTCTGAAAGTGGTCTATTTAGGATGTGTCCAAACTCACCAAAGTCAAATTTTGGTTTTGGGCTTGAGATTTAGTGTACTTCCTTTGTAAAAGTGGGCTAATTAGGCCTCTTGGACAGCATGGACAGTCCAAATTTGAGGTGTATGTTACGAAACAACCTATCTTGCATGTTTATTATGTTGTATAACTCCATAATGAGTACTCAAAAAAGTGATTTGTTAGTGGGTTTGTCATGTCTTGTGAAAGTTATACTTCAAAAACCTCTCTGACAAGGCTACAAGGGGATATGTCAGTCTATGAAGGAGGTATCCCCTGAGCATTTTGATTGTTTTGTAAGCTTTGGACAATCTAACCTAGAAGTTATAGGGTCCCTAGAAAGTTTGTAAAGTTTCCCATGTATGTGAACCTATAAATGGTGATATTGTGTTGAAACCATGGAGTGTAAAAGGATGATGTTGTCTTGTTTGGTGTCAAATGTTGTTGTTTTGTCCACTGAGGCCTAAAAGAGTTGTTTACCCTACCATCCCCTATATCCTCTTCCTCCTGTTGTTTTTGTTATGACTCCTTTATGGTCTCTTTGTGTAGTTGCCTCTGCATCAAATTGGTATCAGAGTAGAGTTAGTAGGTCTATGAAGTGTTAAGTGTTAAGAGCAATTTGCCAAGATGCCTCCAAGAGTGAGAAACATGACTCAAGAGATGAATGACCTGAAAGAGAAACATGCTAGAGAGTTGAGGGAGTTGAAAGAAAGAATGGCTACCCTAGAACAAAATCAGAGAAAAGGAGTGACTCTAGGTGATGAGATTGAGTCTGAGGAAGAAGAAGAAGCTGAGTATGAAGATGTGGAATAAGAGTTAGACCCTGAGGATCAGAGGATGGAAAAGTTGTTGAGGGCAGTGAAAGATGACAAGCACGTGATGAAGATATATGTGCCAAAGTATGGAGGAAGCCTAAATGATGAAGAGTTGTTAGATTGGTTTGCAACATTAGACAACCACTTTGAGTGTGAAGAAGTTCCCAATGATCAGAAAGTGAAGATTGCAAAGACCAAGCTGACAGGCCATGCTTTGTTATGGTGGGATTATCAGTAGACAGAGAGGAGAAAGTAAGGAAAGGAAAAAATTGTTTCATGGGACAAGATGGTAGCAAAAATTAAAGGTAAATTCTTGCCTAAAATGAAGTTCAAATGTTTAAGAAGCTTCAAAGTTTAAGACAAAAGGATATGGATGTTAAGACATACACTGAAGAGTTTTATAAGCTAAGTATAAGGTCTAGTCAAAGTGAAAGCGAAGTGCAAAAGGTTGCTAGGTATATTGGTGGTTTGAGGTTTAACATGTAGGATGAGTTGGTGTTGGCAAATCCAAGGAGTGTTGAAGACTGTTATCAGATGGCAATTAGAGTGGAAGAGAAGTTGAAAAGAAGACAAGATAAGTCAGCCAGAGGTAGAGGCAATACCTCTAGAGGCAAAGAATCTTTCAATACAAAGCAAGTTAGTGAAATTCAAGAAGACATGAGCAAGGCACAAGGACAAGGTGCTGATTTCAAACAAGGACAAAGTGCAGATTTCAGAGGTAGAGGTTCTAGAGGCAAATTTGGTGGTGGAAGGAGTGCAAATACCCTTGTAGGTAAGTGTTATAATTGTCAAGAGTTTGGGCACCCATCATACAAGTGTCCTGAGAAGCAATTTTTTCCGGTGATGGTGAGAGGAAGAATGAGAGGAGGACTCAATTAGCCCAAGAAGAAGAGTGTGGTGGTTCTAGTTCCACAAGGTGTGATGTTGAGGTAGGAGAAGCATTGATGCTGAGAGAAAGAGCACTATTGAAGACTTCCAGGGAGAAGGAGTTGATTCAGAGGAGGGCATTGTTTAATACAACTTGCAAGAGCAAGGACAAGGTGTGTAAGGTGATAGGAGATTCACGTTGTACTGACAATATGGTGTCTAGTGAGATGGTAGATAAACTGAAATTGAAGAGAATTCCTAGGGAAGTTCCCTACAAAATTTCTTGGGTGACTGATCATTAGTCCATTTTAGTGACTGAGAAAGCATTAGTAGAGTTTAAGATTGGAGCATATGAGGATAGGGTACTTTGTGACATCCTATGAATGGATTGTTGTCATGTGATACTAGGAAGACCCTGTCAGTTTGATAGGTTTGCAGTTTATGATGGAAGAGAAAATACCTTCACTATCAAGAAGGATGAGAAGACTTTTGTGCTATTGCCATTAGAGGAGTAGTCAAGAGTAGAAAATATGGTTATGTTTGGCAAGAAGGAGATAGTGATGTTTGAGGAGAGTAAAAAAAGGAGTGTGCATCTTTTTCAAGGCATGAAGTTGTTGAAACAACAAATAGGAAGTGTGAAGCTGAGTTGCAGCCAGTTGTGAGGAGAAATATCTTCATGTGGAAGAAGGAAGTGACTAAAAATGTGAAGTGTAAGAGTGTAGAGCCTGTGGTAAGGAAAGAAGTGAGTGAAGGAGTCTTAGTAGGGACAATCGTGTGCCCTGTAGTGAAGAAGAGACAACCAAGAGAAGGTGGTGCAACAGTTTGCAAGACTAATAAGATAGTGAACCTGACAAAGGTTGGTAAAGGTAAGATGACAGTGAATAGTGGAAAGGAGAGTATGAAACAATGGTGTAAACAAGAAGGTAAGGAGTTAAGTGAAAGGACAGTAGAGAGAAGCATAGTTACTGATGAAGATGACAAGGTTAGAGGACCAAGAGTGAGACAATCCACAAAGAGTGCATATGGTCAAATAGCAAGAAATGTTGGCATGCATGCCATGGACAGTGAAGATGGACCTAATGAAGACAAGCATGGAGCAATGAAGGACAATTTGCAAGAATATTTCCAAGGGACTTGGAAAAGTTTCAAGTTAGGCTGTATAGTGCAGTGCACCTAGAGAAATCTTTAAGTCAATTTTTTATAAATTTGTTTGGAAAAGCCAAAATGAGTTTCAAAATAATGTAATAGAGCCTTTGATAGGCATAGTCAGTTAGTGGAGGGTGATTATAGTCATTTCATGTAGTGGAGATTAAGAATGAGTTAGTAGTCTGTAGTCATAAAAAGTATGACAGTCTATTTATAGAAAAAACATTTTTTTAGAGAAAAAAATAGTCAGTGGCTAAATAAAGCCTTTCCCACGATGGGAAGCTTGGAGAGAAGACTATAAACAATTGAAAAGGCATCGTAAAAGGCATTTTAGAGAGTGGTGGTTGAATATGGTAATAGAGATAAAGTTTGAATGAAAGAAAAGGAGAAACAAAATGACTATTTGTTGTCCCAACACACAGTTTTCTAAATTTCTATTGTTCCAATGCATTTTCCTTGACCGTACAGTGTTGTTTTTGATGTCTCATGTATAGAATGGTGTGATGGATGTTTCTACCTCTCGTTTGTACCAAGTTTGGAGGATTTCCATTTTCATTTGAGGGGTTTATGAAACTTTTTCTTGCTATTGTTCTATTTTACAGTTTTTTTCACTGTTTTGTTGTAGTTCCCTTGATTGGTACAGCCATATACCTGATGGTCAAGAATCCAAATGACTGAAGAATGAAAATAGGATGAGATACCTTGCATTTAAAACAAGTTGGAAGTAATTTTGTTGTAATTGAAGGATTTTATAGCTTTTTTTCCAAAAATGCTCATTTAATAGGGTTTTAGAGGGTTTATAATGTTTTTTGTGAAATTGTTGGTTTGGCATGTTTTTAGTTGGGTTTTGTCCACAGGAGTAGGGGAGTGGAAAAAGTTGATGTTTGAAGCCAAGAAGGTCTTGTTTCTTCATGTGTTAGTTGAATGCCATAGGTAGCGAGTGGTTTGATGAGAAACCCATACTTGCAAACCATAAAACCCCTAAAAGTGGTCTATTTGGGATGTGTCCAAACTCACCAAAGTTGAATTTTGGTTGTGGGCTTGAGATTTAGTGTACTTCCTTTGTAAAAGTGGGCTAATTAAGCCTCTTGGACAGTAGGGATAGTCCAAGTTTGAGGTGTACGTTACAAAACAACCTAGCTTGCATGTTTAATATATTGTATAACTCCATAATGGGTACTCCAAAAGGTGATTTGTTAGTGGGTTTGTCATGTCTTGTGAAATTTATGCTTAAAAAACATCTCTGACAAGGCTACAAGGAGATAGGTCAGTCTGTGAAGGAGGTGGTACAAGGACATATCCCCTGAGCATATTGATGGTTTTGTAATCTTAGGATAGTCAAACCTAGAAGGTCTAGGGTCCCTAGAAAGTTTGGAAAGGTTCCCATGTACATGAACCTATAAATGGTGATCTTGTGTTGAAACCATGGAGTGTGAAAGCACTATCTTGTCTTGTTTGGTGTCAAGTGTTGTTGTTTTGTCCACTGAGGCCTAAAAGAGTTGTTTTCCCTACCATCCCCTATATCCTCTTCCTATTGTTGTTGTTGTTATGACCCCTGTGTGCTCTCTTTGTGTAGTTGCCTCTGCATCATTTAGTCTAGGGTTTGACAAATCTCTCAGTCTAATATATTCTTTCCATATCATTCCTGAGAACAAAACCTATAGCTAAGTCCTCATCCATTTGTAGTGACTTGGCTTGGTTCTTGTCCTCAAATGTTATTATGAAAGGAGGGTTTGATTTGATATACTTTAACAACGTCCACCATCTTCCCACTTTTCACATATAACATTTTGGTAAACCCATTGATCTTACACTTTGGCATCCTTCTTGCATCGGATCTAAGCTATTTTTCTACCCTGGATCTGATTGTACTCAATTCATTCATCATTTTGTATAGTTTCATAGCTTAATTTCAGTGATAGGGTTTCAAAAATCCTTGCAGTTTTAGTAAAAATAGCTATTCTTCAACTGAGGGTTTCTAAGATTAGCATGTTGTGAAAAATATTATTGCATTATTGGATTGATTAGAGCGTTTTGGGCTTCTTTAACCTATCATCCTCACTATTTTAAGACTTATTTTGCTTATTTGCATTGGAAAAGTGAAAAAACAAGCATTTTAGGCTTGCAAAAGACATAGTTTTGCATTGATTTCATTACATTTGATAGAAAGATTTGAATTTCTAATTTTTACATTATATATGATATATACTACAACTATTAGGGGTAAATTGGATTAAACAATGAATATGCAATGATAAACAATAGCAAATACCCAAAACTCAATAGAATAGTGAACTAAGAAGATTAAATCAAACAATTAATGAATCAACAAAGCAAACCTTCCTTAGATCAAAACTTCCATTGTTGCCTATCAAAAATCATCCTTGTGTGCATGAAAAAGGGCCCTCAGTGAGTGTACTTCTTTGCTTTGTCAAGAATGTCGATTGAGAATGGATATGGTAATGTCGCAATGAAGAGGAGCTTCACAATGAGGGTTGTAGTGCATAGTGCGTAGTAACAAAAAGTGTGATCACAAGCAATGAAGGAATTGCTGCCAAAGGCACGCTGTAATTCCTGCAGAGTAACAATACTTCAAACTTGGATGATTGAAATGGAAGAATGGGGTTCAATTTATAGACTTGGAAGAATGAAGATCAACGGTATAGAGAGAATGAGAAGATCAACGGTTGAGAACAGTTGAGGAACGTGCAATGAATAAGAAGAAGACATGTGTCTTGCTTTCTTTTGCATGAGAGGATTTGCTAAGAATAGAAGAATGAGTTAAAGCAATAAAAAGAATATAATAATCAGTTAAGTGATTTAAAACAAGAAGAAGGGATTTGCATGAGAATAAGAAGATATTTTGCTTTATTAAATATTGGGAATATTTAATTGCATGTGCAAGAAAGCTTGAATTATATTTAGAGATAACTCAATTTAGGAAAGCAACTTAAATAAACATTTGATTTATTTAAATTTAGAAAAGATATTATTGTAAGAAATAATTAAATAATTGGAATTATTTAATTTAGAAGATAAGAAAGGAAATTAAATAAATAGATTTATTTAATTGTTGTGCATGATTTGGAACAATAAATAAAATATTTGATTGTATTTTATTTTTAGAGATTGAGAGCATTTAAATAAATTTGATTTAATTTAATTAAATAATTGGGAATTATTTAATTGTTTGGAAGAATTTAATTAAATAAAAAGGTTTTATTTTATTGTTGAAAGAATATGAATCAAATAAATAAATTTGGTTATTTATTTATTGATAGAGGAATTAGAAGGGAATAAATATTAAGAATATTTATTTAGACTGAATCATGTCATTTTTAGGCATATACATTTTGCCTCTCTTTGATGCAATGCAGTTTACGGCGTTGCATCAAAGAATAAGAATTCTAATCACAATACATGCCGCAATTTGCCCCTAGTATAGGTTATGACGATAGGATGCACCCTTGGGAGATTGGATGGGAAGAAGGCAGAAGGACGTGAGACGGGCAATCTCATGAAGACGAAGGAAAAACTAGGTTAGGATTGAAGAAAAATTGAATGTAAGAAAGTATGCACAAATGATACAAGAACAAGCAAGGTATTGCCCCTATCAAGTGATAAACCAATGATATACTGATAACGATATACGACAATGTTGTCATGGTAGGGAACGATATATCCCTAGACCAACATGGCAGGCATGTTGTCATGGTGGGGAATGACAGATCCCTAGAGGAACACGAATGATAGTGTTTGGTTTCAGGAAATAAAACATGTCATGTAAGACGCGTGTGTTGATCTGATTTTGACAATGTTACATCCTATATAAGACAATTGATTGATTAACTAAATGAGTTGGTTTACGACTAGATATGGATCAAGATCACTGAGTGTGATTGGATAATTTGACAAGATTGACTTGACTTGATTTGTATGGATTAAGGATAGACTTGCATGAGGATCATTTCTTGGATTGACTGGATTGAGTAGAATGGATGACAACGATAGATAGAATACTGATTAATAGAAGAATGACTCGATAGAAGGAATCACAAGCTTTTATTTGTATTGATACTTTGCATTGTTGGATCTTTATTGAATGGGGTACAGTATGGATGCTTTTATGGATCTATAATGGATGCAAATGGTGTTTGATTTTGGCATCTTGATGGTGCATGTATTTTGAAGTGCTTATTTCATCATTGGGCGATTTGTTTTGGTACTTTCTCTGAATGTTGTAAGTTAATAGAAGCATCTAGGTATAATTGAACTGAGATGACCTAAGCATTGCTTACATGGATTTTGATTTAGCAAGTTAATACAAGCATCGAGGTATAATTGAACTGAGATGACCTGAGTATTTCTTGTGTATCAATAGTTAAGGATTGATTGCCCCTGTTTATGTTAGACCTTTGATGTCCTCGATGATCTTTTGCTGATCATGTCTTTAGACAAGGTTTCACATTACTAAAGTTTAATCCACAAATAACAAACAAAGAAAATAATCATGCCCCCATCATAGCATCTCGATCTTTTGGCATCCTCGAGTAGCATAGAAAGACATGATAGCAGAAATCAAGACTCTATATTTTAACCATGTTTCCAATCCACAAAACATTTTTGCATTTAGGTGTGTTTGTTTCTTGCCATAATTTGAGTAAAATCATTTAGAAGGCCTTAGGAGTTTGTTTGCTTTGCTTTGGGTAGGTGAATGTTCCGCATCAGGATTTTTGCTTTGAAAGTTGGTTCTGCTTGTGCTTGCTTGCTTGGTGAGAAGATTCCATAATCCTTATTGGCGAGATGGACCTTAAGGGACTCACCTAGTGCCTCGGGGGTGCATTTGAGAATGGCCTTGCCTACGTGACAATGCAGAGGCAATGTAGTTCAGAATTGACCCTATGACACTGAGATATGGACTAGATGAGACATGATATGGAATAGACATGGATCAGATATGGAACAAATAAGAGATGACATGGAATAGATATGGATCAAACATGGAATAGATATGGATCAGATATGGAACAGATATGGATCAGATAAGACACGATATGAATCAGATATGGAACAGATATGGAAAAGATATGGAACAGATAATACTAATGACAAGGAAACACCACGGATAGGTAGATGTATGGGTTAATGGAACAGGTAGGTAGAAGGAACCAAGGATGTGATCTCCAAGGACTATGTCGCATAAGAATAACGTACCCCATTGTAGGTAGAATACTTAGGATTTTTCATGACAAAGCTTACAACGATAGGAGGATGAGAGGGTAATGAAGGATTTGTAGGGTTTGAAGAGATAAGGTATGTCAAGAGACATCTAGAACATTTGTCAATATTGTGACCCCAATCTTTATCAAGACCAAAGAAATAGAGGAAAGGAAGATTAGGATGGATAGACTAGATAGTATAGGTAGGATAGGATAAGAAATGGTATGGAAGGAAACTGATAGGAGAAGAGTGATAGGCTAATGAGTGAAGGTGCCCCCAAGTGTAGGTGACATAGAAGATCAACTTACACACGATACTTGTTTGCCAGGTTTTCATCATGGTACTTATCCAAGGTGCCTGTTTGCCAAATTTTCACCATTGGACGAAGGGATTTTTCTATACTTTTTTTTTAACATTTAGATAGGATAGGTAGAATGGACGAGAGGGCCTCAATGGCTAGGTTCCTTGAGAGGTGATAGTCCTGCTAGATAGATGTCATTGCATGGACCATGTCGAGTGCTCTCATAGATGTTGGTAGGGGATTGCATGAAAGGAAGACAAAGTAGGTAGATAGCAGATTGCAGAAGGTGCAATAATGGATGATGATGCAGAATATGAAGGAAAGGCTTATGTAAAAGCATGGACCATAGGAATAGGATGAGGAAGACATGTAGGATAATAGTGGAAGGAAGGGGAGATGGAGGTATATGAAAATGTTGTGGGATGGAAGGGAATCATGACCAACGGTTGCACATACCATGATAAATATTGAAGCTGGTGATGGGAAAGTAGTGTAGGAAGCAATAGAGACTTTTTCTTGTGGATGAATGACTTAGGCATGTAGGGATCCACATAGACTGAGTATTTTTCTCATTTTTTCTTATCATGTGGGATGGAAGAATTTGAGACTTTTGGATGGAATGGGAGAAAGTGGATGGTTGAGATTCTTGAGAGGTAGATGCCTCATGTAACTTGAGGGCTTTTTGATTAGGTACCCAAACCATTTTATTTTTTACCTGTGAAGGTATGGGTTTGGGTGTATGTAGCTTTTGTGCACCTTTTGGAGTAATCATTTGTTGGATGCGGACCCACACCTTTTTCAGCTTGGCGTATAGGTGTGTGGGTGTATGCAGCTCTTGAGAAGGATGTTTCTTTGATTCTTGGCTTTTGTATCCTAGGTCATGAGGACTCTTAGGATTTTTAATTTGATAGGTAGAGGTATCCAAATGTTTGCCGTTGAAATCCTTTGGGATGGTGGAAGTGGAGTTGGAGGAAGTTCATGTGCATTTGTTGGCCATGATTGGGATTGTTAGAAGATTCGTAGATGGGCAAATAAGGTGTTGGAAGAAGTGGTGGTAAAATGTATGGAGGGATGTTAGGAGTTGGAAGTAGCAGAGGTAGATTGGATGGTGGAAGGTGTATGGTCACATGCTTTTGATGGTTATAGGATGATGGAGGTTGAATGGCAACATATGTTTTGAGGATATGAAAGGATGTACGATGGAAAGTGGTGGATTCAGGAGGAGTGGAGGAAGTACCAACATCTTGAGATTGTTCACCTTGGGGTATGCATCCAAGGCCGTATGAAGGAGGAGGAACATTGACATGGATGGGCTCCAAAATACCTTGTTCATGAAGGCCTAAGCCTTTACCTTGATAGTTCATATATTGGAGTATGTGGTGGACAATGGGATTATGTGTAGGTCGAACACTAGACATGAGTTCTTTATTGGGTGGATAAGGTGAGATAAAGGACAATGGTTGTTGGTGTTCTAAGGAGGAACACTCATGAATGAAGGTGGTAAGATCAAGGATATATGGTAGGGGATTTGCAGCATGGTCGATAGTGGTCAACGAAGGAGTATTTTTGGTTTGATCTTCTATGCTTGCTTGGGAGGCAAGTGTCTCATCAAAGGAAGAGGAAGTTGTTGAATCTTGGATAGGACTAGATGGGGTTATAAGCTTAGGACCATGGAATGCATAAAGTGGGCTAAAAGGATCATCATGGTCTGCTTGATCATAGATAGACTCTTGATCGTAGGTGGGATCTTGATCATAGATAGGATTTAGCATGATGGGATTAAAGTGCTCTTTTATATGTTCTTCATCAACGATAATATCCTAATCACAGAGAGGATAGAGGTTATGGAGAGGTTGGAATTTGATCTCTTGTTCATGTATAGGATCAAGTTGCTCATGGATAGCTTCTTCATCAAAGGTAGTATCTTGATCATGGAAGAGATATAGGTTATGAATGGTTTGAAATTGGATTTCTTGCTCATGTATAGGTATAGGATCATCGAAAAGATAAAGGTTCTGCAAGGGTCAGATGGGAGTGCTTTGATCTTGATTTAGACAAGGGGTTGTTGTTTCCACATGTTCTAAAGTATGCTCTTGACATAACTCTTGATGTGCCTGAATGGAAGTTAAGGTAGAAGACTCTTGGATAGGCTCTTGGTCAACAACAGGAAGGTGTGACGGACCTTGACTTTGGTGCATGGTAGGAGGTTCTTCAATATGCTCAAGGGGTTGTAGGATACATGAAGGGGTTGTAGGATTTGACATGTTTGGAGACTCTTTGATAAGGTCAAGGACCAAAATTTGGGGACATGGTTGATTCTCTGCTAGTAGGCCTTGGATCACATCATTGGTAGGTGTATGGATAGGTGAGTGAGGTGATTTATCTTTTTCCCTAGCTTTTCTCTGGTTGTATAAATTTGGAAAACATTTTTCCCGCCACTCATCTGATTCTTTTTTGGTTGTCCATTTAGAGTTTGAGGAACTAGATGGTGGTGTTGGTGTAGGATGGTATGCTTTGGGATATGCATCTTAGCAGGTGGAAAAGGAGGACTAGTAGATGGAGTGGTATACAATTTCCAACTTGAGGTGGTGCTTGCCTTGTCATGTGCATCATTAAGATGGGAAATGGATGTATGAGTTTGGGGCAAGGCGTAGCTAGTACTGGTCTGTTCAGCTTGTAAGATTTATCATTTCTTGTTGTATCACTTGGAGTTCTTGGGCAATTACTTCTAATTGGCACATCATCTCTATAGGAACTAACACAAGACTAAAATGGGTACCTAGAAAACTCAAAATTTTTCTCTGAAAAGAGGTGGAAGTACTCACTGTCATGCATGCGCTAGAACAAATGTGCTGCGAGAATAGATAAATGCGCTAGAAGTCAAGATATATGCGCTTGACTGGTAAAATGGATATGCACTAGAACAGTCAATAAAATCATTGAAAGCCACTACAAATGCATCAAAAGTTGGCACAGATGCATAGGAACAGAGAATGAATGCGCCACTCTGGCTTTTCTCAATATTTTTGCAAGTTTTTGGAAATTTTTTTCTGGTGTTTTTGGTACTTTGGTTGCAAAAAAAGTTTTTGTGATCTAATTTTCTGAATTTATGGCAAGAAAACATAGCAAACACAAAGAATATTTTTATGGTTTTTTTATTTTTTTTGTGATTTTTTGACTCTTTTTGGACTAAAAGGAAAAACAAGTACAAAATCCTAGGCTCAAAATGGATTATAAGGGTTTTTGGCCACTAGAACAAAAGGTGTTTAATGAGAGCAACCATTCGAGTGGTTACACATGCGATAGCACTACTCTACATTATGGAGTCTCTCAGCCTGCAAGGGTTGCGCCTTGGAGGGTTTTGGGGGAGGTTAGCTGTCGGTGTAACACAACTTCACTCGTTGTTTGAAGCTTTCTCTCTAAACACAATTTATTTATAGTGGCTTGGAACTGCTTGGCGTCTAGCCTATTACCACTTAGGGTCATTCCTACTTGGATAAGTGGTATCCAAGAGCAGGCCCCTCTAAAGGAAAAACACATGCAAAAATGATACATCTGACATTTTGGTCACCCAAGAAAGAGGAGAGAATAGGCCTGGTATCATTCCCAAAACATAGTACACAGTGGTTCTTTCCCTCTAGTTAAAATAAAAAAAACTAGATGAGTTATCTACTTGGGCAAGCACAGAACTTTGAAGTGAATTTGTAAGATAGCAATGGTCCAATTTTAACCAAGATAGCAATGATGAGTTCAATTTTATAACCATGTAGCATGAATTGTTAACTTTGAAATGTTGGTCAATCGAGATAGCAATGGTTCAGTTTTAACCCAGATAACAATGATGAGTTCAGTTTTTAACCACGATAGCACGAGTTGTTAACTTTCAAATGATGGTCAATCGAGATAGCAATAGTTTAGTTTTAACCCAAGAAAGCAATGATGAGTTCAGTTTTATACCACGATAGCAATAACTTTGAAAAGATAGCAATAGCAATGATTCAATGATATGCAAGATAGCAATGATTCAATTTTAAGTCCAAATGAAATGTTTGCCTAACTAAACACACAAAGATTTATTTTAAAGCTCAAAACAAAAGTGTGCCTAATTTAGTGATAAATAATTGTACTTTGACCACTCAAACCTATAGAAGATATATTAGAAGTTTCTTTTCTCCTTTCTTTGACAAGCGTTTAAGTCAAGTTGCATAGATAAATCATTAGTTTCCAAGAAAAACACTATATTTAAGCTTAGAAAGATAGCTGAACTTTGATTGTAAAAACATCTAATTAAATGATAAAATAACTTGATCAAACCTACTCCATTGTGAAGCTCACGGAATTACCTTTTGAACGAGTGTTTATTTGCACAATTATGAGTTCGTATGCTCCTGCTATGGCGAAAAGAAAAAGATTCACCGGCAAAAAAAATAGCAAAAATCAAATGCACCACAGAATGGGGTATATGCACCACATAATTGATCATATGTGCCACAAAATTGATGATAAGCACCACAAAATTGATCATATGCGCCACAAAATTGGTGATATACACCACAAAATTGATCATATGTGCCACAAAATAGTGTATATGCGCTGAAGTAGTATATGCACCATTTCAGATGATAAAACTGCTGTAACAGAGAATATACGTGTAGCAATAACAAATGTGCCATGACAGGTGACAGATGCATGTTAGGAATTGACAAATGCATTGTTTTCCCCTGTGTACAGCCTTCTAAACACAAAAACTTAGTTTTTGGGTAAAATTTAGGGCTAGGCCCCATGGTGGGCACTGAAAATGTTAAGGGAAATTTGGATCAAACAATGAATATGCAATGATAAACAATAGCAAATACCCAAAACTCAATAGAATAGTGAACTAAGAAGATTAAATCAAACAAGCAATGAATCAACAAAGCAAACCTTCCTTAGATTGAAACTTCCATTGTTGCCTATCAAAACTCATCCTTGTGTGTATGAAAAAGGGCCCTTAGTGAGTGCACTTCTTTGCTTTGTCAAGAATGTTGATTGAGAATAGCTATGGTAATGTCGCAATGAAGAGGAGCTTCACAACGAGGGTTGTAGTGCGTAGTGCATAGTAACAAAAAGTATGATCACAAACAATGAAGGAATTGGTGCCAAAGGCACGCTGTAATTCCTGCAGAGTAACAATACTTAAAGCTTGGATGATTGAAATGGAAGAATGGAGTTCAATTTATAGACTTGAAAGATTGAAGATCCATGGTATAGAGAGAATGAGAAGATCAACGGTTGAGAACAGTTGAGGAATGTGCAATGAATAAGAAGAAGACATATGTCTTGCTTTCTTTTACATGAGAGGATTTGCTAAGAATAGAAGAATGAGTTAAAAGTAATTAAAAGAATATAATAATCAGTTAAGTGATTTAAAACAAGAAGAAAGGATTTGCATGAGAATAAGAAGATATTTTACTTTATTAAATATTGGGGATATTTAATTGCATGTGCAAGAAAGCTTGAATTATATTTAGAGATAACTCAATTTAGAAAAGCAACTTAAATAAACATTTGATTTATTTAAATTTAGAAAAGATATTATTTGAAGAAATAATTAAATAATTGGAATTATTTAATTTAAAAGATAAGAAATCAAATTAAATAAATAGATTTTTTTAATTGTTGTGCATAATTTGGAAGAATAAATAAAATATTTGATTGTATTTTATTTTTAGAGATTGAGAGCATTTAAATAAATTTGATTTGATTTATTTAGATTTGGAAGAATGATTTGATTTAATTAAATAATTAGGAATTATTTAATTGTTTGGAAGAATTTAATTAAATAAAAGGGTTTTATTTTATTGTTGGAAGAATATGAATCAAATAAATAAATTTGGTTATTTATTTATTAATAGAGGAATTAGAAGGGAATAAATATTAAGAATATTTATTTAGACTGAACTGTGTCATTTTTAGGTGTATACAACAACATGCAATAATTTTATGGTGTTGTACCTTGCATTTGGAGATCTCATTTGCTAGGGTTTTGTTGTAAAAAGTTGCATTTTAGAAAACCTAGTCAATTTCAAAAGCTAGGGTTTGTAGTCAAAATCTTATTTCATATTTTTCTGCTGTCATAAACATTCTTCAATTCAGATCAAGCGTTCATTTATAGCATATTTTCATTGCTCATTTGAAATTTTTGCAACATTTCATACTTTACTTTGAAATTTTCACATATTTGTAATTACACAATGTGTATTTCAACATAAGCATTTTAACCTCTCTCTAACATTTCCTTGGAAGAAATATTAAAAGTGGTCTATACTTCCTTTTGTGCAAAACATTTTACATCTTAATCACTCCGTTTGTAAGGATACTAGTGTGTTTTTGTTCTTGGTAACAAGCTTCACGTATTGAAACACAGAAACAAGTTAACAATCATTAAATTCTAAACAACTTACGAGTTGATTCAATAATACCTCTTGTCACAGATAATGTTCTGCAAGACTCTAAACCATCAATTACACTTTTTGGTGATGATTGGGCTTCATTAGATTTTACTCCTTCCTTTACGAGGGAAAATGTAGAAAACCAAGATCATGGAAAAGATTGACTAGTTTATATTATCAAATGAGGCAAGTATAAATAGAGAAGTGTAGGTACCCAAATCTCAATGAAAAGAGGATAGGACTCCTCTACATCAAGTTCTGGCAAGTAACCTCCCACAAACATAGCGTGAGCTGTCGATGCAAGTTGACACCTCTCAAAACATCTCAACTACTTTAACTAGTTCAAAAGAACATGTGTCAATATGCCTCAGTATGATTAATAACAAATGTGTATGCCTATAGATTAAAAGTATACACCAACATCCACTTAAGTATAGCTTAGGTGAGTAATATGAAAAATGGGTCTCGGTTATAAGCCTAGTGAGGTACCCATGTGCAATGCAAAAGAAAAATGAGTCCCAACCATGAAGCTTGATAAGGTACTCAAGTACAATGCAAACTCTCAAAACCAGAGTAAGATAGAAAACCTAGTGGGAAAAAAATATCCTCCAAAAAGAGAGATTATATAGGTGAAGAAGTACTACTTTCACTAAGTACAATATAAGATTCCCCCCATAGGAGAGAAAATGATAGAAGGTATATAAGACCCCCATAATACATGTCCTACTACAGTGAGTGTGGATAGTCAACAAAGGATGCAGATGTAGATCCAAGAATGCCAAACAATGTTCCTTCCCTTGGGAAGAAATGAAACCACCTAAAGATGTAGGATATCTTCCCATGTGAGAAGATTTATGTATGATCTTGAATCATGTTGAAGCTGATCCAATGATGATGGTACCCATGTTGATGCCTTTAAAGAGTGCACAAGTGTCCCCATGTCAATGCCGAAGGATGCCATAATCAAATTAGGTGCATGCACAATAGATGAGGAAGATGACGATATAGAACTATGTGTAGGATAGTGTAGAGCATGAATATTTGAAGTGGACAATGTTGATGCAGGTTCATTGAAACTGTCATCAAAGAGAAGACTGGTCTCTTCAATGTGTGCTTCCATGTCAGCAATGCAAGACTTTACAAATACACAAGTGATGTCAGGTAGAAATTTGTCCCAATCAGTAATGCTAAGAAGATTGATATCCTATTGCAAAGAAGTGACTCTAGAATCTAATGAAGCAACAATAGTAGTGATGACTTCTTCTATGTCACTAGAACATTTTGTTTCTATATCGTGATTAGGGATGTGAGTTGTGATCAAAGCAGGATCATGCGGGAATAAAGAAACATTCGAGTCTCCATATATCTCCCAAATTTTGATCTATAATGCATGTGGACAGTCAATATCCATGTTGGCATACAACATCTGGTATATGTAAACTAATCAATCCAACAATGTGATCATGATGATTAAACCACTTAGCCTTCTGAGATTGTTTACCAAGTTTAGGGACAAGTCCATACAAATGAGGTATGAGATTATGGAACCTAAGGTGTTTTAGGTTGCTTTCACACCAGGACTTATAGTTTCCCTTGTTTAGGTTGATTATAGAAGAGTGAGTTTCATATCCCATGATTAGAACAAGTTAATTCATCTAGACAAAAGAAAGTCAAACATATTAGGCAACCCACATTAGTTAGATCCCTAATTGAACTTTATGTAAAGTGGCACTCTATTAGTTGAGTGCATGATTTTTCTTAATTTCCCCCCTTAAAGTGAACACTTTATAAAGTATTGCCTTGTGAAAAATGAACACACAAGACCCCCCCTTAATTATGTCTTTCCCCCACCCCCCAAATTTGGCACTTTATAGGAGTGCTTTAGGTCACCCAAAAAGAGCATAAACATGCACTTTATAATTTCAGTGCAATATGCTAGTTGGATCCGTGACAAAAAAGAATTAACTTTTACAAAATGAATCACTCAATTTTGAGTTGATTTGTAAAAGCTATTGAAATCGCAAGATTGGTGCAATTACAAAAAAAACCTTCTTTAAGAAAACAAATAATTCAGATTTGAGAAAATAAAATTTGCATGCAAAATTTTTGAGTGAGAAAAAATATTGAAGGAAAAATAAGCCCCCATGGGCTGTGCATGACCAAGGGCTAAAATCCCATGTGAGTAATATTTTCTAACCAAAGCTTATATCTTGTTGATTATCTCAACAAATCATATTGATGTGTTTGTGGGTACATTCAGTGATCGTGGCACATGTCACCTTTGGAGGCATGGGCTTTGTGAGAGCTCTTGTTCCCTTGTGTGTTTTTACTCTACCTTAATGTGCTTGGTACTGGCAAGTGGCATCAACCACCTTAAGGTGGGGGCATATATAATGGTATCTCTCTGATTATCTTTTCTACTGACAAAGTGTGTTTGAAAGCCCTCATTGTGAGGCAGGATGGTGTATCTCTTGAGCTAGTGCACACCCTTTTAAAAGAAAGAAATCCCTCATTATGAAGTGGGATGGTGTATCTCTTGAGATAGCACGTATCATTTTATACAAAGCCCTTATGTGGAAGGTGGGATGGTGTATCTCTTGAGCTAGTGCACATCCTATTATACAAAGTCCTCATCATGAGGTGGGTTGGATCTTGATTCATTCACCCTTAAGCATGTTTTTAGTGGTTATGGTAGCATATCTCAATCATCAGGTGTGCTTGGCATGTTTTAGATAGCGGAGTAGTGATGAGCTCCTCCCTATTGCTCATGTTTGTTGTGTATAAGACGTATAGTATGTCAATGATGTACTATGTGATGCTCATGTATTCCATGTGTTTTCTACGTATATTCCCTATATTAACTTAATGATGTCTTCTCTCCATGTATACTTCATGTATTGCATGACTGGTCTCATGTATTCTCTGTGTTTTGCATGCTTCTTAATGTCTTCTTTGTGTCTTGTGTGTCTTTCATGTGTTTTGTAGTGCTTACCAAAGATTGGGGACTAGAAATAGCCCTCCAACCTTAGGAATGCTTTAGCTCTGTATACTTGATGTGTTTGATGTGTTTCAACCATACTTTAATACATGTATGGAATCATAAGATCACACATACATTAAAGTGGGGGATAAATGTTATGGAGTAAAATGTTTCCCTATGCCTTTTTACCTCCTAGTTTAGTTCCAAGATCCCCTTGTTTACACTTTACAAGTTAAATACTAATTCCGGAGCATTTCCCTTGAAATCCATGTCAAATGGGACTAAGGGGCCCATTCTAAATCTTAATCATGACCAAATTAGGGCATTGGGATATGGGTGCCTACGCCCAAGTCTAGCATAATTTGCTAGGATAAAAATTAAATGCATGTTGGCTTGGACCCTCTCAAAAAGTTTCCCTCTATTGGCATTCTTGATTTAATTTATGAATGTTAGCGAGAAAGCATATTTAAATAGGTTTATTTCTTCATTTTAAGTTAAGATGGATAATGCGAACTTGTGATATTGAGCAAAGATATTTCAAAGCCTTCATTGTGTTTCAAAGTAGAATTGTGTTGTTATTGTGTTTGTTTGTTGCAGATTTGGCTTCATCAATCCATCTCATGATTTGAAGGATCTTCATCTCTGTGAGAGCTTCACCTGTAAGGTGACATCAATTTATGTTTCAATCATTTCATTTCATCATTGGATTTGGCCTCTTCCCTCCTTGGGAACACACTCTATCTAACAACGGTGTTGGAAGAATTAAATGTCCTTTCAGGGATTGACTAAGGAAATCTCCTAAACACCACAACCCTCAACCCCCTTTCTTTGTCACTGTAGGTTACAGGTGCGAGAGTTGGAAAAGTATGGGTGTAGAGAAGCAGTTTAAAGGATAAGGATTTGAGATATTGAAGAATCTTGCTGATATTCTTCCCTCCTGGACTAGGGTACCTGCCCCGTAGTTTTCCTAATAGGCTTGACCCTGAACTTAGGATCTGGATCTAGTTTAACGTGCCTCTTTGCTCTAGATCTACAGAAATTCTATCCTATTGGACTTAGGCGTCCACTTTGTAGTCCATAAAGTTTCTATTTCTAGAAACTCAACTTCTGATATGTTTCTGATCATTCCTGAGCATCTTCTTGTATGATTTCCTATAAAATTTTATCTATTTGTACCTGATTGCACTATATTAGGGTTTAAGGATTATTTGGTCTAGGGTTTGACAAATCTCTCAATCTAATAAATTCTTTCCATATCATTCCTAAGCACAAAACCTGTAGTTGAGTCCTCATCCATCTATAGTGACTTGGCTCGATTCTTGTCCTCGACTATTATTGTGAAAGGAGGGTTTGATTTGATATACTTTAACACTATCCACCATCTTCCCACTTTTCACATATAACAAGTTTGAATAGGAAGAACCATGTAGGAGGATCTTTGCTAGGTCACTATATGGAGATGCAAAAGAATCATTATATATTTCCTTAGAACCATGGCTACATTCTTGGGTGAGCCTTATTGTAGCCTTTAGTAAGGAATACACATGTGATAATGATTGTACTCTTCTTGTTCAAGAACTTACAAGCATTAGAACCTATAGATAGGAGAGTTATCTATTGAGTTTGACACAAAGTTTATAGCTATAGTCTCTTACATCCCTAAACATTATAGGCTTAAAGTTTCAACCTATGTTGATATGCTTTGTGAAGCCTTGGAGGCCAAAACAAATTTGTTATCATATGATCATAAGCCTAAGAGTTGGGGCAGGCCTATGGGTGGGAAAACTTGGTTGAAGAAATAAGAGAAGCATATTTGTGTAACATGGTGTCATGAAATGTTAATAGTGGTAAGTTAGTAGTTTCAAATAATCACCTAGGGGATGCAATTTGTACTAGCAAGGCTTATAAGGAAGATATTTCAAGTGCAAGCTTTGTTAAGGTAGAGGTATGTGCGACCATATCTTCTAACAACCATGCAGATGAAGAGGCTACGGTATGCAAAATTTGTCATCCTCATGATTATATTCTTCAGAATGGTGTAAATAGTATGCAAACAAATGCTAAGATTGAGGGACATCATGATGGTTGTTCCCTTGATGAGCTTCCATGTTTTATTCCATTTGAAGAGTGTAATACTATTAAATCCCATGTTACACATGTTTTCTCACAAGAGACTAAGGATCAAGTCCTTAGACTAAAAACTAAATATTCTTATGAAAATGTTAGTGTAGAGATTACCTTGTAGCTTGATGATTTTGGTCTATATGGTGAGACTCAATAATTTTCCTCTTTTGGTGATAAATTTCTTACAAATTTGGATTAATTGTTGGACTTAAATGCTTTTGATTTCAACATTTATAACTATAATGGTTGTAATCATTATTCTTCTCTAGAACATGATATTGACAGTTCTGAGAATATAATTAGCTAGGATGATGAGGGTTATAATATTTGTGTAATAGAACATGCTAAAATGAAGTTTTTTAATTTACATGGGATCTTAATTCTTATCTACAAGAGGAATAAGATAAGATGATAAATGAGTTTATTAGTAGCAATTATTACTCAGCTAGTGGCCTTGAATAACATGTCGTAAAAAGGAAATAGAGGGGGTAGATCTTTCATAGGAGGTGTCTCAATTTTTTTTATCTTGGTTCTAATGACACAAATGAAGGTTTGGATCATGCTTGTGGGTCTAACATAAATGAGTACATCAACATTTGTATGAAGGTGTATCCTAGCTACCAACTAATAGTGAACTAGATTTGTACAGAAGTAAATTGGAGGATTTCTACTTTAGTCGCCACATGTATCTTATCGTGAGGATGGGTGTGTTTCTCTTGACGTTGAGTCTTTCTATTGGGACATGGATGCATGCATAGAAGTGAGTGGGCTATGATGTCTAAGTGAACTTGAAGACCAACATGTACTGAATTTGAACCCATTAAATTTGAGTTGCATGTTGTATTTCTTTCTTGTGTATATTAGAATGTCTTTTATGTATGCTTTTGTTTACCATATAAATTGGAGGCATTCACCTTTGTCTTTGATGTATATGAGGAGGCTAGTGAGCATGGTACTCTTGTAGTCATGAATGATGTTGGTCTTTCTTGCCATATGAGCATTGATGGTTTTTATAATCTAAATGTTTGGAAAGCACAATAATTATTATTAGGAGATATGTGAAGGTAGTCCTTAACATTCAATGATAAACATCACTCAAGAATAGAGGAGATTATTGAATAACTCATCAAAGTTTTTACAATAATGTGATGTACAAATATGAATGTCATTACAACTATTATAGCAATCTTCTGAAATAGAATAAAAAGTATTGGAATAATTGCTATGTCTAATTACAATGTCCATCTATGAGGTATTTAAAAAAAATATGCATGATAAATTTGAAAAATCTAAGGATTGTTTCATGGCCTCATAAGTAATGAGGGTATTCTAAAATTATGGGAGAGCGGTTAACAATACCTGGAGGTACATAGTAGGATTGTACAACATGCATCGACACTAGTCTATATTGAGGCATCCTTCTAATAAAATGGTGGTCATATCAATATAAATTGTTCTAACAATTTGCATGCATTATCAAAACCTAGTATCAACAAAACTATATTAGAAGGATTGCCAAAATCCTTAGTTCAAGAAACACATTGGATGTAAACTCCATAGGATACTTGATTGGTGGTGTCATTGTCAATCACTCCAGAGCCAATGCAATTAACATAAAAAACTAAACTACCATGCTTCATTCCATTTAAATTGACAAAACTACCCTATGGTGAAAATTTGAAACAATAACAACATTAAATTTAGGAGATTAAAAAAACCATTGCAATTAAATAAATAGTACAAGAAACAAAAAACCTACAAGCCAATTACATCAGCACTTCAAACACTACAAGCTCTCATGTGCATCACAATATAGAAGTTAATCATTCCTTTGTGTAAGAGTCAAAATTGCATACCTTTCACTTTTCCTCTTCATTTTTGACTCATTTTAACCAGACTATTCCTACTGAAATGAATATCATACATGTGGTATATTTCATTCCAAAAGGTGGTAAAGAATTTGAATCTAACCTAATCTTATCATCAGACATTGCAAGAGTCTAGACTTGGTCTCTATTATAACCTTTGTCTTACTTGGGTCAATTTGTTGCTCTGTTAAAGTAATGGTTCAAATCCATAGTGTGCAAATTAAGTTTGATCTTGAAAACTTAAATTTAATCATGGGCCAAAGTTGACCCCTTCCCAACTAGCTACCACTTGCTAACTTGAGTACAAAATGTGCTAAATTGTGTGCTATGGTGATATATAAAGAGATATACCCTAATTAATTATTTGACTGAATTTAATATTTAAGAATCAAGCAAAATTTCCCTATACATTGTATTCTCTTCAATATCTAACATCAACATGGCATTAAAACACACATGTCCAAGGCATATTGTAGGATTCTATGTCGTGTCTTTGATCTTTGTTCCACACATATCAAATCATATCCAAGAGTTTATTATAAGGAGATGATCCTTGCTTACAGAACTCTCAAATGTGTTTGTCAACACTACCTATTTCTAAACACATATCCTAGATAGTAAGGTAAATAGGTTTTAGGCAAGGGAAAGTGGACAAATCATTTCCATGGACAAGGTTTGAATCACAGTCAAAGTTCATTTATGGAGTCAACTTAGATTATTTCAATGAATTCAATGTCAAATTTTTAGTGCAACTTAATCAATCTCACACAAATTATGAGAACAACCAGTATATAATTTTTTGTTTCACTTATAACACAATCAAGATGAAGTAATTATGAATTATGGATCAAAAGTTGTAATAGAAATTATAGACTACTTAAAAACTATTAAAATTAGCTAAATATTTTCATTCTTCTTAATTTCTTTTCTTTTTTTATAAATTTTTATTATATAATCTGTCACAAATTAATTTTATTGAAAGAAAGTTATTTTTACTTCTTCACACTTTTAAAGCTATTGTTGTCTTTGTTGTAATATATTCTATTGCTCGATGGACTGTGATGAACCATTGTTCCAATAATTTCTCAAGAATATTCTAAGGAATAAGCCTCATTATTCGAACCCTTAAAATGAATTTTTTTAAACATCCCTTAATTAGAAGGGTAATCATTGAACAACAAAGCATGAGCGGATTATGAAAGATAAAGATGATCCTTTGCCCATACACCAATGTAGATAAATGTGATGAAATCCATATTTTTAAAATAAATATGTTTAGAATATCTAAAAATTAGTACAACTTCATCAAAATAGATAACGTCGATTTTAAGACACATAATAAAGCCAACTCTTCTGCGACATACGTTTGGAATCTACATATCTAAAAGAAAAGTTGAAGGTCGGATTGAAAGAGTGTTTGATATGATATTTGTAGACTTTATAGGAATGCAACACAGAAAATGGTCCAAGTTCAGTGCATCTAATCTTTATTGTCCACAAGGATTTAGGTGCATTTTGTGAGGGCCTATATAACAATCTTGTAGCCTCCTACGAATTTACACCTGAATACAAAGAACAAGAAAGTACCTGATCAATTTTTACATGTTCTGGTCTCTCTGAGTTCTCCCAACTGCTTCAGGAAAAGCTTTTATTTCTTGAAATAATAATTTATTTGTTGAAGAGTTTGTGGGAACTCTGTGAGTCACCGAACACTTTCTTTCCATGAATGAGATTTATGGCTTTCTCTTCTTCATTGAAAGTGGAAAAGCTTTAGAGCTGTTATAATTAAAATCACCATAACACATTTGTTTCTGTTACTTCGTATAATCTGAGTCCATGGCAAGGTACTTGTAGACAGTTTTTATGGCAAGGTACTTCGGATAACAAGAAAGTTCATTTATTAGCCTAGCATAAAGTTTGTATGCCGAAGTGTTTAGGAGGTTTTGGTATTATTAATTTAGAACTACATAACCTAGCCCTTGGTGCTAAATTAGCATGGAGAATGTATAACAAACCTGATGCTCTATGGGTTAGATTAATTCAAAATAAATATCTAGACTCTCCAAACAGAGAGAATCTTCACAGTCCAAAATCCACCTAAGGGCTCTGTTGTTTGGAATTTTATGGTCAAATGCAGAGAAGTAATTCTACCAAAATTGTCTTGCAAAATTAATAAGGGTGACAAAGCAAACTTCTGGACCGATTCTTGGAATGGATGGCCTAAGCTAGAACTTAGAGAGGACTTAAAGGAGGCAAGACTTTTCTTAGAACATAATTAGGGCACCAAAGTTAAAACCTACTTGTTAATCGACCCGATGCCTCTCTCACAAAGGGTGTATGGAAGAGCTTTTTAGATTGCGATTCCCATCTCATCAAAAAAAAATCCTTTATGGACTTCTCAAAAGAAGAGTGGTTCTGTTGAATACCCAAGAGGATGAGCTTGTCTAGGCAGGAGACTCCTCGCGACAGTATATAGTTCACCAGGGATATAGGAATGTGAGTGTGAGCTCAACATCACACTGGCCACATCTTCTGTGCTGGAATGAAGCTGTGCTTCCCAAATCAGGTACTTTTGCTTGGTTGGCATTGCATGGGAGAATATTGATAGGTGACCGAATTCATAAATTGGCTATTGGTCAAAATTTCAATTGTGTGTTATGCCAGGAAATAGAGGAGAGTGTGGATCATTTGTTTCTTCATTGCCCTTTTAGTAGAGAATGCTGGACATGGATTTTTAGAAAACTTAATTGGGTTTCGTCTCTCCCCCAAACTCTTTTATCTCTTTTCAAGGGCTGGCCCAAGCTGAATGAGGATGACACTTTTGCATGCCTATGGCTTATTATCCCAGCTATGACCTTATGGAATATCTGGAAAGAGAGAAACTCTAGAATTTTAAGGAAAACAATAACCCCTCTGGCAAAGGTTTGTGAGAATTTGGATAAAGGAACCTCGGAGGTGGTCGTAGCAAAGGTGATGAAATCTCCCAATCATAATTTGAAGTGGACATTGTGGGATGATAGCATGACCAAATCATGGAAGTTCTTGGAGCCCATTTCTGGCAAAGGATCCTCTTTGCAGTCTTCAGTCAAGGTGGACAGAACAAAGGTTAGATGGCAAATGCCCAACAGGTCGATGGTAAAGTTAAATTTTGATGGTGCCAGTAGAGGTAATCCTGGCCCGTCAGGGGTAGGATGTGCACTCAGATTGTGGAAAGGAGAATTATTGTCAGCTACAACAACAAAAATCCCCCGAGGAACTAATAATTTGGCAGAGGCTTGGGGACTACTAAATGGTCTGAAATTGGCTTTATCTCTGGGTCTCAAAGATCTATGGATTGAAGGGGACTATCAATTGATCATCAACTCCTTGAAGACAGGTCCTTCGACTTCATGGAGAGTTGAATATTTTGTCGCACAGGCTCGAGCTTTATTGTCTCAGTTAAATTCTTATCAAATTTCCCACTGCTACAGGGAGGCAAATATAGTGACAAATTTATTCTATTTTTCTGAGCTTCTTTGCCTGCCTTTTTTGTTCAGTGTAGGGTGCTCGGTTCTCAGACTCTCGTTTTCTTGCCGACATATGATCTGTAATGTTACTTTTTAGTCATCAGACTCTTTCTTTTTTGCGAGTATAAATCAATACTCGTATCTTTTATGTACCTTTTTTATGAATTAATATATTTGTCTGAGGGTTACCCCCTCTTTGTTAAAATATATATATATCTGAGTCCATGGCAATCATGCAATGGATATATCTTTAAAATATGACCTTGAATGCAATCAAAAGATATGACAATTGTGAGATAAAAGTGTTTCTCCAAAAATTGTGTTATGCTTTTTTCAGAAATATGACGCAAAAAAGCATAACACAGTTTTTCCAGAAACACTTTTATCTCATACTATGGACTGTGGAAATATTATGTCTACTAATATGACAATTGTATTAAACAGTAGGCATGCATTCATTTTTTTTTGTCATGAAGATTAAGGAATTCAGATTTGAAGATTAATTGAATTCAGTTTTCTTGTCTAATATAGTTATATATGTTGATCATGAAAACATGTCGACTTGTTAAGAATTTAGATAGATTCTCTGACATACTAGTTTTATTGACTGAGATGATTATAGATCATGTCGGGATTGGATTTATAAGACACTGAAATGGAACACAAACATAGTATTGCACTTCTGAGCATGCATGAGAAATGTTGGACAACTTTAGCTTGGAATTTCGAAGCAGGGAAACAAATTTCTGCACAAGATGGAAGCATTTTTTCATAAGAATTGATTACAGAACTTGAGATATTAAACAATGCAATTGCTACGGATTCAGAGATTATCTAAGTTTAATATTAGTCTATGTGAAATTGATTATATGTGTTGAGTGGGTTTGTAACTCTTAGAGAGTATGTGGTTGTATAAACCATACATGAGTTTGGTATTGAACTACTTTTTGAATGAGATATTTATTCAAGTGTTACCTTTGGTGTTCAATTTGTGGAACCTTAGAAGAAAGAAAATTAATAACTAATCATATATGTGAAAAGGAAAATCTTGTGATTATAATTGGCGCGGATTCCCTAATGAATATGTTTTGTTATGAATAGTATGAGTAAATTATGATTATAAATTTTGGGAACTGTCGTATACCGTATGTTTTTTGATTCTAGTACTAGTTAGACTTTTCTTTGTATTTGTTCATTTTGGAATAGAAGCTTAAATCAAATAGGTTAGTGATATGAGGAATAAATTTGATACATAGTGAGTTGATGCATTAAAGGTAATTAAAATATAAATAGTAATATGAGAAAGTTATATAGAGAAAAAATTATAAGTTTTTTTCCTGTTTTTTAAAGTTTTTTCGGTCTTCTCTTTACCCTCGCCGCTCACATTTATTTCTTTCTGTTGTTTTCCGTTGGCTGTTATTTGTGATATTTACAAGCGTCACGTCATTTCACATTTCCAAATTCCCGCAACGGTTTCTGTTAAAGTTTATTACTTTTTCCAGCCTGCCTAAAACAAAATTTATGTTCACATTTATAGAGCCGTAATAATTCGTTTTTTAGCTCGCCGGTTGTAGAAAAGAAATGAAACGGCCAGCATATGCTGCTCCCACGGCTTGGTCAAACCGTTGATTTGCCCAACCCCTTTCCTTTATCATTTGATTGTGAAGGGTTTAATTTTAGAACTGGTTTTATATTTTATTTTTTGAAATCCACTGTTCCTTTTTCTTTTTTAATAAACACCCATGTCCATGAATTAGTTAGTTTTTCTTTATGGCCACGTGAGAAACAAAGATAAGTTTTATTAATAATCATACAAGTTTATTATTTTAGATAATATTTTGACCACAATCTATATGTTTTAAAATTTGGAAATTTGATTTTTTTTGGTAATGAAAATAGGTTTATGTATTGTTATAAGAAAAGTAATTATAGTTAATTAAAAGAAGTTTGATATAATGGAATTATGTTTTAGGTTTCATAAATTGATAATGTTTACTTATTAAAACATTAAGTTTGTGGTTTTAAAAATGAAACAATAGCAAATTATATCATATGGTTTCAAAAAAGAAACAACCGATTAAAATATTATACAATAAAATTAAACTAAGCAACTAAAGTTATAAGGCAATGCCCAAGGAAGGGTCTAGATGAAGTCATTCTCCTCAAAATAAACACTAAACCAAATACAAAATATCATAGATATGCAAATTTCACCATACAATAATATTAAAAAAATCATAGAAATTAAATTAACAAAATAATTTATCAACTTGAATATGTTTGTAATTTATTTAAATTAAAAAATATTAGTAATCTTTTAAATATAACACACTCTAAAAACAACATTTACTTATTGATTAACAAATATCTAATACTTTTCTAATTTTTAAAACCTACATGTTTCTATAATTATTAACTATTAAAAAAAAATCTTCCTTATTAAACACAAAACCCTAGAATACAACAAGAATACAAGGACTATACTAACTATCTTGAATTTTATAACATGATGTTAAAAATTAAAAATTCATTTCTTATGACTTCCAAACCTAGGTTTTTAATGATACTTTATATCTATCTAAGTTTTAAGATTTTTTTAATATTTATTTTCATAATTAACTTTATTTCATTTAATCAAAAAAATATATAAATAAATTTCTAATATATTTTTATATTAAAATGGATTTAAATATTAAAAATATATATAAATATTAAATATTTAAATTAAATATAACAAATATATTATATACAAAATATAATGTACATTATATAATTGATTTGTAATATTCCCCTAAATTACATCTTATTTTAAATATATAAGTTATTAAAATTAAATATATAATAGTGTATAGTAAAATGAATATAAATATTAATAAAAATTAAAAATTATATACATATTAAATATTTAAATTACATATAACATACATATATTATATATAAAATATAATGTGTATTATATAATTAATTTTTAATATTTCCCTAAATTAGATCTTAATCTGTATATATAAGTTTGTTATCAGTAGATGGGTTGGACATGTCCAATAGTTTCTATTTGTATCTATGGGCATGCTTAGGAAAAAAATTTCTACATGGTCCTCTCTATATCATAACAAGTACATATAATATGACAAATTGAGGACCCCACATATCGTTTCAACCTTCCACCCTTACCAAATTCAAAACATATAGCTAACCTAGACTTCACTTTCTTGTAAAACTAACAAGGGCACCTTGGTGTGCGATGGGTTCGTTGAAGAGTTGTGGAAGTTCAATCTCTATGTCTTTAAGTGAATGATAGATTGTCTTTTATCCTTATGACCCATGTCATTTTTTCTTCTAGAGTGTCATTCATTAATTTGCATGATCTTAATGGATGTCAAGATCCCTATATTTATAGATATGTAAATTTGACCATACAATAATATTTTCAATCTCTATGTCTTTAAGGGAATGATAGATTGTCTTTTATCCTTATGACCCATGTCATTTTTTCTCTTCTAGAGTGTCATTCATTAATTTGCATGATCTTAATGGATTTCAAGATCCCTGTATTTATAGATATGTAAATTTCACCATACAATAATATTAAAAAATTCATAGAAATGAAATTAAGAAAATAATTTATCAACTTGAATATGTTTGTAATTTCTTGAAATTAAAAAATATTAGTAATCATTTAAATATGACTCACTCTAAAAACAACATTTACTTGTTCACCAACAAATATCTTATACTTTTCTAATTTTTAAAACTCACATGTTTCTATAATTATTAACTATTTAAAAAAAAATCTTCCTTATTAAATACAAAACCCTAGAAAACAACAAGGATAATAGATGTGAACACAAGATTACCTAAATACCTTGAATTTAATAACATGATGTTAAAAAATAATTATTTCATTTCTTATGACTTCCAACGCTAATTTTTTTTATGGTAGACTTTATATCTATCTAAGTTTTAAGAATTTTTAAATATTTATTTTCCTAATTAAGTATATTTCATTTAATCAAAAAATATAAATAGATTTCTAATATATTATTATATATTAAAATGGATATAAATATTAATAAATATAGAATATACTTTATTTATAATTATTATGTATTTCATTTTTTAGAATTTTGTTTTGAAGCCTATTTATCTAAAGGGGATCAACATACTTTCTTTGTTCTCTAGAATTGGGGATGCAGAAGTTACTTTTCATCATTAGGTATACCATCTAATGTAATATTCAACGAATTTCATGCATGCTAGATATACATTTTGCATGATTGATCACACATTCCAAAAACACCCTAATGTGTTGAACCATTCTATTATCTACTAGATTGATCTACCAAACTATGTACCTGCACGACTTGATAGATTGAATTCACAATTGTCAAAGAATATTGAAGACAACAAGCTCAAGCATGCAAGTGTCCTAGATGATTTCATGGAAATTTGACTTGTTCTTCAACAACACTCAACAGCACATATCACTACATTATTTCAATTCTACTGATGGATGGACAACAACCATTCACCATCAACAAAACTGTATGATCTCATCTCAAAAAATTACATATTACTATTTTCTACATGCTATCTCGGTGTACCCATTAATGACTACCTTGCTTTTGGAGGACATGAAGAAAGAAGCGTTCAATAAGACCATGGCTAGACCTCTAATTATTGAAGCCATTTTAGTGTCTAGAAAAGAGCACATTTTTTGGTAAGAGGTACTTCTCTACATGGACTAGAATGGATAAGACATTAAAGCAACCCCATGAAATCAATATCGAATGCAATACTCTCTCTTTCTCTCCCCTTTCTCTCCTCATTCTACTCATATCTTTTGTTTAACACACACAGTCTCTCTCTTACCATGTCTCTTCCTCTTTCTCTCTCCCTCTTTATCTCTTTATATATCCATCTTTCTTTCTCTCCGTCTTTCTCTCCCTATTTCTATATATGTTTATCTCTCTCTCTCTCTCTCTCTCTCTCTCTCTCTCTCCTCTCTCTCTCTCTCTCTCTCTCTCTCTCTCTCTCTCTCTCTCTCTCTCTCTCTCTCTCTCTCTCTCTCTCTCTCTCTCTCTCCTCTCTCTCTCTCTCCTCTCTCTATCTTTGTATAGGTTCTCTCTTTTGCTCTATCTCTTTCTCTCTTCCTCTCTTTGTCTTTCTACCTCTCTTTTTTCTCTAATCTTCCTCTCTCTTTTGGTAGTTAAGTTAGTGTCAAAAATTATATTAATATTTAATCCATAATAACTTGTTATGTTACATTCTAAATAATTTTTTAAAATCAAACTAAATATTAATCAAAATTGAATAATATTATTTACATTAATATATTTTAAATTAATAATATTTGTTTATCTTACATTCTAAATATTTTTTATAATCAAACTAAATATTAATTAAATTTAATAATATTGTATACAATAAATTACATATAATAAATTAATAATTATTATTTTGATGAAAAATATATATAATATAAATAAATAAATATTGGCAATATTCTCACATTTTCTGTTTGTATAAACATTCCTGCCAACTTTTACATTACTTCCCACTCATCTAGATGTTTTTATTGACTTTTTGTCAGTCCTTTATGAATAAAAATTAAATCTTAATGTACAAAAATATATTTTAAAAAAACATCATGCTTAAAAATATTGGTTGTACCATCTTTATTAATATCACTAGTACTTTTTAAAAAAAATTAGATTGAGTGCACTTTGATACGAGGCATCAATTATCATTCGAATTTAACAAAGACATTAAGTGAAACACCAGAATAACTATTTGTAATGGAAATGAGATAAAAAACACAAAATTAAAAATTTGATTTCAATTCACAACACTTCAATACAAAAGAGGGATTGCCCATTCAGATAAAAAAAAATTCACTAAAATAGGATGCAATTATTGATAAATTAGAGTTCATGACCATTTTAAAGTATCTTCTAGCACTGCTCTTATGCAAACATTAAAAAGCCTCTAGAGATAGCCCTCTGCATCTCTCTCTTTCTCTCCTTTCTCTCTTCTTCCATGATAATAAGTAGTTAAGAACCGAGGGGATCTCCTTGCCTCTCTCTCTCTCTCTCTCTCTCTCTCTCTCTCTCTGTGTGTGTGTGTGTGTATATATCTTTGTCTCCCTCTCTATCTGTTTATTTCTCTCTCTCTCTCTCTCTCTCTCTCTATGTATCTATATATATATATATATATATATATATATATATATATATATATATATATATATATATATATATATATATATATATATATATATATATATATATAATATATATATATATATATATATATATATCTTCGTCTCCCTCTCTATCTACCTATTTCTCTGTATCTCTGTTCACTTCTCTCTCTCTCTCTCTCTCTCTCTCTCTCTCTCTCTCTCTCTCTCTCTCTCTCTCTCTCTCTCTCTCTCTCTCTCTCTCTCTCTCTCTCTCTCTCTCTCTCTCTCTCTCTCTCTCTCTCTCTCTCTCTCTCTCTCTCTCTCTCTCTCTCTCTGTATAGGTTCTCTCTTTTGCTCTATCTCTTTCTCTTTCCTCTCTTTGTCTTTCTACCTCTCTTTTTCTCTATCTTCCTCTCTCTTTTGGTAGTTAGTTAGTGTCACAAATTATATTAATATTTAATCCATAATAACTTCTTTATGTTACATTCTAAATAATTTTTTAAAATCAAACTAAATATTAATCAAAATTGAATAATATTATTTACATTAATATATTTTAAATTAATAATATTTGTTTATCTTACATTCTAAATATTTTTTTATAATCAAACTAAATATTAATTAAAATTTAATAATATTGTATACAATAAATTACATATAATAAATTAATAATTATTATTTTGATGAAAAATATATATAATATAAATAAATAAATATTGGTAATATTCTCACATTTTCTGTTGTATAAACATTCCTGCCAACTTTT